>CM061028.1:48014633-48499077 GCA_030763125.1 Hippophae gyantsensis | reverse complement strand
AGTGTAAATGATAGAATTTGTGTTCAAAACCGTAGAGAACTTAACTATTGCTCGGGTGTATTTTTAGGAATCAAACAGGCTTCCATTTGAAATTTTATAATAGTCATTTCGATACACGAATTAAAAGTTATAACTATTTAAAGTCACAACCACATTTAATACCTTCTTTTTTTGAAACTGTGAGCCTTAGTTGCTCTCATGTTTTTTTGAACAACAAATATTGGTGGAACACCAAAAAAAAGAACAAGAAAAAGATAAAGAGAATTTAAAGAAAACAAAGAAATGAAATCCAAAGAAGAAAACAATGACAAAAAATTGAAACAGAACACAAGACTTTAAGGATCAATTTGCTTTCATATTTTGTGATTTGTGACTTAAGAAAGGAGAAAACAAAAATAGGAAAAAAAAAATTTAAATCTAAAATTAAAAAAATACATATATGTAAATAAATAATCAATTTTCAGAAAGTAAAGCTATGATACCAAATGATCATAGGATCTATTAGCATACAATAACCTAAGGAACTTCGGGAACTTCGAAAAGAATAAGAAATATTGAATTCACTAAGAACACATTGTTAAGATGATCAAATTGGAATTCTAAAAAATAAGAACAAAAAAAGCTACAATAAGGTGGCATAAAGTTTAAGGCGTTGATAAGTAGTGTAAATGATAGAATTTGTGTTCAAAACCATAGAAGTAACTTAACTATTGCTAGGATGTATTTTAAGAGAATCAAGCAGGGCTTCGATTTGATATTTTATAATTAGTCATTTCGATGCACGAATTAAAAGTTATAACTATTTGAAGTCACATGACCACGATTAATACAGCCTTCTTTTTTTGAAGCGTAGACCTTATAGTAGCTCTCGTGTTTTTGAGCAAACAAAGATTGGTTGAACATAGAAAAATAGAACAAGAAAAAGATACTGAGAGGAATTTAAAGAAAACAAAGGAAATGAAATCCAAAGAAGAAAACAATGACAACAAAAAATTAAAAGCGAAACCGCAGACTTGAAGGATTAATTTTCTTTCATTTTTGTGATTGGGACTTAAGAAAGCGAGAAAACAAACAAAAGGAAAAAATGTTTTTTAATCTAAAATTCAAAAAATACATATATGAAGATAAATAATCAATTTCAAGAAAGAAAAGCTATGATACCAAATGATGCTGGATCTATTGGCATACAACCTAGGAACACTAGGAACTCAAAAGAATAAGAAATGTTGAATTACGCTAAGAACATTGTTAATATGAGTCAAATTGGAATTCTAAAGAGCAAGAACAAAAAAAGCACAATATGTTGGCATAAAAGTTTATGACATTTGATAAGTAGTGTAAATGATAAATTTTGTTAAAAAACATTAGAGAACAGTCTTATTGTTCGGGTGTATTTTTAGGAATCAAATGAGGCTTCGATTTGATATTTTATAATAGTCATTTCGATGCCACAGAATAAAAAGTTATAACTTTTTAAAAGTCACAACCACATTTAATACCTTCTTTTTTTTTTGATCTTGTGAGCCTTAGTTGCTCATGTATTTTTTTTGAACAACAAAGAAATTAGATTGAACACGAGCACAATAGAACAAGAAAAAGATAAAGAGAATTTAAAGAAAACAAAGAAATGAAATCCAAAGAAGAAAACAATGACAACAAAATTGAAACAGAACACAAGACTTGAAGGATTAATTTTCTTTAATTTTTTGTGATTTGGACTTAAGAAAGGAGAAAACAAAAAAAGGAAAAAAAAATTTTAAATCTAAAATTAAAAAAATACATATATGTAAATAAATAATCAATTTTCAGAAAGTAAAGCTATGATACCAAATGATGCGGATCCTATTAGCATACAACCTAGGAACCTCGAGAACTTCGAAAAGAATAAGAAATATTGAATTGCTAAGAACATTGGTAAGATGATCAAATTGGTATTCTAAAGAGCAAGAACAAAAAAAGCACAATATGGTGGCATAAAAGTTTAAGACGTTGATAAGTAGTGTAAATGATAGAATTTGTGTTCAAAACCATAGAGAACTTAACTATTGCTCGGATGTATTTTCGAGGAAAGCAAACGGGCTTCGATTTGATATTTTTATAATAGTCATTTCGATGCACGAACAAAAAGTTGTAACTATTTAAGTCACAACCACAATTAATTGTACCTTCTTTTTTTGAGCTGTGAGCCTTATGTAGCTTTCTGCATTGTTTTTTGAGCAAACAAAGATTGGTTAGTGCAGAGAAAAAATAGAACAAGAGAGAAAAAGATACGAGAGAATTTAAAGAAAACAAAGAAATGAAATCCAAAGAAGAAAACAATGGCAACAAAATTGAAAGCGGAACACAAGACTTGAAGAGTTAATTTTCTTTCATTTTTGTGATTTGGACTTAAAAACCGAGAAAACAAACAAAGGAAAAAATGTTTTTAAATCTAAAATTAAAAAAATACCTATATGTAAATAAATAATTAATTTACAAAAAGTAAAGCTATGATACCAAATGATGCGGATCCTATTAGCATACAACCTAGGAACTCAGGAACTCAAAAGAATAAGAAATATTGAATTGCTAAGAACATTGTTAAGATAATCAAATTGGAGATTCTAAGAGAGCAAGAACAAAAAAGCACAATATGGTGGCATAAAAGTTTAAGAGACGTTGATAAGTATTGTAAAAGTATAGAATTTGTGTTCAAAAAAACCATAGAGAACTTAACTATTGTTCGGATGTATTTTCGAGAATCAAGCAGGCTTCGATTTGATGTTTTATAATAGTCATTTCGATGCACGCAATTAAAAGTTATAACTATTTAAAGTCACAACCTGTATTAATCACACAGCTTAATACCTTCTTTTTTTGTGTGAGCCTTAGTAGGCCCAACTCTCATGTTTTTTGAACAACAAGAATTGGTTGAGCAACGAGAAAAATAGAACAAGAAAAAGATACGAGAGAATTTAAAAGAAAACAAAGAGTAATGAAATCCAAAAGAAGAAAACAACTGACAACAAATAATCAAAGCGAACACAAGACTTTAAGGATCAAAATTTATTTCATATTTTGTGATTTGTTACTTAAGAAAGCAGAAAACAAAAAAAGGAGAAAATGTTTTTAAATGCCAGGAAATTAAAAAAATACATATATGTAAATAAATAATCAATTTTCGGAAAGTAAAGCTATGATACCAAATGATGCGGATCCTATTAGCATACAACCTAGGAACTCGGAACTTCGAAGGAATAAGAAATATTGAATTGCTAAGAACATTGTTATTAAGATAATCAAATTGGAATTCTAAAGTGCAAGAACAAAAAAAGCACAATAAGGTGGCATAAAAGTTTAAGACGTTGATAAAATTGTAGTGTAAAATATAGAATTTGTGTTCAAAACCATAGAGAACTTAACTATTGTTCGGATGTGACTTCGGGAATCAAACGAGGCTTCGATTTGATATTTTATAATAGTCATTTCGATGCTGCAATTAAAAGTTATAACTATTTAAAGTCTGACCACAGTTAATACCTTCTTTTTTGGCTTGTGACAGCTTCGATTTGGCAGCACCTCTCATGTTTTTTGAACAACATAGATTGGTTGAACACGAGAAAAAATAGAACAAGAAAAAGATAAAGAGAACATAAAAAAAACAAAGAAATGAAATACAAAGAAGAAAACAAAGACAACAAATACCTTCTTTTTTGAAAGCTGTGAACCTGAGTAGCTCTGATGTAATTTTGAACCACAAAGATTGGTTGAACAATAGAAAAATAGACTTTCATTTTTGTGATTTGGACTTAAGACTTAAGCGAGAAAACAAGCAGTAAAAATGTTTTAAATCTAAAATTAAAAAATACCTATATGTAAATAAATAATCAATTTACAAAAAGTAAAGCTATGATACCAAATGATGGGGATCCTATTAGCATACAACCTAGGAACTCGGGAACTCGAAAAGAATAAGAAATATTGAATCGCTAAGAACATTATTAAGATGATCAAATTGGAATACTAAAAAATAAAAGAACAAAAAAAGCACAATGCGGTGGCATAAAAGTTTAAGACGTTGATAAGTAGTGTAAATGATAGAATTTGTCTTCAAAACCATAGAGAACTTAAGAGAACTTAGCTATTGCTCGGATGTATTTTTCGAGAATCAACAGGGCTTCGATTTGATATATTTTATAATAGTCATTTCGATGCAGGAATTAAAAGTTATAACTATTTGAAGTCCTGGCTTACGGTTAATACCTTCTAAATTTTTGAAGCTGTGAGCCACATTAGTAGCTCTCATGTTTTTTGAACAACAAAGATTGGTTGAACACGAGAAAAAAATAGAACAATCTTTTTTTGAAAAGATACGAAAATTTAAAGAAAATAAAGAAGAAATCTAAACAAGAAAACAATGACAACAAAATTGAAATAGAACAAAAGACTTTGAGGATCAATTTTCTTTCATATTTTGTGATTTGTGAGAAAAAGATACAGAGAATTTAAAGAAAGCAAAGAAATGAAATCCAAAAAAGAAAGGAAAAAATTTTTTTAAATGTAAATTTAAAAAAATGCCTATATGTAAATAAATAATCAATTTACAAAAAGTAAATCTATGATGCGAAATGATGCGGATACTATTAGCATACAACTGGGGAACTTCAAGAACTCGAAAAGAATAAGAAATATTGAATTGCTAAGAACATTGTTAATGTGATCAAATTGGAATTCTAAAGAGGCGAGAACAAAAAAAAAGCCTGATATGTTGGCATAAAAGTTTATGACATTGATAAGTAGTGTAAGCTGATAGAATTTGTGTTCAAAACCATAGAGAACTTAACTAAATTGAAAGCAACTCAAGACTTGAGGTGTCATTTTCTTTCATTTTAGAGATTTAGACATGAGGGCTTGATTTGAAATTTTATAATAGTCATTTCGATACCACGAATTAAAAGTTATAACTATGTTGGCATAAAAGTCATGACCACATTGATATATACCTTCTTTTTTTTGAAACTATGGAGAACATAGTTGCTCTCGTATTTTTTTGAATCAAACAAGCTTCGATTTGCAACAAAGATTAGTTTAGACACGAAAAAAAGAAAAAGAAAAAGATAGAGACAATTTAAAGAAAACAAAGAAATGAAATCCAAAGAAGAAAACAATGACAACAAAATTGAAACAGAACACAAGACTTTAAGGATCAATTTTCTTTCATATTTTGTGATTTGTGACTTAAGCGAGAGAAAAGCACATTTAATACCTTCTTTTTTGAAACTGTGAGCCTTAGTTGCTCTCATGTTTTTTGAAAAAAGGAAAAAATGTTTTTAAATCTAAAATTAAAAAAAATACCTATATGTAAATAAATAGTCCAATTTGAAACAGAACACAAGTAAACTATGATACCAAATCATGCGGATCATTTTGGCTTATAACTTAGGAACCCAAGAACTCAAAGAATAAGAAATATTGAATTGCTAAGAACATTGTTAATATGATCAGGTTGGAATTCTAAAGAGCAAGAACAAAAAGAAAACAATATGTTGGCATAAAAGTTTATGACATTGATAAGTAGTGTAAATGATAGGGTTTGTGTTCAAAACCATAGAGAACTTAACTATTGCTCGAGTGTATTTTTTAGGAATCAAACGGGCTTCGGTTTGATATTTTATAATACTCATTTCGATGCACGAATTAAAAGTTATAACTATTTAAAGTCAAACCTTGTGATTAATACCTTTTTTTGGCTTGTGAGCCTTAGTAGCTCTCGTGTTTTTGAACAAAGACAAAGATTGGTTGAACACGAGAAAAATAGAACAAGAAAAAGATGCAAAAAAATTTAAAAGAAAACAAAGAAAAAGAAATCTAAACAAGAAAACAATGACAACAAAATTGAGAAACGGAGACACAAGACTTTAAGGATCAATTTTTTTCTTTCATATTTTGTGATTTGTGACTTAAGAAACGAAAACAAAAAAAGGAAAAAATGTTTTTAAATCTAAAATTAAAAAATACCTATATGTAAATAAATAAGTCAATTTACAAAAAGTAAAAGCTATGATACCAAATGATGCGGATCCTATTAGCATACAACCTTACAAGTAACTTCGAGAACTCAAAGGAATAAAGAATAAGAAATATTCAATTGCTAAGAACATTGTTACCATGATCAAATTGGAATTCTAAAGAACAAGAACAGAAAAAGCACAATATGGTGCCACAAAAGTTTAAAACGTTGATAAGTAGTGTAAATGATATAACTTGTGTTCAAAACCATGGAGAACTAAACTATAGCTTGGGTGTGTTTTTAGAAGATCAAACAGCGAGGCTTCGGTTGATATTTTATAATAGTCATTTCGATGCAATTAAAAGTTATAACTATTTGAAGTCCGCAATACGTTTAATCACAGACTTCTTTTTTTGTAACTATCGCCTTAGTTGCTGCTCGATGTTTTTGAACAGTTACAAAAGGTGGTTGAACACCGAAAAAAAGAACAAGAAAAAAATAAAGAGAATTTAAAAGAAACAAAAAAAAGAAAAGAAAAGAAGAAAACAATGACAACAAAATTGAAACAGAACACAAGACTTTAAGGATCCATTTTCTTTCATATTTTATGATTTGTGACTTAAGAAAGCTGAAAACAAAAAAGGAGAAAATGTTTTTAAATCTAAAATTAAAAAAATACCTATATGTAAACCACATTAAATACCTAGTCAATTTTTAAACCGTGAGCCTTAGTAACTCTCATGTGTTTTTGAACCACAAAGATTGGTTGAACACAAAAAATAGAAGAAAAAGATACAGAGAAAGTAAGCTATGATACCAAATGATCTGGATCACATTAGCGTACAACCTAGAAACTCAAAGAACTTCGAAAAGAATAAGAAATATTGAATTCTTCAGAACATTGTTAATAATATGATCAAATTGGAAATTCTAAAGAGCAAGAACAAAAAAAGCACAATATGTTGGCATAAAAGTTTAATGACATTGATAAGTAGTGTAAATGATAGAATTTGTGTTCAAAACCATAGAGAACTTAAACTATTGTTCGGGTGTATTTTTAGAGAATCAAGCAGTCTTGAATGATTTGATATTTTTTATAATACTCATTTCGATGCCGCGAATTAAAAAGTTATAACTATTTAAAGTCACAACCACATTTAATACCTTCTTTTTTTGAAGCGCTGAGCCTTAAGAAATGCGAGAAAAAAAACAAAGGAAAAAATGTTTTTAAATCTAAAATTCAACAAATACATATGTGTAGCTCTCATGTTTTTTTGAACAACAAGCTATGAACAAAGATTGGTTGAACACAGAAAAATAGAACAAGAAAAAGATACAAAAAATTTAAAGAAAACAAAGAAATAGAAATCCAAAAGAAGAAAACAATGACAACAAAATTGAGAAGCAGAACACAAGACTTTAAAAAAAGGATCAATTTTCTTTCATATTTTTTGATTTGTGACTTAAGCAGAAAACAAAAAAGGAGAAAATGTTTTTAAATCTAAAATTAAAAAAATACATATATGTAAATAAATAATCAATTTCGGAAAAGTAAAGCTATGATACCAAATGATCACGGATCCTATTAGCAAATGATGCGGATCCTTGTAGCATACAACCTAGGAGGCTTGAGAACTCAAAGTAATAAGAAATATTGAATTGCTAAGAACATTGTTAAGATAATCAAATTGGAATTCTAAAGAGCAAGAACAAAAAAAAGCACAATATGGTGGCATAAAAGTTTAAGACGTTGATAAGTAGTGTAAAATGATAGAATTTGTGTTCAAAACCATAGAGAACTAATTCTAAAGAGCAAGAACAAAAAAAGCACAATATGTTGGCATAAATGTTTATGACATTGATAAGTATTTTATAATTTCAAAACCATTGAGAACTTAACTATTGTTAGGATGTATTTTCGAGAATCAAACGAGGGCTTCGATTTGACATTTTATAATAGTCTTATCGATGCACGACTTAAAAGTTAACAAGAAAAAGATACACTATTTAAAGTCACAACCACTTAATGACCTTCTTTTTTGAAGCTAATGAATTGTGAACCTTAGTAGCTCTCGTGTTTTTTGAACAACAAAAATTAGTTGGGCACAAAAAATAGAACAAGAAAAATCTGAGGAAAATTTAAAGAAAACAAAAAATAGGAAATCAAAGAAAGAAAACAATGACAACAAAATCGAAACGAGAACACAAGACTTTAAGGATCAATTTTCTTTCATATTTTGTGATTTGTGACTTAAGAAAGCGAGAAAACAAAAAAAAAGGAGAAAATGTTTTTAAATTTAAAAGTAAAAAAATACATATATGTAAATAAATAATGAATTTTCAGAAAGTAAAGCTATGATACCAAATGATCACCGGATCCTATTAGCATACAACCAGAAGACATGACGGGAACTTCCAATTTTCTTTCATTTTTTGTGATCTGTGACTTAAGAAAGCGAGAAAACAAACGAGAGGAAAAAATGTTGGAATAAGAAATATTGAACTGCTTAGAACATTGTTAAGATGATCAAATTGGAATTCTGAAGCGCAAGAACAAAAAAGCACAATAAGGTGGCATAAAAAGTTTAAGACGTTGATAAGTAGTGTAAAATGATAGAATTTGTGTTCAAAACCATAGAGAACCCTAAACTTAAAAAATACATTGTTCGTAGATGTAATTAATTTTGAGAATCGAAACGAACCGATTTGATATTATAATCGTCATTTCGATGCACGAATTAAGAATTATAACTATTTAAAGTCAAACCAGGAATTCGGGAATACCTTCTTTTTTGAAGCTGTGAGCCTTAGTAGCTCTCATGTTTTTTGAACAACAAAGATTGGTTGAACACGAAAAATAGAACAAAGAAAAAGATATCTGAGAGAGAATTTAAAGAAAACAAAGAAATGAAATCAGAAGAAGAAAACAATGACAACAAAATTGAAACGGAACACACAGACTTGAAGGATTAATTTTTCTTTCATTTTTGTGATTTGGACTTAAGAAAGCAGAAAATGGTGGCAAACAAAGTAAAAAATGTTGATTTTAAATCTAAAATTAAAAAAATACCTATATGTAAATAAATAATCAATTTACAAAAAGTAAAGCTATGATACCAAATGAAGCGGATCCTATTAGCATTACAACCTAGGAACTTCATGTAAACTCAAAAGAATACAAAACTTAACTATTGCTCGGATGTATTTTTAGGAATCAAAACAGCATCGATTTGATGAAATATTGAATTGCTAAGAACATTTATTAAGATGACCAGTCAATTGGAATGCACTAATTAACAAGTTATAACAAAAAAAGTCACAATCTGGTGGCATTTAAAAGTTTAAGGCGTTGATAAGTAGTGTAAATGATAGAATTTGTGTTCAATTTTGAAACCGTAGACAACTTAACTATTGCTTGGATGTATTTTCGGGGAATCAACAACGATTGGCTTGAACACCGATTTGATATTTTATAATAATCATTTCGATACACAGAATTAAAAGTTATAACTATTTGAAGATCACAACCGATTAATACCTTCTTTTTGAAGCAGAACACATGAGCCTTGAAGTAGCTCCTCGTATTTTTTGAACAATAAAGATTAGTTGAACCTGAAGAAAAATAGAACAAACAAAGGAAAAAATGTTTTTAAATCTGAGAAAATTTAAAGAAAACATATTTGTAGATAAATAAACAATTTTCGTAAAGCAAAGAATGAACAATGACAACAAAATTGAAACGAACACAAGACTTTAAGGATCAATTTTCTTTCCTTATTTTGTGATTTGGCATACAACCTATGAACCCAGGAACTTAAATGATAAACAAATGTTGAAATGGAAAGAACATTGTTAAGATGGGAAAAATTTTTAAATCTAAAAATTAAAAAAATACCTATATGTAAATAAATAATCAATTTACAAAAAGTAAAGCTATGATACCAAATGATGCGGATACTATTAGCATACAGCCTAGAAGTCAAGAAAGCACAATATCTTTGGAATAAAAGAAATATTGAATTGCTAAGAACATTGTTAATATGATCAAATTGGAATTCTAAGAAGCGAGAACAAAAAAAGCACAATATGTTTGGCATAAAAGTTTAATGACATTGATAAGTAGTGTAAATGATAGAATTTGTGTTCTGTTCAAAACCATGAAGACTTAACTATTGCTCGAGGTGTATTTTTAGGAATCAAACGAGGCTTTGATTTGATATTTTATAATACTCGTTTCGATGCACGAATTAAAAGTTATAACTATTTAAAGTGCAACCACATAATAGTCATTTCGATGCACGAATTAAAAGTTATAACTATTTAATACCTTCTTTTTTGATTGTGAGCCTTGGTAGCTCTGTGTTTTTTTGAACAACAAAGGTTGGTTGAACACGAGAAAAATAGAACATGAAAAATATACAGAGAATTTAAAGACAAAGATTTGGTTGAACACCGAAAAATAGAACAAGAAAAAAGATACAAAAAATTTAAAGAAAACAAAGAAGTAAGAATCCAAAGAAGAAAACAATGACAACAAAATTGGAAACGAACCTGAAGACTTTGGGATCGAAGATTTTCTTTCTCATATTTTGTGATTTGTGACTCTAGAGAAACCCAGAAAACAAAAAAAGGAGAAAATGTTTTTAAATCTAAAATTAAAAAAATACATATATGTAAATAAATAATCAATTTTAGAAAGTAAAGCTATGATACCAAATGATGCGGATCACATTAGCATACAACCTAGAATCCAAAGAGGAACTCAAAGTAATAAGAAATATTGAGTTACTTTAAGAACATTGTTAAGATAATCAAATCTGGAATTCTAAAGAGCAAAAAAGGCAAAAAAAGAAAAGCACAATATGGTGGCATAAAAGTTTAAGGCGTTGATAAGTAGTGTAAAATGATAGAATTTTGTGTTCAAAACCATAGAGAACTTTAACTATTGTTCGGATGTATTTTGGCGAGAATCAAAGGCAGAAGTCTTGATTTGATATTTTATAATAGTCATTTCGATGCACGAATTAAAAGTTATAACTATTTTAAAGTCTGAAACTTCACATGGCCACCTTCTTTTTTTGAAGCGTGAGCCTTAAAAGTAGCTCCTTTCGTGTTTTTTGAACAACAAAGATTGGTTGAACACGAAAAAAAGTTATGAACAAGAAAAAGATGCTGAGAGAGTTAAAGAAAACAAAGAAATGAAATCCACAGAGAAGAAAACAATGACAACAAAATCGAAATGCAGCGAGAACCATGAAGACTTTGAGGGATCAATTTTCTTTTCTCATATTTTGTGATTTGTGACTTAAAGTAAGGTAGAGAAAACAAAAAGGAAAAATGTTTTTAAATCTAAAATTAAAAAAATACATATATGTAAATAAATAGTCAATTTTCGGAAAGTATAAGCTATGATACCAAATGATGCGGATCCTATTAGCATGTACAACCAAGGGGTGAACTTCGAGGAACTTCCAGAAAAGGAATAAGAAATATTGAATTGCTAAGTGGGGCAATATGTTGTTAAGATAATCAAATTGGAATTCTAAAAGAAGCAAGAACAAAAAAAAAGCCTGTGTAAAGAATATGTAGGTAAATGGCGTAAAGTTTAAGACGTTGATAAGTAGTGTAAAATCATAGAATTTGTGTTCAAAACCATGTAGAGTAACTTTAACTATTGTTCGGATGTATTTTCGAAGGAATCAAACAGTGCTTAAGATGTTTTTAAATCCTTTATAATAGTCATTTCGATGCACGTAATTAAAAAGTTATAACTATTTAAAGTCACAACCACAGGTTAATACCTTCTTTTTTTGAAATCGGTGAGCCTTAGTAGCTCTAAATGTTTTTTTTGAACAACAAAGATTGGTTGAACACCGAGAAATAAATAGAACAAGAAAAAAGATACCTGAAGGGAATTTAAAGAAAACAAAGAGAAATGAAATCCAAAGAAGAAAACAATGGACAACATGAAATTGAAACGGAACCACAGAGACTTGAAGGATTAATTTTCTTTCATATTTTTGTGATTTTGGACTTAAGAAAGCGAGGAAAAACAAACAAAGTAAAGGAAAAAAAAAAAATATTTTTAAATCTAAAATTAAAAAAAATACATATATGTAAATAAATAATCAATTTACAAAAAGTAAAGCTATGATACTTCAAATGATGCGGATCTCTATTAAGCATACAACCTAGGAACTCATTGTGGAACTCAAAGGAATAAGAAATATTCAATTGGTAAGAACATTATAAAGATGATCAAATTGGAATACTGCAAAGAAAGCAAGAACAAAAAAAAGCACAATGCGGTGGCATAAAAAGTTTAAGACGTTGATAAGTAGTGTAAATGATAGAATTTTGTGTTCAAAACCATAGGAGACAACTTAACTATTGCTCTGGATGTATTTTGAGGAATCAAACAGGGCTTCTGATTTGATATTTTATAATAGTCATTTCGATGCACGAATTAAAAGTTATAACTATTTAAAGAAGTCACAACCACAGTTAATACCTTCTTTTTTTTTGAAATCAGCGTGAGCCCTATAGTAGCTCTTCCGTTTTTTTTGAAGAACAAAGATTGGTTGAACATAGAAGATAAGAACAAGAAAAAGATATAGAGAATTTAAAAAAACTAAGAAATGAAAAGTAAAGAAGAAAACAATGACAACAAGGTTGGAAATGTAATTTCGAGAACCACAAGACTTTTGGGAGTCATTAATTTTCTTTCATATTTTGTGATTTGTGACTTAAGAAAGGATAAACAAAAAATAAAAGGAAGTAAAAATGTTTTTGCAAATCTAAAATTTAAAAAATACCTATATGTAAATAAATAATCAATTTACAAAAAGTCGAAGCTAAGTGATACCATAAATGATCTTAGCGATCCTATTAGCGTACAACCTAGGAACTCGTAGAACTGAAAAAGAATAAGAAATATTGAATTGCTAAGAACATTGTTAAGATGATCAAATTGGAATTCTAAAGAGCAAGAACAAAAAAGCACAATATGGTGGCATAAAAAGTTTGCAAAGGCAAAGTTGATAAGTAGTGTAAAATGATAGGAATTTGTGTTTCAAAACCATAGAGAACTTAACTATTGCCTCAGGATGTATTTTTAGGAATCAAAAACGGGCTTTCTCGATTTGGATATTTTATAATAGCTCGTTTCGATGCACGAATTAAAAGTTATAACTATTTAAAGTCACAACCACATTTTAATACCTTCTTTTTTTTTGAAATCAGCGCGCGGGCCTTAGTAGCTCTCGTATTTTTTTGAACAACAAAAGATTGGTTGAACACGGAAAAAATAGAACAAGAAAAAGATACAAAAAATTTAAAGAAAACAAAGAGAAGTAGAAATCCGAAAGAAGAAAACAATGACAACAAAATTGAAAGCAGTAACACAAGACTTAAGGATCAATTTTCTTTCATATTTTCAAGTGATTGTGACTTAAGAAAGAACGAGAAAACAAAAAAAGGAAAAAATGTTTTTAAATCTAAAATTAAAAAATACATATATGTAAATAAATAATCAATTTTCGTAAAGTAAAGCTATGATACCAAATGATGCGGATCCTATTAGCATACAACCTAGGAAGCTCAAGAACTCAAAGTAATAAGAAATATTAAATTGCTAAAAACATTGTTAAGATGATCAAATTGAAATCCTAATGAACAAGAATAAGCTACCAAAAAAGTTTAAGATGTCCATAAGTAATGTAAATGATAGAATTTGTGTTCGAAACCACGGAGAACTAAACTATTGCTCGGATGTATTTTTTAGAGAATCAAACGGGCTTCGATTTGAAATTTTATAATAGTCATTTCGATGCACGAATTAAAGGCTATAACTATTTAAAGTCACAACCACATTTAATACCTTCTTTTTGAAACTTGTGAGCCTTAGTAGCTCTCATGTTTTTTTTTGAACAACAAAGAATGGTTGAACATAGAAAAAAAGAACAAGAATAAGATACAAAGAATTTAAAGAAAACTAAGAAATGAAATCCAAAGAAGAAAATAATGACAACAAAATTGAAACAGAACACAAGACTTTAAGGATCAATTTTCTTTCATATTTTGTGATTTGTGACTTAAGAAAGCTGAAACAAAAAAAAAGGAGAAAAATGTTTTTAAATCTAAAATTAAAAAAATACCTATATGTAAATAAATAATTAATTTACAAAAAGTAAAGCTATGATACCAAATGATGCGGATCCTATTAGCATACAACCTAGGAACTCAGGAACTCAAAAGAATAAGAAATATTGAATTGCTAAGAACATTGTTAAGATAATCAAATTGGAATTCTAAAGAGCAAGAACAAAAAAAGCACAATATGGTGGCATAAAAGTTTAAGACGTTGATAAGTATTGTAAAATATAGAATTTGTGTTCAAAACCATAGAGAACTTAACTATTGTTCGGATGTATTTTCAGGAATCAAACAGGCTTCGATTTGATATTTTATAATAGTCATTTCGATGCACGAATTAAAAGTTATAACTATTTAAAGTCACAACCACAGTTAATACCTTCTTTTTGAAATGCTGTGAGCCTTAGTAGCTCTCACGTTTTTTTGAACAACAAAGATTGGTTCTACACCGAAAAAAAGAATAGGAAAAAGATACAGAGAATTTAAAGAAAACAAAGAAATGAAATCCAAAGAAGAAAACAATGACAACAAAATTGAAACAAAACACAAGACTTTAAGGATTAAATTTCTTTCATATTTTGTGATTTGTGACTTAAGAAAACGAGAAAAACAAAATAAAGGAGAAAATGTTTTTAAATCTAAAATTAAAAAAATACATATATGTAAATAAATAATCAATTTTCGTGAAAGTAAAGCTATGATACCAAATGATGCGGATCCTATTAGCATACAACCTAGGAACTCGTGAACTCAAAGGAATAAGAAATATTGAATTGCTAACAACATTGTTACGATGATCAAATTGGAATTCTAAAGAACAAGAACAGAAAAAGCGCAATATGGTGCCACAAAGTTTTAAAACGTTGATAAGTATTGTAAATAAAAGCATTTGTGTTCAAAACCACAGAGAACTTAACTATAGCTTGGGTGTGTTTTTAGCAATCAAACGAGCTTCAATTTGATATTTTATAATAGTCATTTCGATGCACGCAATTAAAAGTTATAACTATTTAAAGTCACAACTACATTAATACCTTCTTTTTTTGAAATCAGTGAGCCTTAGTAGCTTTCATGTTTTTTTGAACAACAAAGATTGGTTGAACACGTAAAAATAGAACAAGAAAAAGATACTGAGAGAATTTAAAGAAAACAAAGAAATGAAATCCAAAGAAGAAAACAATGACAACAAAATTGAAACGGAGAACACAAGACTTGAAGGATTAATTTTCTTTCATATTTTGTGATTTGTGACTTAAGAAAGCGAGAAACAAAAAAAGGAAAAAATGTTTTTAAAATCTAAAATTAAAAAAATACCTATATGTAAATAAATAATCAATTTACAAAAGTAAAGCTATGATACCAAATGATGCGGATCCTATTAGCATACAACCTAGGAACTCATAAACTCAAAAGAATAAGAAATATTGAATTGCTAAGAACATTATTAAGATGACCAAATTGGAATACTAAAGAGCAAGAACAAAAAAAGCACAATCTGGTGGCATAAAATTTTATGCCATTGATAAGTAGTGCAAATGATAGAATTTGTGTTTAAAACCATACAAAACTTAACTATTGCTCGGTTGTATTTTAAGGAATCAAACAGGGTTCGATTTGATATTTTATAATAGTCATTTCGATGCACGAATTAAAAGTTATAACTATTTAAAGTCACAACCACAGTTAATACCTTCTTTTTTAGAAATTGTGAGCCATAGTAGCTCTCACGTTTTTTTTGAACAACAGGGATTGGTTGAATACCAAAAAAAAGAACAAGAAAAAGATACAGAGAATTTAAAGAAAACAAATAAATGAAATCCAAAGAAGAAAACAATGACAACAAAATTGAAACAGAACACAAGACTTTAAGGATCAATTTTCTTTCATATTTTGTGATTTGTGACTTAAGAAAGCAGAAAACAAAAAAAGGAAAAAATGTTTTTAAATCTAAAATTAAAAAAATACCTATATGTAAATAAATAATCAATTTACAAAAAGTAAAGCTATGATACCAAATGATGCGGATCCTATTAGCATACAACCTAGGAACTCAGGAACTCAAAAGAATAAGAAATATTGAATTGCTAAGAACATTGTTAATATGATCAAATTGGAATTCTAAAGAGCAAGAACAAAAAAAGCACAATATGTTGGCATAAAAGTTTATGACATTGATAAGTAGTGTAAATGATAGAATTTGTGTTCAAAACCATAGAGAACTTAACTATTGCTCAGGTGTATTTTTAGGAATCAAACAGGCTTTGATTTGATATTTTATAATACTCATTTCGATGCACGAATTAAAAGTTATAACTATTTAAAGTCACAACCACATTTAATACCTTCTTTTTTTGAAACTGTGAGCCTTAGTAGCTCTCATGTTTTTTTGAACAACAAAGATTGGTTGAACACAGAAAAATAGAACAAGAAAAAGATACAAAAAATTTAAAGAAAACAAAGAAATGAAATCCAAAGAAGAAAACAATGACAACAAAATTGAAACAGAACACAAGACTTTAAGGATCAATTTTCTTTCATATTTTTTGATTTGTGACTTAAGAAAGCAGAAAACAAAAAAAGGAGAAAATGTTTTTAAATCTAAAATTAAAAAAATACATATATGTAAATAAATAATCAATTTTCAGAAAGTAAAGCTATGATACCAAATGATGCGGATCCTATTAGCATACAACCTAGGAACTGAGGAACTCAAAGTAATAAGAAATATTGAATTGCTAAGAACATTGTTAAGATAATCAAATTGGAATTCTAAAGAGCAAGAACAAAAAAAGCACAATATGGTGGCATAAAAGTTTAAGACGTTGATAAGTAGTGTAAAATATAGAATTTGTGTTCAAAACCATAGAGAACTTAACTATTGTTCGGATGTATTTTCAGGAATCAAACAGGCTTCGATTTGATATTTTATAATAGTCATTTCGATGCACGAATTAAAAGTTATAACTATTTAAAGTCACAACCACACTTAATACCTTCTTTTTTTGAAACTGTGAGCCTTAGTAGCTCTCATGTTTTTTTGAACAACAAAGATTGGTTGAACACAAAAAAATAGAACAAGAAAAAGATACAGAGAATTTAAAGAAAACAAAGAAATGAAATCCAAAGAAGAAAACAATGACAACAAAATCGAAACAGAACACAAGACTTTAAGGATCAATTTTCTTTCATATTTTGTGATTTGTGACTTAAGAAAGCAGAAAACAAAAAAAGGAGAAAATGTTTTTAAATCTAAAATTAAAAAAATACATATATGTAAATAAATAATCAATTTTCAGAAAGTAAAGCTATGATACCAAATGATGCGGATCCTATTAGCATACAACCAAGGAACTCAGGAACTCAAAGGAATAAGAAATATTGAATTGCTAAGAACATTGTTAAGATAATCAAATTGGAATTCTAAAGAGCAAGAACAAAAAAAGCACAATAAGGTGGCATAAAAGTTTAAGACGTTGATAAGTAGTGTAAAATATAGAATTTGTGTTCAAAACCATAGAGAACTTAACTATTGTTCGGATGTATTTTCAGGAATCAAACAGGCTTCGATTTGATATTTTATAATAGTCATTTCGATGCACGAATTAAAAGTTATAACTATTTAAAGTCACAACCACAGTTAATACCTTCTTTTTTTGAAACTGTGAGCCTTAGTAGCTCTCATGTTTTTTTGAACAACAAAGATTGGTTGAACACAGAAAAATAGAACAAGAAAAAGATACAGAGAATTTAAAGAAAACAAAGAAATGAAATCCGAAGAAGAAAACAATGACAACAAAATTGAAACGGAACACAAGACTTGAAGGATTAATTTTCTTTCATTTTTTGTGATTTGGACTTAAGAAAGCAGAAAACAAACAAAGTAAAAAATGTTTTTAAATCTAAAATTAAAAAAATACCTATATGTAAATAAATAATCAATTTACAAAAAGTAAAGCTATGATACCAAATGATGCGGATCCTATTAGCATACAACCTAGGAACTCATAAACTCAAAAGAATAAGAAATATTGAATTGCTAAGAACATTATTAAGATGACCAAATTGGAATACTAAAGAGCAAGAACAAAAAAAGCACAATCTGGTGGCATAAAAGTTTAAGACGTTGATAAGTAGTGTAAATGATAGAATTTGTGTTCAAAACCATAGACAACTTAACTATTGCTTGGATGTATTTTCAGGAATCAAACAGGCTTCGATTTGATATTTTATAATAGTCATTTCGATGCACGAATTAAAAGTTATAACTATTTGAAGTCACAACCACAGTTAATACCTTCTTTTTTTGAAACTGTGAGCCTTAGTAGCTCTCATGTTTTTTTGAACAATAAAGATTGGTTGAACACAGAAAAATAGAACAAGAAAAAGATACAGAAAATTTAAAGAAAACAAAGAAAAGAAATCTAAAGAAGAAAACAATGACAACAAAATTGAAACAGAACACAAGACTTTAAGGATCAATTTTCTTTCATATTTTGTGATTTGTGACTTAAGAAAGCAGTAAACAAAAAATGGAAAAAATGTTTTTAAATCTAAAATTAAAAAAATACCTATATGTAAATAAATAATCAATTTACAAAAAGTAAAGCTATGATACCAAATGATGCGGATCCTATTAGCATACAACCTAGGAACTCAAGAACTCAAAAGAATAAGAAATATTGAATTGCTAAGAACATTGTTAATATGATCAAATTGGAATTCTAAAGAGCAAGAACAAAAAAAGCACAATATGTTGGCATAAAATTTTATGACATTGATAAGTAGTGTAAATGATAGAATTTGTGTTCAAAACCATAGAGAACTTAACTATTGCTCAGGTGTATTTTTAGGAATCAAACAGGCTTTGATTTGATATTTTATAATACTCATTTCGATGCACGAATTAAAAGTTATAACTATTTAAAGTCACAACCACATTTAATACCTTCTTTTTTTGAAACTGTGAGCCTTAGTAGCTCTCATGTTTTTTTGAACAACAAAGATTGGTTGAACACAGAAAAATAGAACAAGAAAAAGATACAAAAAATTTAAAGAAAACAAAGAAATGAAATCCAAAGAAGAAAACAATGACAACAAAATTGAAACAGAACACAAGACTTTAAGGATCAATTTTCTTTCATATTTTTTGATTTGTGACTTAAGAAAGCAGAAAACAAAAAAAGGAGAAAATGTTTTTAAATCTAAAATTAAAAAAATACATATATGTAAATAAATAATCAATTTTCAGAAAGTAAAGCTATGATACCAAATGATGCGGATCCTATTAGCATACAACCTAGGAACTGAGGAACTCAAAGTAATAAGAAATATTGAATTGCTAAGAACATTGTTAAGATAATCAAATTGGAATTCTAAAGAGCAAGAACAAAAAAAGCACAATATGGTGGCATAAAAGTTTAAGACGTTGATAAGTAGTGTAAAATATAGAATTTGTGTTCAAAACCATAGAGAACTTAACTATTGTTCGGATGTATTTTCAGGAATCAAACAGGCTTCGATTTGATATTTTATAATAGTCATTTCGATGCACGAATTAAAAGTTATAACTATTTAAAGTCACAACCACACTTAATACCTTCTTTTTTTGAAACTGTGAGCCTTAGTAGCTCTCATGTTTTTTTGAACAACAAAGATTGGTTGAACACAAAAAAATAGAACAAGAAAAAGATACAGAGAATTTAAAGAAAACAAAGAAATGAAATCCAAAGAAGAAAACAATGACAACAAAATCGAAACAGAACACAAGACTTTAAGGATCAATTTTCTTTCATATTTTGTGATTTGTGACTTAAGAAAGCAGAAAACAAAAAAAGGAGAAAATGTTTTTAAATCTAAAATTAAAAAAATACATATATGTAAATAAATAATCAATTTTCAGAAAGTAAAGCTATGATACCAAATGATGCGGATCCTATTAGCATACAACCAAGGAACTCAGGAACTCAAAGGAATAAGAAATATTGAATTGCTAAGAACATTGTTAAGATAATCAAATTGGAATTCTAAAGAGCAAGAACAAAAAAAGCACAATAAGGTGGCATAAAAGTTTAAGACGTTGATAAGTAGTGTAAAATATAGAATTTGTGTTCAAAACCATAGAGAACTTAACTATTGTTCGGATGTATTTTCAGGAATCAAACAGGCTTCGATTTGATATTTTATAATAGTCATTTCGATGCACGAATTAAAAGTTATAACTATTTAAAGTCACAACCACAGTTAATACCTTCTTTTTTGAAGCGTGAGCCTTAGTAGCTCTCATGTTTTTTTGAACAACAAAGATTGGTTGAACACAAAAAAAATAGAACAAGAAAAAGATACAGAGAATTTAAAGAAAACAAAGAAATGAAATCCGAAGAAGAAAACAATGACAACAAAATTGAAACGGAACACAAGACTTGAAGGATTAATTTTCTTTCATTTTTTGTGATTTGGACTTAAGAAAGCAGAAAACAAACAAAGTAAAAAATGTTTTTAAATCTAAAATTAAAAAAATACCTATATGTAAATAAATAATCAATTTACAAAAAGTAAAGCTATGATACCAAATGATGCGGATCCTATTAGCATACAACCTAGGAACTCATAAACTCAAAAGAATAAGAAATATTGAATTGCTAAGAACATTATTAAGATGACCAAATTGGAATACTAAAGAGCAAGAACAAAAAAAGCACAATCTGGTGGCATAAAAGTTTAAGACGTTGATAAGTAGTGTAAATGATAGAATTTGTGTTCAAAACCATAGACAACTTAACTATTGCTTGGATGTATTTTCAGGTATCAAACAAAGCCGATTTGATTTGATATTTTATAATAGTCATTTCGATGCACGAATTAAAAGTTATAACTATTTGAAGTCACAACCACAGTTACTACCTTCTTTTTTTGAAACTGTGAGCCTTAGTAGCTCTCATGTTTTTTTGAACAATAGAGATTGGTTGAACACAGAAAAATAGAACAAGAAAAAGATACAGAAAATTTAAAGAAAACAAAGAAAAGAAATCTAAAGAAGAAAACAATGACAACAAAATTGAAACAGAACACAAGACTTTAAGGATCAATTTTCTTTCATATTTTGTGATTTGTGACTTAAGAAAGCAGAAAACAAAAAAAGGAAAAAATGTTTTTAAATCTAAAATTAAAAAAATACCTATATGTAAATAAATAATCAATTTACAAAAAGTAAAGCTATGATACCAAATGATGCGGATCCTATTAGCATACAACCTAGGAACTCAAGAACTCAAAAGAATAAGAAATATTGAATTGCTAAGAACATTGTTAATATGATCAAATTGGAATTCTAAAGAGCAAGAACAAAAAAAGCACAATATGTTGGCATAAAAGTTTATGACATTGATAAGTAGTGTAAATGATAGAATTTGTGTTCAAAACCATAGAGAACTTAACTATTGCTCAGGTGTATTTTTAGGAATCAAACAGGCTTCGATTTGATATTTTATAATAGTCATTTCGATACACGAATTAAAAGTTATAACTATTTAAAGTCACAACCACATTTAATACCTTCTTTTTTTGAAACTATGCGCCTTAGTTGCTCTCATGTTTTTTTGAACAACAAAGATTGGTTGAACACCGAAAAAAAGAACAAGAAAAAGATAAAGAGAATTTAAAGAAAACAAAGAAATGAAATCCAAAGAAGAAAACAATGACAACAAAATTGAAACAGAACACAAGACTTTAAGGATCAATTTTCTTTCATATTTTGTGATTTGTGACTTAAGAAGCAGAAAACAAAAAAAGGATAAAATGTTTTTAAATCTAAAATTAAAAAAATACCTATATGTAAATAAATAATCAATTTACAAAAAGTAAAGCTATGATACCAAATGATGCGGATCCTATTAGCATACAACCTAGGACCACAAGAACTCAAAAGAATAAGAAATATTGAATTGCTAAGAACATTGTTAAGATGATCAAATTGGAATTCTAAAGAGCAAGAACAAAAAAAGCACAATATGGTGGCATAAAAGTTTAAGACGTTGATAAGTAATGTAAATGATAGAATTTGTGTTCAAAACCATACAGAACTTAACTATTGCTCGGGTGTATTTTTAGGAATCAAAGAGGCTTCGATTTGAAATTTTATAATATTTATTTCGATACACGAATTAAAAGTTGTAACTATTTAAAGTCACAACCACATTTAATACCTTCTTTTTTTGAAACTATGCGCCTTAGTTGCTCTCATGTTTTTTTGAACAACAAAGATTGGTTGAACACAGAAAAATAGAACAAGAAAAAGATACAGAATTTAAAGAAAACAAAGAAATGAAATCCAAAGAAGAAAACAATGACAACAAAATTGAAACAGAACACAAGACTTGAAGGATCAATTTTCTTTCATATTTTGTGATTTGTGACTTAAGAAAGGCGAAAACAAACAAAGGAAAAAATGTTTTTAAATCTAAAATTTAAAAAATACCTATATGTAAATAAATAATCAATTTACAAAAAGTAAAGCTATGATACCAAATGATGCGGATCCTATTAGCATACAACCTAGGAACTCAGGAACTCAAAAGAATAAGAAATATTGAATTGCTAAGAACATTGTTAAGATGATCAAATTGGAATTCTAAAGAGCAAGAACAAAAAAAGCACAATAAGGTGGCATAAAAGTTTAAGACGTTGATAAGTAGTGTAAATGATAGAATTTGTGTTCAAAACCATAGAGAACTTAACTATTGCTCGGATGTATTTTCAGGAATCAAACAGGCTTCGATTTGATATTTTATAATAGTCATTTCGATACACGAATTAAAAGTTATAACTATTTAAAGTCACAACCACATTTAATACCTTCTTTTTTTGAAACAATGCGCCTTAGTTGTTCTCATGTTTTTTGGAACAACAAAGATTGGTTGAACACCGAAAAAAAGAACAAGAAAAAGATACAGAGAATTTAAAGAAAACAAAGAAATGAAATCCAAAGAAGAAAACAATGACAACAAAATTGAAACGGAACACAAGACTTGAAGGATTAATTTTCTTTCATTTTTTGTGATTTGGACTTAAGAAAGCAGAAAACAAACAAAGGAAAAAATGTTTTTAAATCTAAAATTAAAAAAATACCTATATGTAAATAAATAATCAATTTACAAAAAGTAAAGCTATGATACCAAATGATGCGGATCCTATTAGCATACAACCTAGGAACTCAGGAACTCAAAAGAATAAGAAATATTGAATTGCTAAGAACATTATTAAGATGATCAAATTGGAATACTAAAGAGCAAGAACAAAAAAAGCACAATCTGGTGGCATAAAAGTTTAAGACGTTGATAAGTAGTGTAAATGATAGAATTTGTGTTCAAAACCATAGAGAACTTAACTATTGCTCGGATGTATTTTCAGGAATCAAACAGGCTTCGATTTGATATTTTATAATAGTCATTTCGATGCACGAATTAAAAGTTATAACTATTTGAAGTCACAACCACAGTTAATACCTTCTTTTTTTGAAACTGTGAGCCTTAGTAGCTCTCATGTTTTTTTGAACAACAAATATTGGTTGAACACAGAAAAATAGAACAAGAAAAAGATACATAAAATTTAAAGAAAACAAAGAAAAGAAATCTAAAGAAGAAAACAATGACAACAAAATTGAAACAGAACACAAGACTTTAAGGATCAATTTTCTTTCATATTTTGTGATTTGTGACTTAAGAAAGCAGAAAACAAAAAAAGGAAAAAATGTTTTTAAATCTAAAATTAAAAAAATACCTATATGTAAATAAATAATCAATTTACAAAAAGTAAATCTATGATACCAAATGATGCGGATACTATTAGCATACAACCTAGGAACTCAAGAACTCAAAAGAATAAGAAATATTGAATTGCTAAGAACATTGTTAATATGATCAAATTGGAATTCTAAAGAGCAAGAACAAAAAAAGCACAATATGTTGGCATAAAAGTTTATGACATTGATAAGTAGTGTAAATGATAGAATTTGTGTTCAAAACCATAGAGAACTTAACTATTGCTCAGGTGTATTTTTAGGAATCAAACAGGCTTCGATTTGAAATTTTATAATAGTCATTTCGATACACGAATTAAAAGTTATAACTATTTAAAGTCACAACCACATTTAATACCTTCTTTTTTTGAAACTATGCGCCTTAGTTGCTCTCATGTTTTTTTGAACAACAAAGATTGGTTGAACACCGAAAAAAAGAACAAGAAAAAGATAAAGAGAATTTAAAGAAAACAAAGAAATGAAATCCAAAGAAGAAAACAATGACAACAAAATTGAAACAGAACACAAGACTTTAAGGATCAATTTTCTTTCATATTTTGTGATTTGTGACTTAAGAAAGCAGAAAACAAAAAAAGGAGAAAATGTTTATAAATCTAAAATTAAAAAAATACCTATATGTAAATAAATAATCAATTTACAAAAAGTAAAGCTATGATACCAAATGATGCGGATCCTATTAGCATACAACCTAGGAACTCAGGAACTCAAAAGAATAAGAAATATTGAATTGCTAAGAACATTGTTAATATGATCAAATTGGAATTCTAAAGAGCAAGAACAAAAAAAGCACAATATGTTGGCATAAAAGTTTATGACATTGATAAGTAGTGTAAATGATAGAATTTGTGTTCAAAACCATAGAGAACTTAACTATTGCTCGGATGTATTTTTAGGAATCAAACAGGCTTCGATTTGATATTTTATAATAGTCATTTCGATGCACGAATTAAAAGTTATAACTATTTAAAGTCACAACCACAGTTAATACCTTCTTTTTTTGAAACTGTGAGCCTTAGTAGCTCTCATGTTTTTTTGAACAACAAAGATTGGTTGAACACAGAAAAATAGAACAAGAAAAAGATACAAAAAATTTAAAGAAAACAAAGAAAAGAAATCTAAACAAGAAAACAATGACAACAAAATTGAAACAGAACACAAGACTTTAAGGATCAATTTTCTTTCATATTTTGTGATTTGTGACTTAAGAAAGCAGAAAACAAAAAAAGGAAAAAATGTTTTTAAATCTAAAATTAAAAAATACCTATATGTAAATAAATAATCAATTTACAAAAAGTAAAGCTATGATACCAAATGATGCGGATCCTATTAGCATACAACCTAGGAACTCAGGAACTCAAAAGAATAAGAAATATTGAATTGCTAAGAACATTGTTAATATGATCAAATTGGAATTCTAAAGAGCAAGAACAAAAAAAGCACAATATGTTGGCATAAAAGTTTATGACATTGATAAGTAGTGTAAATGAGAGAATTTATGTTCAAAACCATAGAGAACTTAACTATTGCTCGGATGTATTTTTTAGGAATCAAACAGGCTCCGATTTGATATTTTATAATAGTCATTTCGATGCACGAATTAGAAGTTATAACTATTTAAAGTCACAACCACAGTTAATACCTTCTTTTTTTGAAACTGTGAGCCTTAGTTGCTCTGATGTTTTTTTGAACAACAAAGATTGGTTGAACACAGAAAAATAGAACAAGAAAAAGATACAGAGAATTTAAAGAAAACAAAGAAATGAAATCCAAAGAAGAAAACAATGACAACAAAATTGAAACAGAACACAAGACTTTAAGGATCAATTTTCTTTCATATTTTGTGATTTGTGACTTAAGAAAGCAGAAAACAAAAAAAGGAAAAAATGTTTTTAAATCTAAAATTAAAAAAATACCTATATGTAAATAAATAATCAATTTACAAAAAGTAAAGCTATGATACCAAATGATGCGGATCCTATTAGCATACAACCTAGGAACTCAGGAACTCAAAAGAATAAGAAATATTGAATTGCTAAGAACATTGTTAATATGATCAAATTGGAATTCTAAAGAGCAAGAACAAAAAAAGCACAATAAGGTGGCATAAAAGTTTAAGACGTTGATAAGTAGTGTAAATGATAGAATTTGTGTTCAAAACCATAGAGAACTTAACTATTGCTCGGATGTATTTTTAGGAATCAAACAGGCTTCGATTTGATATATTATAATAGTCATTTCGATGCATGAATTAAAAGTTATAAAAGTTTAAAGTTGCAAACCCAATTAATACCTTCTTTTTTTGAAACAGTGAACCTTACTAGCTCACTTGTTTTTTTGAAGAACAAAGATTATTTCAACACAAAAAAAGAACAAGAAAAAGATACAGAGAATTAAAAGAAAACTAAGAAATGAAATGCAAAGATGAAAAGAGTGGCCAAAAAATTGAAAGAAAACACAAGACTTGAAGGATCAATTTTCTTTCTTTTTTTGTGATTTGTGGTTTAAGAAAGTAGAAAACAAACAAAGTATAAATATTTTTAAATCTAAAATTCAAAAAATAGATATATGTAAATAAATAATCAATTTTCAGAAATTAAAGCTATGATACCAAATGATGCGGATCCTATTAGCATACAACCTAGGAACTCAGGAACTCAAAGGAATAAGAAATATTGAATTGCTAAGAACATTGTTAAGATAATCAAATTGGAATTCTAAAGAGCAAGAACAAAAGAATCACAATATGGTGGCATAAAAGTTTAAGACGTAGATAATTAATGTAAATGATAGAATTTGTGTTCAAAACCATACAAAACTTAACTATTGCTCGGGTGTATTTTTAGGAATCAAACAGGCTTCGATTTGAAATTTTAAAATATTTATTTCGATACACGAATTAAAAGTTATAACAATTTGAAGTCACAACCACATTTAATACCTTCTTTTTTTGAAACTATGCGCCTTAGTTGCTCTCATGTTTTTTTGAACAACAAAGATTGGTTCAACACCAAAAAAAAAGAACAAGAAAAAGATACAGAGAATTTAAAGAAAACAAAGAAATGAAATCCAAAGAAGAAAACAATGACAACAAAATTGAAACAGAACACAAGACTTGAAGGATCAATTTTCTTTCATATTTTGTGATTTGTGACTTAAGAAAGGCGAAAACAAACAAAGGAAAAAATGTTTTTAAATCTAAAATTAAAAAATACCTATATGTAAATAAATAATCAATTTACAAAAAGTAAAGCTATGATACCAAATGATGCGGATCCTATTAGCATACAACCTAGGAACTCAGGAACTCAAAAGAATAAGAAATATTGAATTGCTAAGAATATTGTTAAGAAGATCAAATTGGAATTCTAAAGAACAAGAACAAAAAAAGCACAATATGGTGGCATAAAGTTTAAGACGTTGATAAGTAGTGTAAATGTAGAGAACTTAACTATTGCTTGGGTGTGTTTTTAGGAATCAAACGGGCTTCGATTTGATATTTTATAATAGTCAGTTCGATGCACGAATTAAATGTTATAACTGTGTAAAGTCACAACCCCATTGAATACTTTTTTTTAAAACTGTGAACCTTAGTAGTTCTCATGTTTTTTTGAATAACAAAGATTGGTTGAACACCAAAAAAAAAAACAAGAAAAAGATACAGAGAATTTAAAGAAAAGAAATAAATGAAATCTAAATAAGAAAACAATGACAACAAAATTGAAACATAACACAAGACTTTAAGGATCAATTTTCTTTCATATTTTGTGATTTGTGACTTAAGAAAGGAGAAAACAAAAAAAGGAAAACATGTTTTTAAATCTAAAATTAAAAAATACCTATATGTAAATAAATAATCAATTTACAAAAAGTAAAGCTATAATACCAAATGATGCAGATCCTATTAGCATACAACCTAGGAACTCAGGAACTCAAAAGAATAAGAAATATTGAATTGCTAAGAACATTGTTAAGATGATCAAATTGGAATTCTAAAGAGCAAGAACAAAAAAGCACAATATGTTGGCATAAAAGTTTATGACATTGATAAGTAGTGTAAATGATAGAATTTGTGTTCAAAACCATAGAGAACTTAACTATTGCTCGGATGTATTTTCAGGAATCAAACAGGCTTCGATTTGAAATTTTATAATAGTCATTTCGATACACGAATTAAAAGTTATAACTATTTAAAGTCACAACCACATTTAATACCTTTTTTTTTGAAACTATGCACCTTAGTTGCTCTCATGTTTTTTTGAACAACAAAGATTGGTTGAACACCGAAAAAAAGAACAAGAAAAAGATAAAGAGAATTTAAAGAAAACAAAGAAATGAAATCCAAAGAAGAAAACAATGACAACAAAATTGAAACAGAACACAAGACTTTAAGGATCAATTTTCTTTCATATTTTGTGATTTGTGACTTAAGAAAGGAGAAAACAAAAAAAGGAAAAAATGTTTTTAAATCTAAAATTAAAAAAATACATATATGTAAATAAATAATCAATTTTCAAAATGTAAAGCTATGATACCAAATGATGCGGATCCTATTAGCATACAACCTAGGAACTCAGGAACTCAAAAGAATAAGAAATATTGAATTGCTAAGAACATTGTTAATATGATCAAATTGGAATTCTAAAGAGCAAGAACAAAAAAAGCACAATATGTTGGCATAAAAGTTTATGACATTGATAAGTAGTGTAAATGATAGAATTTGTGTTCAAAACCATAGAGAACTTAACTATTGCTCGGATGTATTTTTAGGAATCAAACAGGCTTCGATTTGATATTTTATAATAGTCATTTCGATACACGAATTAAAAGTTATAACTATTTAAAGTCACAACCACATTTAATACCTTCTTTTTTTGAAACTGTGAGCCTTAGTAGCTCTCATGTATTTTTGAAGCACAAAGATTGGTTGAACACAGAAAAATAGAACAAGAAAAAGATACAGAGAATTTAAAGAAAACAAAGAAATGAAATACAAAGAAGAAAACAATGACAACAAAATTGAAACAGAACACAAGACTTTAAGGATCAATTTTCTTTCATATTTTGTGATTTGTGACTTAAGAAAGCAGAAATACAAAAAAGGAAAAAATGTTTTTAAATCTAAAATTAAAAAATAGATATATGTAAATAAATAATCAATTTTCGTAAAAGTAAAGCTATGATACCAAATGATGGGACTCCTTTTAGCATACAACTTAGGAACTCAGGACCAAAAAAAGAATAAGAAATATTGAATTGCTAAGAACATTGTTAAGATGATCAAATTGGAATTCTAAAGAGCAAGAACAAAAAAAGCACAATATGGTGGCATAAAAGTTTAAGACGTTGATAAGTAGTGTAAATGATAGAATTTGTGTTCAAAACCATAGAGAACTTAACTATTGCTCGGATGTATTTTTAGGAATCAAACAGGCTTCGATTTGATATTTTATAATAGTCATTTCGATGCACGAATTAAAAGTTATAACTATTTAAAGTCACAACCACAGTTAATACCTTCTTTTTTTGAAACTGTGAGCCTTAGTAGCTCTCATGTTTTTTTGAACAACAAAGATTGGTTGAACACAGAAAAATAGAACAAGAAAAAGATACAGAGAATTTAAAGAAAACAAAGAAATGAAATCCAAAGAAGAAAACAATGACAACAAAATTGAAACAGAACACAAGACTTTAAGGATCAATTTTCTTTCATATTTTGTGATTTGTGACTTAAGAAAGCAGAAAACAAAAAAAGGAAAAAATGTTTTTAAATCTAAAATTAAAAAAATACATATATGTAAATAAATAATCAATTTTCAGAAAGTAAAGCTATGATACCAAATGATGCGGATCCTATTAGCATACAACCTAGGAACCTTGGAACTCAAAGGAATAAGAAATATTGAATAGCTAAGAACATTATTAATATAATCAAATTGGAATTCTAAAGAGCAAGAACAAAAAAAGCACAATAAGGTGGCATAAAAGTTTAAGACGTTGATAAGTAGTGTAAAATATAGAATTTGTGTTCAAAACCATAGAGAACTTAACTATTGTTCGGATGTATTTTCAGGAATCAAACAGGCTTCGATTTGATATTTTATAATAGTCATTTCGATGCACGAATTAAAAGTTATAACTATTTAAAGTCACAACCACAGTTAATACCTTCTTTTTTTGAAACTGTGAGCCTTAGTAGCTCTCATGTTTTTTTGAACAACAAAGATTGGTTGAACACAGAAAAATAGAACAAGAAAAAGATACAGAGAATTTAAAGAAAACAAAGAAATGAAATCCAAAGAAGAAAACAATGACAACAAAATTGAAACGGAACACAAGACTTGAAGGATTAATTTTCTTTCATTTTTTGTGATTTGGACTTAAGAAAGCAGAAAACAAACAAAGTAAAAAATGTTTTTAAATCTAAAATTAAAAAAATACCTATATGTAAATAAATAATCAATTTACAAAAAGTAAAGCTATGATACCAAATGATGCGGATCCTATTAGCATACAACCTAGGAACTCAGGAACTCAAAAGAATAAGAAATATTGAATTGCTAAGAACATTATTAAGATGATCAAATTGGAATACTAAAGAGCAAGAACAAAAAAAGCACAATCTGGTGGCATAAAAGTTTAAGACGTTGATAAGTAGTGTAAATGATAGAATTTGTGTTCAAATCCATAGACAACTTAACTATTGCTTGGATGTATTTTCAGGAATCAAACAGGCTTCGATTTGATATTTTATAATAGTCATTTCGATGCACGAATTAAAAGTTATAACTATTTGAAGTCACAACCACAGTTAATACCTTCTTTTTTTGAAACTGTGAGCCTTAGTAGCTCTCATGTTTTTTTGAACAACAAAGATTGGTTGAACACAGAAAAATAGAACAAGAAAAAGATACAGAAAATTTAAAGAAAACAAAGAAAAGAAATCTAAAGAAGAAAACAATGACAACAAAATTGAAACAGAACACAAGACTTTAAGGATCAATTTTCTTTCATATTTTGTGATTTGTGACTTAAGAAAGCAGAAAACAAAAAAAGGAAAAAATGTTTTTAAATCTAAAATTAAAAAAATACCTATATGTAAATAAATAATCAATTTACAAAAAGTAAAGCTATGATACCAAATGATGCGGATCCTATTAGCATACAACCTAGGAACTCAGGAACTCAAAAGAATAAGAAATATTGAATTGCTAAGAACATTGTTAATATGATCAAATTGGAATTCTAAAGAGCAAGAACAAAAAAAGCACAATATGTTGGCATAAAAGTTTATGACATTGATAAGTAGTGTAAATGATAGAATTTGTGTTCAAAACCATAGAGAACTTAACTATTGCTCGGGTGTATTTTTAGGAATCAAACAGGCTTCGATTTGAAATTTTATAATAGTCATTTCGATGCACGAATTAAAAGTTATAACTATTTAAAGTCACAACCACATTTAATACCTTCTTTTTTTGAAACTATGCGCCTTAGTTGCTCTCATGTTTTTTGAACAACAAAGATTGGTTGAACACCGAAAAAAAGAACAATAAAAAGATAAAGAGAATTTAAAGAAAAAAAAGAAATGAAATCCAAAGAAGAAAACAATAACAACAAAATTGAAGCAGAACACAAGACTTTAAGGATCAATTTTCTTTCATATTTTGTGATTTGTGATTTAAGAAGCAGAAAAAAAAAGGAGAAAATGTTTTTAAATCTAAAATTAAAAAAATACATATATGTAAATAAATAATCAATTTTCAGAAAGTAAAGCTATGATACCAAATGATGCGGATCCTATTAGCATACAACCTAGGAACTCAGGAACTCAAAAGAATAAGAAATATTGAATTGCTAAGAACATTGTTAAGATGATCAAATTGGAATTCTAAAGAGCAAGAACAAAAAAAGCACAATATGCTGGCCTAAAAGTTTATGACATTGATAAGTAGTGTAAATGATAGAATTTGTGTTCAAAACCATAGAGAACTTAACTATTGCTCGGATGTATTTTTAGGAATCAAACAGGCTCCGATTTGATATTTTATAATAGTCATTTCGATGCACGAATTAAAAGTTATAACTATTTAAAGTCACAACCACATTTAATACCTTCTTTTTTTGAAACTGTGAGCCTTAGTAGCTCTCATGTTTTTTTGAACCACAAAGATTGGTTGAACACAGAAAAATAGAACAAGAAAAAGATACAGAGAATTTAAAGAAAACAAAGAAATGAAATCCAAAGAAGAAAACAATGACAACAAAATTGAAACAGAACACAAGACTTTAAGGATCAATTTTCTTTCATATTTTGTGATTTGTGACTTAAGAAAGCAGAAAACAAAAAAAGGAAAAAATGTTTTTAAATCTAAAATTAAAAAAATACATATATGTAAATAAATAATCAATTTTCAGAAAGTAAAGCTATGATACCAAATGATGCGGATCCTATTAGCATACAACCTAGGAACTCAGGAACTCAAAGGAATAAGAAATATTGAATTTCTAAGAATATTGTTAAGATGATCAAATTGGAATCCTAAAGAACAAGAACAAAAAATAACTCAATAAGTTGCCACAAAAGTTTAAGACGTTGATAGGTAGTGTAAACTATACAATTTGCATTCAAAACCTTGGAGAACTAAAGTATTGCTCGGATGTATTTTTAGGAGTCAAACAGACTTCGATTTGATATATTATAATAGTTATTTCGATGCACAAATTAAAAGTTATAATTATTTAAAGTGAAAACCCCATTTAGTACCTTCTTTTTTTGAAACTGTGAACCTTAATAGCTCTCCTGTTTTTTTGAAGAACAAAGATTGCTTGAGCATAGAAAAAAATAACAAGAAAAAGATACAGAGAATTTAAAGAAAACTAAGAAATGAAATCCATAGAAAAAAACCATGACCACAAAATTGAAACGGAACACAAGACTTGAAGGATTAATTTTCTTTCATTTTTTGTGATTTGGACTTAAGAAAGCAGAAAACAAACAAAGTAAAAAATGTTTTTAAATCTAAAATTAAAAAAATACCTATATGTAAATAAATAATCAATTTACAAAAAGTAAAGCTATGATACCAAATGATGCGGATCCTATTAGCATACAACCTAGGAACTCAGGAACTCAAAAGAATAAGAAATATTGAATTGCTAAGAACATTATTAAGATGATCAAATTGGAATACTAAAGAGCAAGAACAAAAAAAGCACAATCTGGTGGCATAAAAGTTTAAGACGTTGATAAGTAGTGTAAATGATAGAATTTGTGTTCAAAACCATAGAGAACTTAACTATTGCTCGGATGTATTTTCAGGAATCAAACAGGCTTCGATTTGAAATTTTATAATAGTCATTTCGATACACGAATTAAAAGTTATAACTATTTAAAGTCACAACCACATTTAATACCTTTTTTTTTGAAACTGTGAGCCTTAGTAGCTCTCATGTTTTTTTGAACAACAAATATTGGTTGAACACAGAAAAATAGAACAAGAAAAAGATACATAAAATTTAAAGAAAACAAAGAAAAGAAATCTAAAGAAGAAAACAATGACAACAAAATTGAAACAGAACACAAGACTTTAAGGATCAATTTTCTTTCATATTTTGTGATTTGTGACTTAAGAAAGCAGAAAACAAAAAAAGGAAAAAATGTTTTTAAATCTAAAATTAAAAAAATACCTATATGTAAATAAATAATCAATTTACAAAAAGTAAAGCTATGATACCAAATGATGCGGATCCTATTAGCATACAACCTAGGAACTCAGGAACTCAAAGGAATAAGAAATATTGAATTGCTAAGAACATTGTTAAGATGATCAAATTGGAATTCTAAAGAGCAAGAACAAAAAAAGCACAATATGCTGGCCTAAAAGTTTATGACATTGATAAGTAGTGTAAATGATAGAATTTGTGTTCAAAACCATAGAGAACTTAACTATTGCTCGGGTGTATTTTTAGGAATCAAACAGGCTTCGATTTGATATTTTATAATAGTCATTTCGATGCACGAATTAAAAGTTATAACTTTTTAAAGTCACAACCACATGTAATACCTTCTTTTTTTGAAACTATGCGCCTTAGTAGCTCTCACGTTTTTTTGAACAACAAAGATTGGTTGAACACCGAAAAAAAGAATAAGAAAAAGATACAGAGAATTTAAAGAAAACAAAGAAATGAAATCCAAAGAAGAAAACAATGACAACAAAATTGAAACAGAACACAAGACTTTAAGGATCAATTTTCTTTCATATTTTGTGATTTGTGACTTAAGAAAGCAGAAAACAAACAAAGGAAAAAAAGTTTTTAAATCTAAAATTAAAAAATACCTATATGTAAATAAATAATCAATTTACAAAAAGTAAAGCTATGATACCAAATGATGCGGATCCTATTAGCATACAACCTAGGAACTCAGGAACTCAAAAGAATAAGAAATATTGAATTGCTAAGAACATTGTTAAGATGATCAAATTGGAATTCTAAAGAGCAAGAACAAATAAGCACAATATGGTGCCATAAAAGTTTAAGACGTTGATAAGGAGTGTAAATGATAGAATATGTGTTCAAAACCATAGAGAACTTAACTATTGCTCGGGTGTATTTTTAGTAATCAAACAGGCACCGATTTGATATTTTATAATAGTCATTTCAATGCACGAATTAAAAGTTATAACTATTTAAAGTCACAACCAAATTTAATACCTTCTTTTTTGAAACTTGTGAGCCTTAGTAGCTCTCATGTTTTTTTGAACAACAAAGATTGGTTGAACACGAAAAAATAGAAAAAGAAAAAGAAATATAAAATTTAAAGAAAACAAAGAAATGAAATCCAAAGAAGAAAACAATGACAACAAAATTGAAACAGAACACAAGACTTTAAGGATCAATTTTCTTTCATATTTTGTGATTTGTGACTTAAGAAAGCAGAAAACAAAAAAAGGAAAAAATGTTTTTAAATCTAAAATTAAAAAAATACATATATGTAAATAAATAATCAATTTTCAGAAAGTAAAGCTATGATACCAAATGATGCGGATCCTATTAGCATACAACCTAGGAACTCAGGAACTCAAAAGAATAAGAAATATTGAATTGCTAAGAACATTGTTAAGATGATCAAATTGGAATTCTAAAGAGCAAGAACAAAAAAAGCACAATATGCTGGCATAAAAGTTTATGACATTGATAAGTAGTGTAAATGATAGAATTTGTGTTCAAAACCATACAAAACTTAACTATTGCTCGGATGTATTTTTAGGAATCAAACAGGCTTCGATTTGATATTTTATAATAGTCATTTCGATGGACGAATAAAAAGTTATAACTTTTTAAAGTCACAACCACATGTAATACCTTCTTTTTTTGAAACTATGCGCCTTAGTAGCTCTCACGTTTTTTTGAACAACAAAGATTGGTTGAACACTGAAAAAAAGAACAAGAAAAAGATACAGAGAATTTAAAGAAAACAAAGAAATGAAATCCAAAGAAGAAAACAATGACAACAAAATTGAAACAGAACACAAGACTTTAAGGATCAATTTTCTTTCATATTTTGTGATTTGTGACTTAAGAAAGCAGAAAACAAAAAAAGGAAAAAATGTTTTTAAATCTAAAATTAAAAAAATACATATATGTAAATAAATAATCAATTTTCAGAAAGTAAAGCTATGATACCAAATGATGCGGATCCTATTAGCATACAACCTAGGAACTCAGGAACTCAAAAGAATAAGAAATATTGAATTGCTAAGAACATTGTTAAGATGATCAAATTGGAATTCTAAAGAGCAAGAACAAAAAAAGCACAATATGCTGGCCTAAAAGTTTATGACATTGATAAGTAGTGTAAATGATAGAATTTGTGTTAAAAACCATAGAGAACTTAATTATTGCTCGGGTGTATTTTTAGGAATCAAACAGGCTTCGATTTGAAATTTTATAATAGTCATTTCGATGCACGAATTAAAAGTTATAACTATTTAAAGTCACAACCACATTTAATACCTTTTTTTTAATGTGAAACTTAGTAGCTCCCATGGTTTTTTTAACAACAAAGATTGGTTGAACACCGAAAATAAGAACAAGAAAAAGATACAGAGAATTTAAAGAAAACAAAGAAATGAAATCCAAAGAAGAAAACAATGACAACAAAATTGAAACAGAACACAAGACTTTAAGGATCAATTTTCTTTCATATTTTGTGATTTGTGACTTAAGAAAGTAGAAAACAAAAAAAGGAAAAAATGTTTTTAAATCTAAAATTAAAAAAATACCTATATGTAAATAAATAATCAATTTACAAAAAGTAAAGCTATGATACCAAATGATGCGGATCCTATTAGCATACAACCTAGGAACTCAGGAACTCAAAGGAATAAGAAATATTGAATTGCTAAGAACATTGTTAAGATGATCAAATTGGAATTCTAAAGAGCAAGAAACAAAAAAGCACAATATGCTGGCATTAAAGTTTATGACATTGATAAGTAATGTAAATGATAGAATTTGTGTTCAAAACCATAGAGAACTTAACTATTGCTCGGGTGTATTTTTAGGAATCAAACAAGCTTCGATTTGATATTTTATAATAGTCATTTCGATGCACGAATTAAAAGTTATAACTGTTTAAAGTCACAACCACATTTAATACATTCTTTTTTTGAAACTGTGAGCCTTAGTAGCTCTCATGTTTTTTTGAACCACACAGATTGGTTGAACACCGAAAAATAGAACAAGAAAAACATACAGAGAATTTAAAGAAAACAAAGAAATGAAATCCAAAGAAGAAAACAATGACAACAAAATTGAAACAGAACACATGACTTTAAGGATCAATTTTCTTTCATATTTTGTGATTTGTGACTTAAGAAAGTAGAAAACAAAAAAAGGAAAAAATGTTTTTAAATCTAAAATTCAAAAAATACATATTTGTAGAAAAATAATCAATTTTCAGAAACCAAAGCTATGATACCAAATGATGCGGATCCTATTGGCATACAACCTCAGAACTAAGAACTCAAAAGAATAAGAAATATTGAATTGCTAAGAACATTGTTAAGATGATCAAATTGGAATTCTAAAGAGCAAGAACAAAAAAAGCACAATATGGTGGCATAAAAGTTTAAGACGTTGATAAGTAGTGTAAATGATAGAATTTGTGTTCAAAACCATAGAGAACTTAACTATTGCTCGGATGTATTTTTAGGAATCAAACAGGCTCCGATTTGATATTTTATAATAGTCATTTCGATGCACGAATTAAAAGTTATAACTATTTAAAGTCACAACCACATTTAATACCTTCTTTTTTTGAAACTGTGAGCCTTAGTAACCCTCATGTTTTTTTGAACCACAAAGATTGGTTGAACACAGAAAAATAGAACAAGAAAAAGATACAGAGAATTTAAAGAAAACAAAGAAATGAAATCCAAAGAAGAAAACAATGACAACAAAATTGAAACAGAACACAAGACTTGAGGGATTAATTTTCTTTCATTTTTTGTGATTTGGACTTAAGAAAGCAGAAAACAAAAAAAGGAAAAAAGGTTTTTAAATCTAAAATTCAAAAAATACATATATGTAGATAAATAATCAATTTTCAGAAAGTAAAGCTATGATACCAAATGATGCGGATCCTATTAGCATACAACCTAGGAACTCAGGAACTCAAAAGAATAAGAAATATTGAATTGCTAAGAACATTGTTAAGATGATCAAATTGGAATTCTAAAGAGCAAGAACAAAAAAAGCACAATATGGTGGCATAAAAGTTTAAGACGTTGATAAGTAGTGTAAATGATAGAATTTGTGTTCAAAACCATAGAGAACTTAACTATTGCTCGGATGTATTTTTAGGAATCAAACAGGCTTCAATTTGATATTTTATAATAGTCATTTCGATGCACGAATTAAAAGTTATAACTATTTAAAGTCACAACCACATTTAATACCTTCTATTTTTGAAACTGTGAGCCTTAGTTGCTCTCATGTTTTTTTAAACAACAAAGATTGGTTGAACACCGAAAATAAGAACAAGAAAAAGATACAGAGAATTTAAAGAAAACAAAGAAATGAAATCCAAAGAAGAAAACAATGACAACAAAATTGAAACAGAACACAAGACTTTAAGGATCAATTTTCTTTCATATTTTGTGATTTGTGACTTAAGAAAGTAGAAAACAAAAAAAGGAAAAAATGTTTTTAAATCTAAAATTAAAAAAATACATATATGTAAATAAATAATCAATTTTCAGAAAGAAAAGCTATCATACCAAATGATGCGGATCCTATTAGCATACAACCTAGGAACTCAAAGGAATAAGAAATATTGAATTGCTAAGAACATTGCTAAGATGATCAAATTGGAATTATAAAGAGCAAGAACAAAAAAAGCACAATATGCTGGCCTAAAAGTTTATGACTTTGATAAGTAGTGTAAATGATAGAATTTGTGTTCAAAACCATAGAGAACTTAACTATTGCTCGGATGTATTTTTAGGAATCAAACAGGCTCCGATTTGATATTTTATAATAGTCATTTCGATGCACGAATTAAAAGTTATAACTATTTAAAGTCACAACCACATTTAATACCTTCTTTTTTTGAAACTGTGAGCCTTAGTAGGTCTCATGTTTTTTTGAACAACAAAGATTGGTTGAACATCGAAAAAAAGAACAAGAAAAAGATAATGAGAATTTAAAGAAAACAAAGAAATGAAATCCAAAGAAGAAAACAATGACAACAAAATTGAAACAGAACACAAGACTTTAAGGATCAATTTTCTTTCATATTTTGTGATTTGTGACTTAAGAAAGCAAAAAAAAAAAACAAAGGAAAAAATGTTTTTAAATCTAAAATTAAAAAAATAACTATATGTAAATAAATAATCAATTTACAAAAAGTAAAGCTATGATACCAAATGATGCGGATCCTATTAGCATACAACCTAGGAACTCAGGAACTCAAAGGAATAAGAAATATTGAATTGCTAAGAACATTGTTAAGATGATCAAATTGGAATTCTAAAGAGCAAGAACAAGAAAAGCACAATATGCTGGCATAAAAGTTTATGACATTGATAAGTAGTGTAAATGATAGAATTTCTGTTCAAAAAATACAAAACTTAACTATTGCTCGGATGTATTTTTAGGAATCAAACAGGCTTCGATTTGATATTTTATAATAGTCATTTCGATGCACGAATAAAAAGTTATAACTTTTTAAAGTCACAACCACATGTAATACCTTCTTTTTTTGAAATTGTGAACCTTAGTAGCTCTCATGTTTTTTTGAACAACAAAGATTGGTTGAACACCGAAAAAAAGAACAAGAAAAAGATACAGAGAATTTAAAGAAAACAAAGAAATGAAATCCAAAGAAGAAAACAATGACAACAAAATTGAAACAGAACACAAGACTTTAAGGATCAATTTTCTTTCATATTTTGTGATTTGTGACTTAAGAAAGTAGAAAACAAAAAAAGGAAAAAATGTTTTTAAATCTAAAATTCAAAAAATACATATATGTAGATAAATAATCAATTTTCAGAAAGCAAAGCTATGATACCAAATGATGCGGATCCTATTAGCATACAACCTAGGAACTTTGGAACTCAAAAGAATAAGAAATATTGAATTGCTAAAAACATTGTTAAGATGATCAAATTGGAATTCTAAAGAGCAAGAACAAAAAAAGCATAATATGGTGGCATAAAAGTTTAAGACATTGATAAGTATTGTAAATGATAGAATTTGTGTTCAAAACCATAGAGAACTTAACTATTGCTCGGATGTATTTTTAGGAATCAAACAGGCTTCAATTTGATATTTTATAATAGTCATTTCGATGCACGAATTAAAAGTTAAAACAATTTAAAGTCACAACCACATTTAATACCTTCTTTTTTTGAAACTGTGAGCCTTAGTAACTCTCATGTTTTTTTGAACCACAAATATTGGTTGAATGTAGAAAAATAGAACAAGAAAAAGATACAGAGAATTTAAAGAAAACAAAGAAATGAAATCCAAAGAAGAAAACAATGACAACAAAATTAAAACAGAACACAAGACTTTAAGGATCAATTTTCTTTCATATTTTGTGATTTGTGACTTAAGAAAGCAGAAAACAAAAAAAGGAAAAAATGTTTTTAAATCTAAAATTAAAAAATACCTATATGTAAATAAATAATCAATTTACAAAAAGTAAAGCTATGATACCAAATGATGCGGATCCTATTAGCATACAACCTAGGAACTCAGGAACTCAAAAGAATAAGAAATATTGAATTGCTAAGAACATTGTTAAGATGATCAAATTGGAATTCTAAAGAGCAAGAACAAAAAAAGCACAATATGGTGGCATAAAAGTTTAAGACGTTGATAAGTAGTGTAAATGATAGAATTTGTGTTCAAAACCATAGAGAACTTAACTATTGCTCGGATGTATTTTTAGGAATCAAACAGGCTTCGATTTGATATTTTATAATAGTCATTTCGATGCACGAATTAAAAGTTATAACTATTTAAAGTCACAACCACAGTTAATACCTTCTTTTTTGTAACTGTGAACCTTAGTAGCTCTCATGTTTTTTTGAACAATAAAGATTGGTTGAACACCGAAAAAAAGAACAAGAAAAAGATAAAGAGAATTTAAAGAAAACAAAGAAATGAAATCCAAAGAAGAAAACAATGACAACAAAATTGAAACAGAACACAAGACTTTAAGGATCAATTTTCTTTCATATTTTGTGATTTGTGACTTAAGAAAGTAGAAAACAAAAAAAGGAAAAAATGTTTTTAAATCTAAAATTAAAAAAATACCTATATGTAAATAAATAATCAATTTACAAAAAGTAAAGCTATGATACCAAATGATGCGGATCCTATTAGCATACAACCTAGGAACTCAGGAACTCAAAAGAATAAGAAATATTGAATTGCTAAGAACATTGTTAAGATGATCAAATTGGAATTCTAAAGAGCAAGAACAAAAAAAGCACAATATGCTGGCCTAAAAGTTTATGACATTGATAAGTAGTGTAAATGATAGAATTTGTGTTCAAAACCATAGAGAACTTAACTATTGCTCGGATGTATTTTTAGGAATCAAACAGGCTTCGATTTGATATTTTATAATAGTCATTTCGATGCACGAATTAAAAGTTATAACTATTTAAAGTCACAACCACATTTAATACCTTCTTTTTTTGAAACTGTGAGCCTTAGTTGCTCTCATGTTTTTTTGAACAACAAAGATTGGTTGAACACCGAAAAAAGGAACAAGAAAAAGATAAAGAGAATTTAAAGAAAACAAAGAAATGAAATCCAAAGAAGAAAACAATGACAACAAAATTGAAACAGAACACAAGACTTTAAGGATCAATTTTCTTTCATATTTTGTGATTTGTGACTTAAGAAAGCAGAAAACAAAAAAAGGAGAAAATGTTTATAAATCTAAAATTAAAAAAATACCTATATGTAAATAAATAATCAATTTACAAAAAGTAAAGCTATGATACCAAATGATGCGGATCCTATTAGCATACAACCTAGGAACCTAGGAACAAAAAAGAATAAGAAATATTGAATTGCTAAGAACATTGTTAATATGATCAAATTGGAATTCTAAAGAGCAAGAACAAAAAAAGCACAATATGCTGGCCTAAAAGTTTAAGACGTTGATAAGTAATGTAAATGGTAGAATTTGTGTTCAAAACCATACAGAACTTAACTATTGCTCGGATGTATTTTTAGGAATCAAACAGGCTTCGATTTGATATTTTATAATATTTATTTCGATACACGAATTAAAAGTTATAACTATTTAAAGTCACAACCACATTTAATACCTTCTTTTTTTGAAACTGTGAGCTTTACTAGCTCTCATGCTTTTTGAACAACAAAGATTGGTTGAACACCGAAAAAAAGAACAAGAAAAAGATAAAGAGAATTTAAAGAAAACAAAGAAATGAAATCCAAAGAAGAAAACAATGACAACAAAATTGAAACAGAACACAAGACTTTAAGGATCAATTTTCTTTCATATTTTGTGATTTGTGACTTAAGAAAGGAGAAAACAAAAAAAGGAAAAAATGTTTTTAAATCTAAAATTAAAAAAATACATATATGTAAATAAATAATCAATTTTCAAAATGTAAAGCTATGATACCAAATGATGCGGATCCTATTAGCATACAACCTAGGAACTCAAGAACTCAAAAGAATAAGAAATATTGAATTGCTAAGAACATTGTTAATATGATCAAATTGGAATTCTAAAGAGCAAGAACAAAAAAAGCACAATATGCTGGCCTAAAAGTTTATGACATTGATAAGTAGTGTAAATGATAGAATTTGTGTTCAAAACCATAGAGAACTTAACTATTGCTCGGATGTATTTTTAGGAATCAAACAGGCTCCGATTTGATATTTTATAATAGTCATTTCGATGCACGAATTAAAAGTTATAACTATTTAAAGTCACAACCACATTTAATACCTTCTTTTTTTGAAACTGTGAGCCTTAGTAACCCTCATGTTTTTTTGAACCACAAAGATTGGTTGAAAACAGAAAAATAGAACAAGAAAAAGATAAAGAGAATTTAAAGAAAACAAAGAAATGAAATCCAAAGAAGAAAACAATGACAACAAAATTGAAACAGAACACAAGACTTTAAGGATCAATTTTCTTTCATATTTTGTGATTTGTGACTTAAGAAAGTAGAAAACAAAAAAAGAAAAAATGTTTTTAAATCTAAAATTAAAAAAATACATATATGTAAATAAATAATCAATTTTCAGAAAGTAAAGCTATGATACCAAATGATGCGGATCCTATTAGCATACAACCTAGGAACTCAGGAACTCAAAAGAATAAGAAATATTGAATTGCTAAGAACATTGTTAAGATGATCAAATTGGAATTCTAAAGAGCAAGAACAAAAAAAGCACAATATGGTGGCATAAAAGTTTAAGACGTTGATAAGTAGTGTAAATGATAGAATTTGTGTTCAAAACCATAGAGAACTTAACTATTGCTCGGATGTATTTTTAGGAATCAAACAGGCTTCGATTTGATATTTTATAATAGTCATTTCGATGCACGAATTAAAAGTTATAACTATTTAAAGTCACAACCACATTTAATACCTTCTTTTTTTGAAACTGTGAGCCTTAGTAGCTCTCATGTTTTTTTGAACCACAAAGATTGGTTGAACACAGAAAAATAGAACAAGAAAAAGATACAGAGAATTTAAAGAAAACAAAGAAATGAAATCCAAAGAAGAAAACAATGACAACAAAATTGAAACAGAACACAAGACTTTAAGGATCAATTTTCTTTCATATTTTGTGATTTGTGACTTAAGAAAGTAGAAAACAAAAAAAGGAAAAAATGTTTTTAAATCTAAAATTAAAAAAATACCTATATGTAAATAAATAATCAATTTTCAGAAAGCAAAGCTATGATACCAAATGATGCAGATCCTATTAGCATACAACCTAGGAACTTAGGAACTCAAAAGAATAAGAAATATTGAATTGCTAGAAACATTGTTAAGATGATAAAATTGGAATTCTAAAGAGCAAGAACAAAAAAAGCATAATATGGTGGCATAAAAGTTTAAGACGTTGATAAGTAGTGTAAATGATAGAATTTGTGTTCAAAACCATAGAGAACTTAACTATTGCTCGGATGTATTTTTAGGAATCAAACAGGCTCCGATTTGATATTTTATAATAGTCATTTCGATGCACGAATTAAAAGTTATAACTATTTAAAGTCACAACCACATTTAATACCTTCTTTTTTTGAAACTGTGAGCCTTAGTAGCTCTCATGTTTTTTTGAACCACAAAGATTGGTTGAACACCGAAAAAAAAACAAGAAAAAGATACAGAGAATTTAAAGAAAACAAAGAAATGAAATCCAAAGAAGAAAACAATGACAACAAAATTGAAACAGAACACAAGACTTTAAGGATCAATTTTCTTTCATATTTTGTGATTTGTGACTTAAGAAAGTAGAAAACAAAAAAAGGAAAAAATGTTTTTAAATCTAAAATTAAAAAAATACATATATGTAAATAAATAATCAATTTTCAAAAAGTAAAGCTATGATACCAAAAGATGCGGATCCTATTAGCATACAACATAGGAACTCAGGAACTCAAAAGAATAAGAAATATTGAATTGCTAAGAACATTGTTAAGATGATCAAATTGGAATTCTAAAGAGCAAGAACAAAAAAAGCACAATATGGTGGCATAAAAGTTTAAGACGTTGATAAGTAGTGTAAATGATAGAATTTGTGTTCAAAACCATAGAGAACTTAACTATTGCTCGGATGTATTTTTAGGAATCAAACAGGCTCCGATTTGATATTTTATAATAGTCATTTCGATGCACGAATTAAAAGTTATAACTATTTAAAGTCACAACCACATTTAATACCTTCTTTTTTTGAAACTGTGAGCCTTAGTTGCTCTCATGTTTTTTTGAACAACAAAGATTGGTTGAACACCAAAAAAGAACAAGAAAAAGATAAAGAGAATTTAAAGAAAACAAAGAAATGAAATCCAAAGAAGAAAACAATGACAACAAAATTGAAACAGAACACAAGACTTTAAGGATCAATTTTCTTTCATATTTTGTGATTTGTGACTTAAGAAAGTAGAAAACAAAAAAAGGAAAAAATGTTTTTAAATCTAAAATTAAAAAAATACATATATGTAAATAAATAATCAATTTTCAAAAAGTAAAGCTATGATACCAAATGATGCGGATCCTATTAGCATACAACCTAGGAACTCAGGAACTCAAAAGAATAAGAAATATTGAATTGCTAAGAACATTGTTAAGATGATCAAATTGGAATTCTAAAGAGCAAGAACAAAAAAACACAATATGGTGGCATAAAAGTTTAAGACGTTGATAAGTAGTGTAAATGATAGAATTTGTGTTCAAAACCATAGAGAACTTAACTATTGCTCGGATGTATTTTTAGGAATCAAACAGGCTTCGATTTGAAATTTTATAATAGTTATTTCGATACACGAATTAAAAGTTATAACTATTTAAAGTCACAACCACATTTAATACCTTCTTTTTTTGAAACTGTGAGCCTTAGTTGCTCTCATGTTTTTTTGAACAACAAAGATTGGTTGAACACGGAAAATAAGAACAAGAAAAAGATAAAGAGAATTTAAAGAAAACAAAGAAATGAAATCCAAAGAAGAAAACAATGACAACAAAATTGAAACAGAACACAAGACTTTAAGGATCAATTTTCTTTCATATTTTGTGATTTGTGACTTAAGAAAGTAGAAAACAAAAAAAGGAAAAAATGTTTTTAAATCTAAAATTAAAAAAATACATATATGTAAATAAATAATCAATTTTCAGAAAGTAAAGCTATGATACCAAATGATGCGGATCCTATTAGCATACAACCTAGGAACTCAGGAACTCAAAAGAATAAGAAATATTGAATTGCTAAGAACATTGTTAAGATGATCAAATTGGAATTCTAAAGAGCAAGAACAAAAAAAGCACAATATGCTGGCCTAAAAGTTTATGACATTGATAAGTAGTGTAAATGATAGAATTTGTGTTAAAAACCATAGAGAACTTAATTATTGCTCGGGTGTATTTTTAGGAATCAAACAGGCTTCGATTTGAAATTTTATAATAGTCATTTCGATGCACGAATTAAAAGTTATAACTATTTAAAGTCACAACCACATTTAATACCTTCTTTTTTTGAAACTGTGATCCTTAGTTGCTCTCATGTTTTTTTGAACAACAAAGATTGGTTGAACATCGAAAAAAAGAACAAGAAAAAGATAAAGAGAATTTAAAGAAAACAAAGAAATGAAATCCAAAGAAGAAAACAATGACAACAAAATTGAAACAGAACACAAGACTTTAAGGATCAATTTTCTTTCATATTTTGTGATTTGTGACTTAAGAAAGTAGAAAACAAAAAAAGGAAAAAATGTTTTTAAATCTAAAATTAAAAAAATACATATATGTAAATAAATAATCAATTTTCAGAAAGTAAAGCTATGATACCAAATGATGCGGATCCTATTGGCATACAACATAGGAACTCAGGAACTCAAAAGAATAAGAAATATTGAATTGCTAAGAACATTGTTAAGATGATCAAATTGGAATTCAAAAGAGCAAGAAAAAAAAAGCACAATATGGTGGCATAAAAGTTCAAGACGTTGATAAGTGGTGTAAATGATAGAAATTGTGTTCAAAACCATAGAGAACTTAACTATTGCTCGGATGTATTTTTAGGAATCAAATAGGCTCCAATTTGATATTTTATAATAGTCATTTCGATGCACGAATTAAAAGTTATAACTATTTAAAGTAACAACCACATTTAATACCTTCTTTTTTTGAAACTGTGAGCCTTAGTAGGTCTCATGTTTTTTTGAACAACAAAGATTGGTTGAACATCGAAAAAAAGAACAAGAAAAAGATAAAGAGAATTTAAAGAAAACAAAGAAATGAAATCCAAAGAAGAAAACAATGACAACAAAATTGAAACAGAACACAAGACTTTAAGGATCAATTTTCTTTCATATTTTGTGATTTGTGACTTAAGAAAGTAGAAAACAAAAAAAGGAAAAAATGTTTTTAAATCTAAAATTAAAAAAATACATATATGTAAATAAATAATCAATTTTCAAAAAGTAAAGCTATGATACCAAAAGATGCGGATCCTATTAGCATACAACCTAGGAACTCAAGAACTCAAAAGAATTAGAAATATTGAATTGCTAAGAACTTTGTTACGATGATCAAATTGGAATTCTAAAGAGCAAGAACAAAAAAAGCACAATATGCTGGCATAAAAGTTTAAAACGTTGATAAGTAGTGTAAATGATAGAATTTGTGTTCAAAACCATAGAGAATTAGCTATTGCTCGGATGTATTTTGAGGAATCAAAGAGGCTTTGATTTGATATTTTATAATAGTCATTTCGATGCACGAATTAAAAGTTATAACTGTTTAAAGTCACAACCACATTTAATACCTTCTTTTTTTGAAACTGTGAGCCTTAGTTGCTCTCATGTTTTTTTGAACAACAAAGATTGGTTGAACACCGAAAAAAAGAACAAGAAAAAGATAAAGAGAATTTAAAGAAAACAAAGAAATGAAATCCAAAGAAGAAAACAATGACAACAAAATTGAAACAGAACACAAGACTTTAAGGATCAATTTTCTTTCATATTTTGTGATTTGTGACTTAAGAAAGCAGAAAAAAAATAAAGGAAAAAATGTTTTTAAATCTAAAATTAAAAAAATACATATTTGTTGATAAATAATTAATTTTTAGAAAGCAAAGCTATGATACCAAATAATGCGGATCCTGTTAGCATACAACCTAGGAACTCAGGAACTCAAAAGAATAAGAAATATTGAATTGCTAAGAACATTGTTAAGATGATCAAATTGGAATTCTAAAGAGCAAGAACAAAAAAAGCACAATATGGTGGCATAAAAGTTTAAGACATTGATAAGTAGTGTAAATGAGAGAATTTGTGTTCAAAACCATAGAGAACTTAACTATTGCTCGGATGTATTTTTAGGAATCAAACAGGCTTCGATTTGATATTTTATAATAGTCATTTCGATGCACGAATTAAAAGTTATAACTATTTAAAGTCACAACCACATTTAATACCTTCTTTTTTTGAAATTGTGAGCCTTAGTAACTCTCATGTGTTTTTGAACCACAAAGATTGGTTGAACTGAAAAAAAGAACAAGAAAAAGATAAAGAGAATTTAAAGAAAACAAAGAAATGAAATCCAAAGAAGAAAACAATGACAACAAAATTGAAACAGAACACAAGACTTTAAGGATCAATTTTCTTTCATATTTTGTGATTTGTGACTTAAGAAAGTAGAAAACAAAAAAAGGAAAAAATGTTTTTAAATCTAAAATTAAAAAATACCTATATGTAAATAAATAATCAATTTTGAAAAAGTATAGCTATGATACCTAATGATGCGGATCCTATTAGCATACAACCTAGGAACTCAGGAACTCAAAAGAATAAGAAATATTGAATTGCTAAGAACATTGTTAAGATGATCAAATTGGAATTCTAAAGAGCAAGAACAAAAAAAGCACAATATGGTGGCATAAAAGTTTAAGACGTTGATAAGTAGTGTAAATGATAGAATTTGTGTTCAAAACCATAGAGAACTTAACTATTGCTCGGATGTATTTTTAGGAATCAAACAGGCTTCGATTTGATATTTTATAATAGTCATTTCGATGCACGAATTAAAAGTTATAACTATTTAAAGTCACAACCACATTTAATACCTTCTTTTTTTGAAACTGTGAGCCTTAGTTGCTCTCATGTTTTTTGAACAACAAAGATTGGTTGAACACCGAAAAAAAGAACAAGAAAAAGATAAAGAGAATTTAAAGAAAACAAAGAAATGAAATCCAAAGAAGAAAACAATGACAAAAAATTGAAACAAAACACAAGACTTTAAGGATCAATTTTCTTTCATATTTTGTGATTTGTGACTTAAGAAAGCAGAAAACAAAAAAAGGAAAAAAAAATTTTAAATCTAAAATTAAAAAAATACATATATGTAAATAAATAATCAATTTTTAGAAAGTAAAGCTATGATACCAAATGATGCGGATCCTATTAGCATACAACCTAGGAACTCAGGAACTCAAAAGAATAAAAAATATTGAATTGCTAAGAACATTGTTAAGATGATCAAATTGGAATTCTAAAGAGCAAGAACAAAAAAAGCACAATATGGTGGCATAAAAGTTTAAGACGTTGATAAGTAGTGTAAATGATAGAATTTGTGTTCAAAACCATAGAGAACTTAACTATTGCTCGGATGTATTTTTAGGAATCAAACAGGCTTCGATTTGATATTTTATAATAGTCATTTCGATGCACGAATTAAAAGTTATAACTATTTAAAGTCACAACCACATTTAATACCTTCTTTTTTTGAAACTGTGAGCCTTAGTTGCTCTCATGTTTTTTTGAACAACAAAGATTGGTTGAACACCGAAAAAAAAGAACAAGAAAAAGATAAAGAGAATTTAAAGAAAACAAAGAAATGAAATCCAAAGAAGAAAACAATGACAACAAAATTGAAACAGAACACAAGACTTTAAGGATCAATTTTCTTTCATATTTTGTGATTTGTGACTTAAGAAAGTAGAAAACAAAAAAAGGAAAAAATGTTTTTAAATCTAAAATTAAAAAAATACATATATGTAAATAAATAATCAATTTTCAGAAAGTAAAGCTATGATACCAAATGATGCGGATCCTATTAGCATACAACCTAGGAACTTAGGAACTCAAAAGAATAAGAAATATTGAATTGCTAAGAACATTGTTAAGATGATCAAATTGGAATTCTAAAGAGCAAGAACAAAAAAAGCACAATATGGTGGCATAAAAGTTTAAGACGTTGATAAGTAGTGTAAATGATAGAATTTGTGTTCAAAACCATAGAGAACTTAACTATTGCTCGGATGTATTTTTAGGAATCAAACAGGCTTCGATTTGAAATTTTATAATAGTTATTTCGATACACGAATTGAAAGTAATAACTATTTAAAGTCACAACCACATTTAATACCTTCTTTTTTTTAAACTGTGAGCCTTACTTGCTATCATGTTCTTTTGAACAACAAAGATTGGTTTAACACCGAAAAAAAGAACAAGAAAAAGATACAGAGAATTTAAAGAAAACAAAGAAAAGAAATCCAAAGACGAAAACAATGACAACAAAATTGAAACAGAACACAAGACTTTAAGGATCAATTTTCTTTCATATTTTGTGATTTGTGACTTAAGAAAGTGGAAAACAAAAAAAAAATGTTTTTAAATCTAAAATTAAAAAAATACATATATGTAAATAAATAATCAATTTTCAAAAAGTAAAGCTATGATACCAAATGATGCGGATCCTATTAGCATACAACCTAGGAACTCAGGAACTCAAAAGAATAAGAAATATTGAATTGCTAAGAACATTGTTAAGATGATCAAATTGGAATTCTAAAGAGCAAGAACAAAAAAAGCACAATATGGTGGCATAAATGTTTAAGACGTTGATAAGTAGTGTAAATGATAGAATTTGTGTTCAAAACCATAGAGAACTTAACTATTGCTCGGATGTATTTTTAGGAATCAAACAGGCTTCGATTTGATATTTTATAATAGTCATTTCGATGCACGAATTAAAAGTTATAACTGTTTAAAGTCACAAACACATTTAGTACCTTCTTTTTTTGAAACTGTGAGCCTTAGTTGCTCTCATGTTTTTTTGAACAACAAAGATTGGTTGAACACCGAAAAAAAGAACAAGAAAAAGATAAAGAGAATATAAAAAAAACAAAGAAATGAAATCCAAACAAGAAAACAGTGACAAAAAATTGAAACAGAACACAAGACTCTAAGGATCAATTTTCTTTCATATTTTGTGATTTGTGACTTAAGAAAGCAGAAAACAAAAAAAGGAAAAAATGTTTTTAAATCTAAAATTAAAAAAATACATATATGTAAATAAATAATCAATTTTCAAAAAGTAAAGCTATGATACCAAATGAGGCGGATCCTATTAGCATACAACCTAGGAACTCAGGAACTCAAAGGAATAAGAAATATTGAATTGCTAAGAACATTGTTAAGATGATCAAATTGGAATTCTAAAGAGCAAGAACAAAAAAAGCACAATATGGTGGCATAAATGTTTAAGACGTTGATAAGTAGTGTAAATGATAGAATTTGTGTTCAAAACCATAGAGAACTTAACTATTGCTCGGATGTATTTTTAGGAATCAAACAGGCTTCGATTTGATATTTTATAATAGTCATTTCGATGCACGAATTAAAAGTTATAACAGTTTAAAGTTGCAACCCCATTTATTACCTTCTTTTTTTGAAACTGTGAACCTTTGTAGCTCTCTTGTTTTTTTGAAGAACAAACATTGGTTGAACATAGAAAAAAAGAACAAGAAAAAGATACAGAGAATTTAAAGAAAACTAAGAAATGAAATCCAAAGAAGAAAACAATGACAACAAAATTGAAACAGAACACAAGACTTTAAGCAACAATTTTCTTCTATATTTTGTGATTTGTGACTTAAGAAAGCAGAAAACAAAAAAAGGAAAAAATGTTTTTAAATCTAAAATTCAAAAACTACATTTATTTAAATAAATAAACAATTTTCAGAAAGTAAAGCTATGATACCAAAAGATGCGGATCCTATTAGCATACAACATAGGAACTCAGGAACTCAAAAGAATAAGAAATATTGAATTGCTAAGAACATTGTTAAGATGATCAAATTGGAATTCTAAAGAGCAAGAACAAAAAAAGCACAATATGGTGGCATAAAAGTTTAAGACGTTGATAAGTAGTGTAAATGATAGAATTTGTGTTCAAAACCATAGAGAACTTAACTATTGCTCGGATGTATTTTTAGGAATCAAACAGGCTTCGATTTGATATTTTATAATAGTCATTTCGATGCACGAATTAAAAGTTATAACTATTTAAAGTCACAACCACATTTAATACCTTCTTTTTTTGAAACTGTGAGCCTTAGTAGCTCTCATGTTTTTTTGAACAACAAAGATTGGTTGAACACCGAAAAAAAAGAACAAGAAAAAGATACAGAGAATTTAAAGAAAACAAAGAAATGAAATCCAAAGAAGAAAACAATGACAACAAAATTGAAACAGAACACAAGACTTTAAGGATCAATTTTCTTTCATATTTTGTGATTTGTGACTTAAGAAAGTAGAAAACAAAAAAAGGAAAAAATGTTTTTAAATCTAAAATTAAAAAAATAAATATATGTAAATAAATAATCAATTTTCAGAAAGTAAAGCTATGATACCAAATGATGCGGATCCTATTAGCATACAACCTAGGAACTCAGGACCAAAAAAAGAATAAGAAATACTGAATTGCTAAGAACATTGTTAAGATGATCAAATTGGAATTCTAAAGAGCAAGAACAAAAAAAGCACAATATGGTGGCATACAAGTTTAAGGCGTTGATAAGTAGTGTAAATGATTGAATTTGTTTTCAAAACCATAGAGAAATTAACTATTGCTCGGTTGTATTTTTAGGAATCAAACAGGCTTCGATTTGATATTTTATAATAGTCATTTCGATGCACGAATTAAAAGTTAAAACAATTTAAAGTCACAACCACATTTAATACCTTCTTTTTTTGAAACTGTGAGCCTTAGTAACTCTCATGTTTTTTTGAACCACAAAGATTGGTTGAACGAAAAAAAGAACAAGAAAAAGATAAAGAGAATTTAAAGAAAACAAAGAAATGAAATCCAAAGAAGAAAACAATGACAACAAAATTGAAACAGAACACAAGACTTTAAGGATCAATTTTCTTTCATATTTTGTGATTTGTGACTTAAGAAAGTAGAAAACAAAAAACGAAAGAATGTTTTTAAATCTAAAATTCAAAAAATACATATATGTAAATAAATAATCAATTTTCAAAAAGTAAAGCTATGATACCAAATGATGCGGATCCTATTAGCATACAACCTAGGAACTCAGGAACTCAAAAGAATAAGAAATATTGAATTGCTAAGAACATTGTTAAGATGATCAAATTGGAATTCTAAAGAGCAAGAACAAAAAAAGCACAATATGGTGGCATAAAAGTTTAAGACGTTGATAAGTAGTGTAAATGATAGAATTTGTGTTCAAAACCATAGAGAACTTAACTATTGCTCGGATGTATTTTTAGGAATCAAACAGGTTCCGATTTGATATTTTATAATAGTCATTTCGATGCACGAATTAAAAGTTATAACTATTTAAAGTCACAACCACATTTAATACCTTCTTTTTTTGAAACTGTGAGCCTTAGTTGCTCTCATGTTTTTTTGAACAACAAAGATTGGTTGAACACCGATAAAAGAACAAGAAGAAGATAAAGAGAATTTAAAAAAAACAAAGAAATGAAATCCAAAGAAGAAAACAATGACAACAAAATTGAAACAGAACACAAGACTTTAAGGATCAATTTTCTTTCATATTTTGTGATTTGTGACTTAAGAAAGTAGAAAACAAAAAAAGGAAAAAATGTTTTTAAATCTAAAATTAAAAAAATACATATATGTAAATAAATAATCAATTTTCAAAAAGTAAAGCTATGATACCAAATGATGCGGATCCTATTAGCATACAACCTAGGAACTCAGGAACTCAAAAGAATAAGAAATATTGAATTGCTAAGAACATTGTTAAGATGATCAAATTGGAATTCTAAAGAGCAAGAACAAAAAAAGCACAATATGGTGGCATAAAAGTTTAAGACGTTGATAAGTAGTGTAAATGATAGAATTTGTGTTCAAAACCATAGAGAACTTAACTATTGCTCGGGTGTATTTTTAGGAATCAAACAGGCTTCGATTTGAAATTTTATAATAGTCATTTCGATGCACGAATTAAAAGTTATAACTATTTAAAGTCACAACCACATTTAATACCTTCTTTTTTTGAAACTGTGAGCCTTAGTTGCTCTCATGTTTTTTTGAACAACAAAGATTGGTTGAACACCGAAAAAAAGAACAAGAAAAAGATAAAGAGAATTTAAAGAAAACAAAGAAATGAAATCCAAAGAAGAAAACAATGACAACAAAATTGAAACAGAACACAAGACTTTAAGGATCAATTTTCTTTCATATTTTGTGATTTGTGACTTAAGAAAGTAGAAAACAAAAAAAGGAAAAAATGTTTTTAAATCTAAAATTAAAAAAATACATATATGTAAATAAATAATCAATTTTCAAAAAGTAAAGCTATGATACCAAATGATGCGGATCCTATTAGCATACAACCTAGGAACTCAGGAACTCAAAAGAATAAGAAATATTGAATTGCTAAGAACATTGTTAAGATGATCAAATTGGAATTCTAAAGAGCAAGAACAAAAAAGCACAATATGGTGGCATAAAAGTTTAAGACGTTGATAAGTAGTGTAAATGATAGAATTTGTGTTCAAAACCATAGAGAACTTAACTATTGCTCGGATGTATTTTTAGGAATCAAACAGGCTCCGATTTGATATTTTATAATAGTCATTTCGATGCACGAATTAAAAGTTATAACTATTTAAAGTCACAACCACATTTAATACCTTCTTTTTTTGAAACTGTGAGCCTTAGTTGCTCTCATGTTTTTTTGAACAACAAAGATTGGTTGAACACCGAAAAAAAGAACAAGAAAAAGATAAAGAGAATTTAAAGAAAGCAAAGAAATGAAATCCAAAGAAGAAAACAATGACAACAAAATTGAAACAGAACATAAGACTTGAGGGATCAATTTTCTTTCATTTTTTGTGATTTGTGACTTAAGAAAGCAGAAAAAAAATAAAGGAAAAAATGTTTTTAAATCTAAAATGAAAAAAATACATATATGTAAATAAATAATCAATTTTAAAAAAGTAAAGCTATGATACCAAATGATGCGGATCCTATTAGCATACAACCTAGGAACTCAGGAACTCAAAAGAATAAGAAATATTGAATTGCTAAGAACATTGTTAAGATGATCAAATTGGAATTCTAAAGAGCAAGAACAAAAAAAGCACAATATGGTGGCATAAAAGTTTAAGACGTTGATAAGTATTGTAAATGATAGAATTTGTGTTCAAAACCATAGAGAACTTAACTATTGCTCGGATGTATTTTTAGGAATCAAACAGGCTCCGATTTGATATTTTATAATAGTCATTTCGATGCACGAATTAAAAGTTATAACTATTTAAAGTCACAACCACATTTAATACCTTCTTTTTTTGAAACTGTGTGGCTTAGTAACCCTCATGTTTTTTTGAACAACAAAGATTGGTTGAACACCGAAAAAAAGAACAAGAAAAAGATAAAGAGAATTTAAAGAAAACAAAGAAATGAAATCCAAAGAAGAAAACAATGACAACAAAATTGAAACAGAACACAAGACTTTAAGGATCAATTTTCTTTCATATTTTGTGATTTGTGACTTAAGAAAGTAGAAAACAAAAAAAGGAAAAAATGTTTTTAAATCTAAAATTAAAAAAAAATACATATATGTAAATAAATAATCAATTTTCAGAAAGTAAAGCTATGATACCAAATGATGCGGATCCTATTAGGATACAACCTAGGAACTCAGGAACTCAAAAGAATAAGAAATATTGAATTGCTAAGAACATTGTTAAGATGATCAAATTGGAATTCTAAAGAGCAAGAACAAAAAAAGCACAATATGGTGGCATAAAAGTTTAAGACGTTGATAAGTAGTGTAAATGATAGAATTTGTGTTCAAAACCATAGAGAACTTAACTATTGCTCGGATGTATTTTTAGGAATCAAACAGGCTCCGATTTGATATTTTATAATAGTCATTTCGATGCACGAATTAAAAGTTATAACTATTTAAAGTCACAACCACATTTAATACCTTCTTTTTTTGAAACTGTGAGCCTTAGTAGCTCTCATGTTTTTTTGAACCACAAAGATTGGTTGAACACCGAAAAAAAGAACAAGAAAAAGATACAGAGAATTTAAAGAAAACAAAGAAATGAAATCCAAAGAAGAAAACAATGACAACAAAATTGAAACAGAACACAAGACTTTAAGGATCAATTTTCTTTCATATTTTGTGATTTGTGACTTAAGAAAGTAGAAAACAAAAAAGGAAAAAATGTTTTTAAATCTAAAATTAAAAAAATACATATATGTAAATAAATAATCAATTTTCAAAAAGTAAAGCTATGATACCAAAAGATGCGGATCCTATTAGCATACAACATAGGAACTCAGGAACTCAAAAGAATAAGAAATATTGAATTGCTAAGAACATTGTTAAGATGATCAAATTGGAATTCTAAAGAGCAAGAAAAAAACAGCACAATATTGTGGCATAAAAGTTTAAGACGTTGATAAGTAGTGTAAATGATAGAATTTGTGTTCAAAACCATAGAGAACTTAACTATTGCTCGGATGTATTTTTAGGAATCAAACAGGCTTCGATTTGATATTTTATAATAGTCATTTCGATGCACGAATTAAAAGTTATAACTATTTAAAGTCACAACCACATTTAATACCTTCTTTTTTGAAACTGTGAGCCTTAGTTGCTCTCATGTTTTTTTGAACAACAAAGATTGGTTGAACACCGAAAAAAAGAACAAGAAAAAGATAAAGAGAATTTAAAGAAAACAAAGAAATGAAATCCAAAGAAGAAAACAATGACAACAAAATTGAAACAGAACACAAGACTTTAAGGATCAATTTTCTTTCATATTTTGTGATTTGTGACTTAAGAAAGTAGAAAACAAAAAAAGGAAAAAATGTTTTTAAATCTAAAATTAAAAAATACCTATATGTAAATAAATAATCAATTTACAAAAAGTAAAGCTATGATACCAAATGATGCGGATCCTATTAGCATACAACCTAGGAACTCAGGAACTCAAAAGAATAAGAAATATTGAATTGCTAAGAACATTGTTAAGATGATCAAATTGGAATTCTAAAGAGCAAGAAAAAAAAAGCACAATATGGTGGCATAAAAGTTTAAGACGTTGATAAGTAGTGTAAATGATAGAATTTGTGTTCAAAACCATAGAGAACTTAACTATTGCTCGGATGTATTTTTAGGAATCAAACAGGCTTCGATTTGATATTTTATAATAGTCATTTCGATGCACGAATTAAAAGTTATAACTATTTAAAGTCACAACCACATTTAATACCTTCTTTTTTTGAAACTGTGAGCCTTAGTTGCTCTCATGTTTTTTGAACAACAAAGATTGGTTGAACACCCAAAAAAAGAACAAGAAAAAGATAAAGAGAATTTAAAGAAAACAAAGAAATGAAATCCAAAGAAGAAAACAATGACAACAAAATTGAAACAGAACACAAGACTTTAAGGATCAATTTTCTTTCATATTTTGTGATTTGTGACTTAAGAAAGTAGAAAACAAAAAAAGAAAAAATGTTTATAAATCTAAAATTAAAAAATACATATATGTAAATAAATAATCAATTTTCAGAAAGTAAAGCTATGATACCAAATGATGCGGATCCTATTAGCATACAACCTAGGAACTCAGGAACTCAAAAGAATAAGAAATATTGAATTGCTAAGAACATTGTTAAGATGATCAAATTGGAATTCTAAAGAGCAAGAACAAAAAAAGCACAATATGGTGGCATAAAAGTTTAAGACGTTGATAAGTAGTGTAAATGATAGAATTTGTGTTCAAAACCATAGAGAACTTAACTATTGCTCGGATGTATTTTTAGGAATCAAACAGGCTTCGATTTGATATTTTATAATAGTCATTTCGATGCACGAATTAAAAGTTATAACTATTTAAAGTCACAACCACATTTAATACCTTCTTTTTTGAAACTGTGACCCTTAGTAGCTCTCATGTTTTTTGAACAACAAAGATTGGTTGAACACCGAAAAAAAGAACAAGAAAAAGATAAAGAGAATTTAAAGAAAACAAAGAAATGAAATCCAAAGAAGAAAACAATGACAACAAAATTGAAACAGAACACAAGACTTTAAGGATCAATTTTCTTTCATATTTTGTGATTTGTGACTTAAGAAAGCAGAAAACCAAAAAAGGAAAAAATGTTTTTAAATCTAAAATTAAAAAAATACATATATGTAAATAAATAATCAATTTTCAGAAAGTAAAGCTATGATACCAAATGATGCGGATCCTATTAGCATACAACCTAGGAACTCAGGAACTCAAAGGAATAAGAAATATTGAATTGCTAAGAACATTGTTAAGATGATCAAATTGGAATTCTAAAGAGCAAGAACAAAAAAAGCACAATATGGTGGCATAAAAGTTTAAGACGTTGATAAGTAGTGTAAATGATAGAATTTGTGTTCAAAACCATAGAGAACTTAACTATTGCTCGGATGTATTTTTAGGAATCAAACAGGCTTCGATTTGATATTTTATAATAGTCATTTCGATGCACGAATTAAAAGTTATAACTATTTAAAGTCACAACCACATTTAATACCTTCTTTTTTTGAAACTGTGAGCCTTAGTTGCTCTCATGTTTTTTTGAACAACAAAGATTGGTTGAACACCGAAAATAAGAACAAGAAAAAGATACAGAGAATTTAAAGAAAACAAAGAAATGAAATCCAAAGAAGAAAACAATGACAACAAAATTGAAACAGAACACAAGACTTTAAGGATCAATTTTCTTTCATATTTTGTGATTTGTGACTTAAGAAAGTAGAAAACAAAAAAAGAAAAAATGTTTTTAAATCTAAAATTAAAAAAATACATATATGTAAATAAATAATCAATTTTCAGAAAGTAAAGCTATGATACCAAATGATGCGGATCCTATTAGCATACAACCTAGGAACTCAGGAACTCAAAAGAATAAGAAATATTGAATTGCTAAGAACATTGTTAAGATGATCAAATTGGAATTCTAAAGAGCAAGAACAAAAAAAGCACAATATGGTGGCATAAAAGTTTAAGACGTTGATAAGTAGTGTAAATGATAGAATTTGTGTTCAAAACCATAGAGAACTTAACTATTGCTCGGGTGTATTTTTAGGAATCAAACAGGCTTCGATTTGAAATTTTATAATAGTCATTTCGATGCACGAATTAAAAGTTATAACTATTTAAAGTCACAACCACATTTAATACCTTCTTTTTTTGAAACTGTGAGCCTTAGTTGCTCTCATGTTTTTTTGAACAACAAAGATTGGTTGAACACCGAAAAAAGAACAAGAAAAAGATAAAGAGAATTTAAAGAAAACAAAGAAATGAAATCCAAAGAAGAAAACAATGACAACAAAATTGAAACAGAACACAAGACTTTAAGGATCAATTTTCTTTCATATTTTGTGATTTGTGACTTAAGAAAGTAGAAAACAAAAAAAGAAAAAATGTTTTTAAATCTAAAATTAAAAAAATACATATATGTAAATAAATAATCAATTTTCAGAAAGTAAAGCTATGATACCAAATGATGCGGATCCTATTAGCATACAACCTAGGAACTCAGGAACTCAAAAGAATAAGAAATATTGAATTGCTAAGAACATTGTTAAGATGATCAAATTGGAATTCTAAAGAGCAAGAACAAAAAAAGCACAATATGGTGGCATAAAAGTTTAAGACGTTGATAAGTAGTGTAAATGATAGAATTTGTGTTCAAAACCATAGAGAACTTAACTATTGCTCGGATGTATTTTTAGGAATCAAACAGGCTTCGATTTGATATTTTATAATAGTCATTTCGATGCACGAATTAAAAGTTATAACTATTTAAAGTCACAACCACATTTAATACCTTCTTTTTTGAAACTGTGATCCTTAGTAGGTCTCATGCTTTTTTGAACAACAAAGATTGGTTGAACACCGAAAAAAGAACAAGAAAAAGATACAGAGAATTTAAAGAAAACAAAGAAATGAAATCCAAAGAAGAAAACAATGACAACAAAATTGAAACAGAACACAAGACTTTAAGGATCAATTTTCTTTCATATTTTGTGATTTGTGACTTAAGAAAGTAGAAAACAAAAAAAGGAAAAAATGTTTTTAAATCTAAAATTAAAAAATACATATATGTAAATAAATAATCAATTTTCAGAAAGTAAAGCTATGATACCAAATGATGCGGATCCTATTAGCATACAACCTAGGAACTCAGGAACTCAAAAGAATAAGAAATATTGAATTGCTAAGAACATTGTTAAGATGATCAAATTGGAATTCTAAAGAGCAAGAACAAAAAAAGCACAATATGGTGGCATAAAAGTTTAAGACGTTGATAAGTAGTGTAAATGATAGAATTTGTGTTCAAAACCATAGAGAACTTAACTATTGCTCGGATGTATTTTTAGGAATCAAACAGGCTCCGATTTGATATTTTATAATAGTCATTTCGATGCACGAATTAAAAGTTATAACTATTTAAAGTCACAACCACATTTAATACCTTCTTTTTTTGAAACTGTGAGCCTTAGTAGCTCTCATGTTTTTTTGAACCACAAAGATTGGTTGAACACCGAAAAAAAGAACAAGAAAAAGATACAGAGAATTTAAAGAAAACAAAGAAATGAAATCCAAAGAAGAAAACAATGACAACAAAATTGAAACAGAACACAAGACTTGAGGGATCAATTTTCTTTCATTTTTTGTGATTTGTGACTTAAGAAAGTAGAAAACAAAAAAAGGAAAAAATGTTTTTAAATCTAAAATTCAAAAAATACATATATGTAGTTAAATAATCAATTTTCAGAAAGAGAAGCTATCATACCAAATGATGCGGATCCTATTAGCATACAACCTAGGAACCCAGGAACTCAAAGGAATAAGAAATATTGAATTGCTAAGAACATTGTTAAGATGATCAAATTGGAATTCTAAAGAGCAAGAACAAAAAAAGCACAATATGGTGGCATAAAAGTTTAAGACGTTGATAAGTAGTGTAAATGATAGAATTTGTGTTCAAAACCATAGAGAACTTAACTATTGCTCGGGTGTATTTTTAGGAATCAAACAGGCTTCGATTTGAAATTTTATAATAGTCATTTCGATGCACGAATTAAAAGTTATAACTATTTAAAGTCACAACCACATTTAATACCTTCTTTTTTTGAAACTGTGAGCCTTAGTTGCTCTCATGTTTTTTTGAACAACAAAGATTGGTTGAACACCGAAAAAAAGAACAAGAAAAAGATAAAGAGAATTTAAAGAAAACAAAGAAATGAAATCCAAAGAAGAAAACAATGACAACAAAATTGAAACAGAACACAAGACTTTAAGGATCAATTTTCTTTCATATTTTGTGATTTGTGACTTAAGAAAGTAGAAAACAAAAAAGGAAAAAATGTTTTTAAATCTAAAATTTAAAAAATACATATATGTAAATAAATAATCAATTTTCAGAAAGTAAAGCTATGATACCAAATGATGCGGATCCTATTAGCATACAACCTAGGAACTCAGGAACTCAAAAGAATAAGAAATATTGAATTGCTAAGAACATTGTTAAGATGATCAAATTGGAATTCTAAAGAGCAAGAACAAAAAAAGCACAATATGGTGGCATAAAAGTTTAAGACGTTGATAAGTAGTGTAAATGATAGAATTTGTGTTCAAAACCATAGAGAACTTAACTATTGCTCGGATGTATTTTTAGGAATCAAACAGGCTTCGATTTGATATTTTATAATAGTCATTTCGATGCACGAATTAAAATTTATAACTATTTAAAGTCACAACCACATTTAATACCTTCTTTTTTTGAAACTGTGAGCTTTAGTAACCCTCCTGTTTTTTTGAACCACAAAGATTGGTTGAACACAGAAAAATAGAACAAGAAAAAGATACAGAGAATATAAAGAAAAGAAAGAAATGAAATCCAAAGAATAAAACAATGACAACAAAATTGAAACAGAACACAAGACTTGAGGGATTAATTTTCTTTCATTTTTTGTGATTTGGACTTAAGAAAGCAGAAAAAAATAAAGGAAAAAATGTTTTTAAATCTAAAATTCAAAAAATACATATATGTAGTTAAATAATCAATTTTCAGAAAGAAAAGCTATCATACCAAATGATGCGGATCCTATTAGCATACAACCTAGGAACTCAAAGGAATAAGAAATATTGAATTGCTAAGAACATTGTTAAGATGATCAAATTGGAATTCTAAAGAGCAAGAACAAAAAAAGCACAATATGGTGGCATAAAAGTTTAAGACGTTGATAAGTAGTGTAAATGAGAGAATTTGTGTTCAAAACCATAGAGAACTTAACTATTGCTCGGGTGTATTTTTAGGAATCAAACAGGCTTCGATTTGAAATTTTATAATAGTCATTTCGATGCACGAATTAAAAGTTATAACTATTTAAAGTCACAACCACATTTAATACCTTCTTTTTTTGAAACTGTGAGCCTTAGTTGCTCTCATGTTTTTTTGAACAACAAAGATTGGTTGAACACCGAAAAAAAGAACAAGAAAAAGATACAGAGAATTTAAAGAAAACAAAGAAATGAAATCCAAAGAAGAAAACAATGACAACAAAATTGAAACAGAACACAAGACTTTAAGGATCAATTTTCTTTCATATTTTGTGATTTGTGACTTAAGAAAGTAGAAAACAAAAAAAGGAAAAAATGTTTTTAAATCTAAAATTAAAAAAATACATATATGTAAATAAATAATCAATTTTCAGAAAGTAAAGCTATGATACCAAATGATGCGGATCCTATTAGCATACAACCTAGGAACTCAGGAACTCAAAAGAATAAGAAATATTGAATTGCTAAGAACATTGTTAAGATGATCAAATTGGAATTCTAAAGAGCAAGAACAAAAAAAGCACAATATGGTGGCATAAAAGTTTAAGACGTTGATAAGTAGTGTAAATGATAGAATTTGTGTTCAAAACCATAGAGAACTTAACTATTGCTCGGATGTATTTTTAGGAATCAAACAGGCTTCGATTTGATATTTTATAATAGTCATTTCGATGCACGAATTAAAAGTTATAACTATTTAAAGTCACAACCACATTTAATACCTTCTTTTTTTGAAACTGTGAGCCTTAGTAGCTCTCATGTTTTTTTGAACCACAAAGATTGGTTGAACACCGAAAAAAAGAACAAGAAAAAGATAAAGAGAATTTAAAGAAAACAAAGAAATGAAATCCAAAGAAGAAAACAATGACAACAAAATTGAAACAGAACACAAGACTTTAAGGATCAATTTTCTTTCATATTTTGTGATTTGTGACTTAAGAAAGTAGAAAACAAAAAAAGGAAAAAATGTTTTTAAATCTAAAATTCAAAAAATACATATATGTAAATAAATAATCAATTTTCAGAAAGTAAAGCTATGATACCAAATGATGCGGATCCTATTAGCATACAACCTAGGAACTCAGGAACTCAAAGGAATAAGAAATATTGAATTGCTAAGAACATTGTTAAGATGATCAAATTGGAATTCTAAAGAGCAAGAACAAAAAAAGCACAATATGGTGGCATTAAAGTTAAAGACGTTGATAAGTAGTGTAAATGATAGAATTTGTGTTCAAAACTATAGAGAACTTAACTATTGCTCGGAGTTATTTTTAGGAATCAAACAGGCTCGATTTGAAATTTTATAATAGTCATTTCGATGCACGAATTAAAAGTTATAACTATTTAAAGTCACAACCACATTTAATACCTTCTTTTTTTGAAACTGTGAGCCTTAGTAGCTCTCATGTTTTTTTGAACCACAAAGATTGGTTGAACACCGAAAAAAAGAACAAGAAAAAGATACAGAGAATTTAAAGAAAACAAAGAAATGAAATCCAAAGAAGAAAACAATGACAACAAAATTGAAACAGAACACAAGACTTTAAGGATCAATTTTCTTTCATTTTTTGTGATTTGTGACTTAAGAAAGCAGAAAAAAAATAAAGGAAAAAATGTTTTTAAATCTAAAATTCAAAAAATACATATATGTAAATAAATAATCAATTTTCAGAAAGTAAAGCTATGATACCAAATGATGCGGATCCTATTAGCATACAACCTAGGAACTCAGGAACTCAAAGGAATAAGAAATATTGAATTGCTAAGAACATTGTTAAGATGATCAAATTGGAATTCTAAAGAGCAAGAACAAAAAAAGCACAATATGGTGGCATAAAAGTTTAAGACGTTGATAAGTAGTGTAAATGATAGAATTTGTGTTCAAAACCATAGAGAACTGAACTATTACTCGGGTGTATTTTTAGGAATCAAACAGGCTTCGATTTCATATATTATAATAGTCATTTCGATGCACGAATTAAGAGTTATAACTATTTAAAGTCACAACCACATTTAATACCTTCTTTTTTAGAAATTGTGAACCTTAGTAGCTCTCATGTTTTGGTGAACAACAAAGATTGGTTGAAAACCGAAAAAAAGAACAAGAAAAAGATACACAGAATTTAAAGAAAACAAAGAAATGAAATCCAAAGAAGAAAACAATGACAACAAAATTGAAACAGAACACAAGACTTGAAGGATTAATTTTCTTTCATTTTTTGTTGGTCTTAAGAAAGTAGAAAACAAACAAAGGAAAAAATGTTTTTAAATCTAAAATTAAAAAAACACCTATATGTAAATAAATAATCAATTTTCAGAAAGTAAAGCTATGATACCAAATGATGCGGATCCTATTAGCATACAACCTAGGAACTCAGGAACTCAAAAGAATAAGAAATATTGAATTGCTAAGAACATTGTTAAGATGATCAAATTGGAATTCTAAAGAGCAAGAACAAAAAAAGCACAATATGGTGGCATAAAAGTTTAAGACGTTGATAAGTAGTGTAAATGATAGAATTTGTGTTCAAAACCATAGAGAACTTAACTATTGCTCGGATGTATTTTTAGGAATCAAACAGGCTTCGATTTGATATTTTATAATAGTCATTTCGATGCACGAATTAAAAGTTATAACTATTTAAAGTCACAACCACATTTAATACCTTCTTTTTTTGAAACTGTGAGCCTTAGTTGCTCTCATGTTTTTTTGAACAACAAAGATTGGTTGAACACCGAAAAAAAGAACAAGAAAAAGATAAAGAGAATTTAAAGAAAACAAAGAAATGAAATCCAAAGAAGAAAACAATGACAAAAAATTGAAACAGAACACAAGACTTTAAGGATCAATTTTCTTTCATATTTTGTGATTTGTGACTTAAGAAAGCAGAAAACAAAAAAAGGAAAAAATGTTTTTAAATCTAAAATTAAAAAAATACATATATGTAAATAAATAATCAATTTTTAGAAAGTAAAGCTATGATACCAAATGATGCGGATCCTATTAGCATACAACCTAGGAACTCAGGAACTCAAAGGAATAAGAAATATTGAATTGCTAAGAACATTGTTAAGATGATCAAATTGGAATTCTAAAGAGCAAGAACAAAAAAAGCACAATATGGTGGCATAAAAGTTTAAGACGTTGATAAGTAGTGTAAATGATAGAATTTGTGTTCAAAACCATAGAGAACTTAACTATTGCTCGGATGTATTTTTAGGAATCAAACAGGCTCCGATTTGATATTTTATAATAGTCATTTCGATGCACGAATTAAAAGTTATAACTATTTAAAGTCACAACCACATTTAATACCTTCGTTTTTGAAATGAGCCTTAGTAGCTCTATTGTTTTTTTAAAAATCAAAGATTAGTTTATCAACGAAAAAAAGAACAAGAAAAAGATACAGAGAATTTAAAGAAAACAAAGAAATGAAATCCAAAGAAGAAAACAATGACAACAAAATTGAAACAGAACACAAGACTTTAAGGATCAATTTTCTTTCATATTTTGTGATTTGTGACTTAAGAAAGTAGAAAACAAAAAAAGGAAAAAATGTTTTTAAATCTAAAATTAAAAAATACATATATGTAAATAAATAATCAATTTTCAGAAAGTAAAGCTATGATACCAAATGATGCGGATCCTATTAGCATACAACCTAGGAACTCAGGAACTCAAAAGAATAAGAAATATTGAATTGCTAAGAACATTGTTAAGATGATCAAATTGGAATTCTAAAGAGCAAGAACAAAAAAGCACAATATGGTGGCATAAAAGTTTAAGACGTTGATAAGTAGTGTAAATGATAGAATTTGTGTTCAAAACCATAGAGAACTTAACTATTGCTCGGATGTATTTTTAGGAATCAAACAGGCTTCGATTTGATATTTTATAATAGTCATTTCGATGCACGAATTAAAAGTTGTAACTATTTAAAGTCACAACCACAATTAATACCTTCTTTTTTGAAACTGTGAGCCTTAGTAGCTCTCATGTTTTTTGAAGAACAAATATTGGTTGAACACAGAAAAAAGAACAAGAAAAAGATACAGAGAATTTTTAAAGAAAAAAAGAAATGAAATCCAAATATGAAAAAAATGACGACATAATTGAAAGAAAACACAAGACTTGAATGATCAAATTTCTTTCTTTTTTTGTGATTTCTAACATAAGAAAGCAGAACAAAAAAAAAAGGATAAATTGTTTTAAATCTAAAATTGAAAATATAGATATATGAAGATAAATAACCTATTTTCAGAAAGTAAAGCTATGATACCAAATGATGCGGATCCTATTAGCATACAACCTAGGAACCCAGGAACTCAAAGGAATAAGAAATATTGAATTGCTAAGAACATTGTTAAGATGATCAAATTGGAATTCTAAAGAGCAAGAACAAAAAAAGCACAATATGGTGGCATAAAAGTTTAAGACGTTGATAAGTAGTGTAAATGATAGAATTTGTGTTCAAAACCATAGAGAACTTAACTATTGCTCGGATGTATTTTTAGGAATCAAACAGGCTCCGATTTGATATTTTATAATAGTCATTTCGATGCACGAATTAAAAGTTATAACTATTTAAAGTCACAACCACATTTAATACCTTCTTTTTTTGAAACTGTGAGCCTTAGTTGCTCTCATGTTTTTTTGAACAACAAAGATTGGTTGAACACCGAAAATAAGAACAAGAAAAAGATACAGAGAATTTAAAGAAAACAAAGAAATGAAATCCAAAGAAGAAAACAATGACAACAAAATTGAAACAGAACACAAGACTTTAAGGATCAATTTTCTTTCATATTTTGTGATTTGTGACTTAAGAAAGTAGAAAACAAAAAAAGGAAAAAATGTTTTTAAATCTAAAATTAAAAAAATACATATATGTAAATAAATAATCAATTTTCAGAAAGTAAAGCTATGATACCAAATGATGCGGATCCTATTAGCATACAACCTAGGAACTCAGGAACTCAAAAGAATAAGAAATATTGAATTGCTAAGAACATTGTTAAGATGATCAAATTGGAATTCTAAAGAGCAAGAACAAAAAAGCACAATATGGTGGCATAAAAGTTTAAGACGTTGATAAGTAGTGTAAATGATAGAATTTGTGTTCAAAACCATAGAGAACTTAACTATTGCTCGGATGTATTTTTAGGAATCAAACAGGCTTCGATTTGATATTTTATAATAGTCATTTCGATGCACGAATTAAAAGTTATAACTATTTAAAGTCACAACCACATTTAATACCTTCTTTTTTTGAAACTGTGAGCCTTAGTAGCTCTCATGTTTTTTTGAACCACAAAGATTGGTTGAACACCGAAAAAAAGAACAAGAAAAAGATACAGAGAATTTAAAGAAAACAAAGAAATGAAATCCAAAGAAGAAAACAATGACAACAAAATTGAAACAGAACACAAGACTTAAGGATCAATTTTCTTTCATTTTTTGTGATTTGTGACTTAAGAAAGTAGAAAACAAAAAAAGGAAAAAATGTTTTTAAATCTAAAATTAAAAAAAAATACATATATGTAAATAAATAATCAATTTTCAGAAAGTAAAGCTATGATACCAAATGATGCGGATCCTATTAGCATAAAACCTAGGAATCTAGGAACTCAAAGGAATAAGAAATATTGAATTGCTAACAACATTGTTACGATGATCAAATTGGAATTCTAAAGAACAAGAACAGAAAAAGCGCAATATGGTGCCACAAAAGTTTAAAACGTTGATAAGTAGTGTAAATAAAAGAATTTGTGTTCAAAACCGCAGAGAACTTAACTATAGCTTGGGTGTGTTTTTAGCAATCAAACGAGCTTCAATTTGATATTTTATAATAGTCATTTCGATGCACGAATTAAAAGTTATAACTGTTTAAAGTTGCAACCCCATTTAATAAATTCTTCTTTTGAAATGGTAAACCTTAGTAGCTCTCTTGTTTTTTTAAATAACAAAGATTGGTTTATCAACGAAAAAAAAGAACAAGAAAAAGATACAGAGAATTTAAAGAAAACAAAGAAACGAAATCCAAAGAAGAAAACAATGACAACAAAATTGAAACAGAACACAAGACTTGAAGGATCAATTTTCTTTTATTTTTTGTGATTTGTTACTTAAGAAAGCAGAAAACAAACAAAGGAAAAAATGTTTTTAAATCTAAAATTCAAAAAATACATATATGAAGATAAATAACCAATTTTCAGAAAGCAAGGCTATGATACCAAATGATGCGGATCCTATTAGCATACAACCTAGGAACCAAGGAACTCAAAGGAATAAGAAATATTGAATTGCTAGGAACATTGTTAAGATGATCAAATTGGAATCCTAAAGAACAAGAATAGAAAACAACGCAATAAGGTGCCAGAAAAGTTAAAGACGTCGGTAAGTAGTGTAAACGATAAAATTTGGGTTCAAAACCATAGAGAACTTAACTATTGCTCGGATGTATTTTTAGGAATCAAACAGGCTCCGATTTGATATTTTATAATAGTCATTTCGATGCACGAATTAAAAGTTATAACTATTTAAAGTCACAACCACATTTAATACCTTCTTTTTTTGAAACTATGAGTCTTAGTAGCTCTCATGATTTTTTGAACAACAAAGATTGGTTGAACACCGAAAAAAAGAACAAGAAAAAGATAAAGAGAATTTAAAGAAAACAAAGAAATGAAATCCAAAGAAGAAAACAATGACAACAAAATTGAAACAGAACACAAGACTTGAAGGATTAATTTTCTTTCATTTTTTGTGATTTGGACTTAAGAAAGCAGAAAACAAACAAAGGAAAAAATGTTTTTAAATCTAAAATTAAAAAAATACATATATGTAAATAAATAATCAATTTTCAGAAAGTAAAGCTATGATACCAAATGATGCGGATCCTATTAGCATACAACCTAGGAACTCAGGAACTCAAAGGAATAAGAAATATTAAATTGCTAAGAACATTGTTAAGATGATCAAATTGGAATTCTAAAGAGCAAGAAAAAAAAAGCAAAATATGGTGGCATAAAAGTTTAAGACGTTGATAAGTAGTGTAAATGATAGAATTTGTGTTCAAAACCATAGAGAACTTAACTATTGCTCGGGTGTATTTTTAGGAATCAAACAGGCTTCGATTTGATATTTTATAATAGTCATTTCGATGCACGAATTAAAAGTTATAACTATTTAAAGTCACAACCACATTTAATACCTTCTTTTTTTGAAACTGTGAGTCTTAGTAGCTCTCATGTTTTTTTGAACCACAAAGATTGGTTGAACACCGAAAAAAGAACAAGAAAAAGATACAGAGAATTTAAAGAAAACAAAGAAATGAAATCCAAAGAAGAAAACAATGACAACAAAATTGAAACAGAACACAAGACTTTAAGGATCAATTTTCTTTCATTTTTTGTGATTTGTGACTTAAGAAAGTAGAAAACAAAAAAAGGAAAAAATGTTTTTAAATCTAAAATTTAAAAAATACATATATGTAAATAAATAATCAATTTTCAGAAAGTAAAGCTATGATACCAAATGATGCGGATCCTATTAGCATACAACCTAGGAACTCAGGAACTCAAAGGAATAAGAAATATTGAATTGCTAAGAACATTGTTAAGATGATCAAATTGGAATTCTAAAGAGCAAGAACAAAAAAAGCACAATATGGTGGCATAAAAGTTTAAGACGTTGATAAGTAGTGTAAATGATAGAATTTGTGTTCAAAACCATAGAGAACTTAACTATTGCTCGGATGTATTTTTAGGAATCAAACAGGCTTCGATTTGATATTTTATAATAGTCATTTCGATGCACGAATTAAAAGTTATAACTATTTAAAGTCACAACCACATTTAATACCTTCTTTTTTTGAAACTGTGAGCCTTAGTAGCTCTCATGTTTTTTTGAACCACAAAGATTGGTTGAACACAGAAAAATAGAACAAGAAAAAGATACAGAGAATTTAAAGAAAACAAAGAAATGAAATCCAAAGAAGAAAACAATGACAACAAAATTGAAACAGAACACAAGACTTGAAGGATTAATTTTCTTTCATTTTTTGTGATTTGGACTTAAGAAAGCAGAAAAAAAACAAAGGAAAAAATGTTTTTAAATCTAAAATTCAAAAAATACATATATGTAGATAAATAATCAATTTTCAGAAAGAAAAGCTATCATACCAAATGATGCGGATCCTATTAGCATACAACCTAGGAACCCAGGAACTCAAAGGAATAAGAAATATTGAATTGCTAAGAACATTGTTAAGATGATCAAATTGGAATTCTAAAGAGCAAGAACAAAAAAAGCACAATATGGTGGCATAAAAGTTTAAGACGTTGATAAGTAGTGTAAATGATAGAATTTGTGTTCAAAACCATAGAGAACTTAACTATTGCTCGGATGTATTTTTAGGAATCAAACAGGCTCCGATTTGATATTTTATAATAGTCATTTCGATGCACGAATTAAAAGTTATAACTATTTAAAGTCACAACCACATTTAATACCTTCTTTTTTTGAAACTGTGAGCCTTAGTAGCTCTCATGTTTTTTGGAACCACAAAGATTGGTTGAACACCGAAAAAAAGAACAAGAAAAAGATACAGAGAATTTAAAGAAAACAAAGAAATGAAATCCAAAGAAGAAAACAATGACAACAAAATTGAAACAGAACACAAGACTTAAGGATCAATTTTCTTTCATTTTTTGTGATTTGTGACTTAAGAAAGTAGAAAACAAAAAAAGGAAAAAATGTTTTTAAATCTAAAATTAAAAAAATTCATATATGTAAATAAATAATCAATTTTCAGAAAGTAAAGCTATGATACCAAATGATGCGGATCCTATTAGGATACAACCTAGGAACTCAGGAACTCAAAAGAATAAGAAATATTGAATTGCTAAGAACATTGTTAAGATGATCAAATTGGAATTCTAAAGAGCAAGAACAAAAAAAGCACGATATGGTGGCATAAAAGTTTAAGACGTTGATAAGTAGCGTAAATGATAGAATTTGTGTTCAAAACCGTAAAGAACTTAACTATTGCTCGGATGTATTTTTAGGAATCAAACGGGCTTTGATTTGATATTTTATAATTGTCATTTCGATGCACGAATTAAAAGTTATAACTGTTTAAAGTCGCAACCCCATTTAATACCTTCTTTTTTTTAAAATGGTGAACCTTAGTAGCTCTCATGTTTTTTTGAACAACAAAGATTGGGTGAAAACCGAAAAAAAAGAACAAGAAAAAGATACAGAGAATTTAAAGAAAACAAAGAAATGAAATCCAAAGAAGAAAACAATGACAACAAAATTGAAACAGAACACAAGACTTTAAGGATCAATTTTCTTTCATATTTTGTGATTTGTGACTTAAGAAAGTAGAAAACAAAAAAAGGAAAAAATGTTTTTAAATCTAAAATTAAAAAAATACATATATGTAAATAAATAATCAATTTTCAGAAAGTAAAGCTATGATACCAAATGATGCGGATCCTATTAGCATACAACCTAGGAACTCAGAAACTCAAAAGAATAAGAAATATTGAATTGCTAAGAACATTGTTAAGATGATCAAATTGGAATTCTAAAGAGCAAGAACAAAAAAAGCACAATATGGTGGCATAAAAGTTTAAGACGTTGATAAGTAGTGTAAATGATAGAATTTGTGTTCAAAACCATAGAGAACTTAACTATTGCTCGGATGTATTTTTAGGAATCAAACAGGCTCCGATTTGATATTTTATAATAGTCATTTCGATGCACGAATTAAAAGTTATAACTATTTAAAGTCACAACCACATTTAATACCTTCTTTTTTTGAAACTGTGAGCCTTAGTAGCTCTCATGTTTTTTTGAACCACAAAGATTGGTTGAACACCAAAAAAAAGAACAAGAAAAAGATACAGAGAATTTAAAGAAAACACAGAAAAGAAATCCCAAGAAGAAAACAATAACAACAAAATTGAAACAGAACACAAGACTTGAAGGATCAATTTTCTCTCATATTTTGTGATTTGTGACTTAAGAAAGCATAAAACTAACAAAGGAAAAAATGTTTTTAAATCTAAAATTCAAAATATACATATATGTAAATAAATAATCAATTTTCATAAAGCAAAGCTATGATACCAAATTATGCGAATCCTATTAGCATACAACCTCGGAACTCAGGAACTCAAAAGAATAAGAAATATTGAACTGCTAAGAACATTGTTAAGATGATCAAATTGGAATTCTATAGAGCAAGAACAAAAAAGTACGATATGGTGGCATAAAAGTTTAAGACGTTGATAAGTAGCGTAAATGATAGAATTTGTGTTCAAAACCATAGAGAACTTAACTATTGCTCGGATGTATTTTTAGGAATCAAACAGGCTTCGATTTGATATTTTATAATAGTCATTTCGATGCACAAATTCAAAGTTATAATAGTTTAAAGTTGCAACCCCAATTAACACCTTCTTTTTTTTAATCTATGAACCTTAGTAGCTCTCTTGTTTTTTTTTTTGAAGAACAAAGAATGGTTGAACATAGAAAAAAAGAACAAGAATAAGATACAAAGAATTTAAAGAAAACAAAGAAATGAAATCCAAAGAAGAAAACAATGACAACAAAATTGAAACAGAACACAAGACTTTAAGGATCAATTTTCTTTCATATTTTGTGATTTGTGACTTAAGAAAGCAGAAAACAAAAAAAGGAAAAAATGTTTTTAAATCTAAAATTAAAAAAATACATATATGTAAATAAATAATCAATTTTCAGAAAGTAAAGCTATGATACCAAATGATGCGGATCCTATTAGCATACAACCTAGGAACTCAGGAACTCAAAGGAATAAGAAATATTGAATTGCTAAGAACATTGTTAAGATGATCAAATTGGAATTCTAAAGAGCAAGAACAAAAAAAGCACAATATGGTGGCATAAAAGTTTAAGACGTTGATAAGTAGTGTAAATGATAGAATTTGTGTTCAAAACCATAGAGAACTTAACTTAACTATTGCTCGGATGTATTTTTAGGAATCAAACAGGCTTCGATTTGATATTTTATAATAGTCATTTCGATGCACGAATTAAAAGTTATAACTATTTAAAGTCACAACCACATTTAATACCTTCTTTTTTTGAAACTGTGAGCCTTAGTAGCTCTCATGTTTTTCTGAACCACAAAGATTGGTTGAACATAGAAAAAAAAACAAGAAAAAGATACAGAGAATTTAAAGAAAACAAAGAAATGAAATCCAAAGAAGAAAACAATGACAACAAAATTGAAACAGAACACAAGACTTGAAGGATTAATTTTCTTTCATTTTTTGTGATTTGGACTTAAGAAAGCAGAAAACAAACAAAGGAAAAAATGTTTTTAAATCTAAAATTCAAAAAATACATATATGTAGTTAAATAATCAATTTTCAGAAAGAAAAGCTATGATACCAAATGATGCGGATCCTATTAGCATACAACCTAGGAACTCAGGAACTCAAAGGAATAAGAAATATTGAATTGCTAAGAACATTGTTAAGATGATCAAATTGGAATTCTAAAGAGCAAGAACAAAAAAAGCACAATATGGTGGCATAAAAGTTTAAGACGTTGATAAGTAGTGTAAATGATAGAATTTGTGTTCAAAACCATAGAGAACTTAACTATTGCTCGGATGTATTTTTAGGAATCAAACAGGCTTCGATTTGATATTTTATAATAGTCATTTCGATGCACGAATTAAAAGTTATAACTATTTAAAGTCACAACCACATTTAATACCTTCTTTTTTTGAAACTGTGAGCCTTAGTAGCTCTCATGTTTTTTGGAACCACAAAGATTGGTTGAACACCGAAAAAAAGAACAAGAAAAAGATACAGAGAATTTAAAGAAAACAAAGAAATGAAATCCAAAGAAGAAAACAATGACAACAAAATTGAAACAGAACACAAGACTTTAAGGATCAATTTTCTTTCATATTTTGTGATTTGTGACTTAAGAAAGCAGAAATACAAAAAAGGAAAAAATGTTTTTAAATCTAAAATTAAAAAAATACATATATGTAGATAAATAATCAATTTTCATAAAGCAAAGCTATGATACCAAATGATGCGGATCCTATTAGCATACAACCTAGGAACTCAGGAACTCAAAGGAATAAGAAATATTGAATTGCTAAGAATATTGTTAAGATGATCAAATGGGAATTCTAAAGAGCAAGAACAAATAAGCACAATATGGTGCCATAAAAGTTTAAGACGTTGATAAGGAGTGTAAATGATAGAATATGTGTTCAAAACCATAGAGAACTTAACTATTGCTCGGGTGTATTTTTAGAAATCAAAAAAGCTTCGATTTGATATTTTATAATAGTCATTTCGATGCACGAATTAAAAGTTATAACTATTTAAAGTCACAACCACATTTAATACCTTCTTTTTTTGAAACTGTGAGCCTTAGTAGCTCTCATGTTTTTTTGAACCACAAAGATTGGTTGAACACCGAAAAAAAGAACAAGAAAAAGATACAGAGAATTTAAAGAAAACAAAGAAATGAAATCCAAAGAAGAAAACAATGACAACAAAATTGAAACAGAACACAAGACTTTAAGGATCAATTTTCTTTCATATTTTGTGATTTGTGACTTAAGAAAGTAGAAAACAAAAAAAGGAAAAAATGTTTTTAAATCTAAAATTAAAAAAATACATATATGTAAATAAATAATCAATTTTCAGAAAGTAAAGCTATGATACCAAATGATGCGGATCCTATTAGCATACAACCTAGGAACTCAGGAACTCAAAAGAATAAGAAATATTGAATTGCTAAGAACATTGTTAAGATGATCAAATTGGAATTCTAAAGAGCAAGAACAAAAAAAGCACAATATGGTGGCATAAAAGTTTAAGACGTTGATAAGTAGTGTAAATGATAGAATTTGTGTTCAAAACCATAGAGAACTTAACTATTGCTCGGATGTATTTTTAGGAATCAAACAGGCTTCGATTTGATATTTTATAATAGTCATTTCGATGCACGAATTAAAAGTTATAACTGTTTAAAGTCACAACCACATTTAATACCTTCTTTTTTTGAAATTGTGAACCTTAGTAGCTCTCATGTTTTTTTGAACAACAAAGATTGGTTGAACACCGAAAAAAAGAACAAGAAAAAGATAAAGAGAATTTAAAGAAAACAAAGAAATGAAATCCAAAGAAGAAAACAATGACAACAAAATTGAAACAGAACACAAGACTTTAAGGATCAATTTTCTTTCATATTTTGTGATTTGTGACTTAAGAAAGCAGAAAACAAAAAAAGGAAAAAATGTTTTTAAATCTAAAATTAAAAAAATACATATATGTAAATAAATAATCAATTTTCAGAAAGTAAAGCTATGATACCAAATGATGCGGATCCTATTAGCATACAACCTAGGAACTCAGGAACTCAAAAGAATAAGAAATATTGAATTGCTAAGAACATTGTTAAGATGATCAAATTGGAATTCTAAAGAGCAAGAATAAAAAAACCACAATATGGTGGCATAAAAGTTTAAGACGTTGATAAGTAGTGTAAATGATAGAATTTGTGTTCAAAACCATAGAGAACTTAACTATTGCTCGGATGTATTTTTAGGAATCAAACAGGCTCCGATTTGATATTTTATAATAGTCATTTCGATGCACGAATTAAAAGTTATAACTATTTAAAGTCACAACCACATTTAATACCTTCTTTTTTTGAAACTGTGATCCTTAGTTGCTCTCATGTTTTTTTGAACAACAAAGATTGGTTGAACATCGAAAAAAAGAACAAGAAAAAGATAAAGAGAATTTAAAGAAAACAAAGAAATGAAATCCAAAGAAGAAAACAATGACAACAAAATTGAAACAGAACACAAGACTTGAGGGATTAATTTTCTTTCATATTTTGTGATTTGTGACTTAAGAAAGCAGAAAAAAATAAAGGAAAAAATGTTTTTAAATCTAAAATTCAAAAACTACATATATTTAAATAAATAATCAATTTTCAGAAAGCAAGGTTATGATACCAAATGATGCGGATCCTTTTGGCTTATAAGCCAGGAACCGAGGAACTCAAAGGAATAATAAATAATGAATTTCTAAGAACATTGTTATGATAATCAAATTGGAATCCTAAAGAACAAGAACAGAAAACAACACAATAAGGTGCCATAAAATTTTAAGACGTCGAAAAGTAGTGTAAACAATACAATTTGTGTTCAAAACCCTGGAGCATTAAACTATTGCTTTGGTGTATTTTTAGGAATCAAACAGGCTTTGATTTGATATTTTATAATAGTCATTTCGATGCACGAATTAAAAGTTATAACTGTTTAAAGTCACAACCACATTTAATACCTTCTTTTTTTTTAAATTGTGAACCTTAGTAGCTCTCATGTTTTTTTGAACAACAAAGATTGGTTGAACACCAAAAAAAAGAACAAGAAAAAGATACAGAGAATTTAAAGAAAACAAAGAAATGAAATCCAAAGAAGAAAACAATGACAACAAAATTGAAACAGAACACAAGACTTTAAGGATCAATTTTCTTTCATATTTTGTGATTTGTGACTTAAGAAAGCAGAAAACAAAAAAAGGAAAAAATGTTTTTAAATCTAAAATTAAAAAAATACATATATGTAAATAAATAATCAATTTTCAGAAAGTAAAGCTATGATACCAAATGATGCGGATCCTATTAGCATAAAACCTAGGAATCTAGGAACTCAAAGGAATAAGAAATATCGAATTGCTAAGAACATTGTTAAGATGATCAAATTGGAATTCTAAAGAGCAAGAACAAAAAAAGCACAATATGGTGGCATAAAAGTTTAAGACGTTGATAAGTAGTGTAAATGATAGAATTTGTGTTCAAAACCATAGAGAACTGAACTATTGCTCGGGTGTATTTTTAGGAATCAAACAGGCTTCGATTTAATATGTTATAATAGTTATTTCGATACACGAATTAAGAGTTATAACTATTTAAAGTCACAACCACATTTAATACCTTCTTTTTTTGAAATTGTGAACCTTGGTAGCTCTCATGTTTTTGTGAACAACAAAGATTGGTTGAACACCGAAAAAAAGAACAAGAAAAAGATACAGAGAATTTAAAGAAAACAAAGAAATGAAATCCAAAGAAGAAAACAATGACAACAAAATTGAAACAGAACACAAGACTTTAAGGATCAATTTTCTTTCATATTTTGTGATTTGTGACTTAAGAAAGTAGAAAACAAAAAAAGGAAAAAATGTTTTTAAATCTAAAATTCAAAAAATACATATATGTAGTTAAATAATCAATTTTCAGAAAGAAAAGCTATGATACCAAATGATGCGGATCCTATTAGCATACAACCTAGGAACCCAGGAACTCAAAGGAATAAGAAATATTGAATTGCTAAGAACATTGTTAAGATGATCAAATTGGAATTCTAAAGAGCAAGAACAAAAAAAGCACAATATGCTGGCCTAAAAGTTTATGACATTGATAAGTAGTGTAAATGATAGAATTTGTGTTCAAAAAATACAAAACTTAACTATTGCTCGGATGTATTTTTAGGAATCAAACAGCGTTCGATTTGAAATTTTATAATAGTCATTTTGATGCACGAATTATAAGTTATAACAGTTTAAAGTTGCAACCCCCATTAATACCTTCTTTTTTTTGAAACTGTGAACCTTAGTAGGTCTCCTGTTTTTTCAAGAACAAAGGTTGGTTGAACACAAAAAAAGAACAAGAAAAAGATACAGAGAATTTAAAGAAAACAAAGAAATGAAATCCAAAGAAGAAAACAATGACAACAAAATTGAAACAGAACACAAGACTTGAAGGATTAATTTTCTTTCATTTTTTGTGATTTGGACTTAAGAAAGCAGAAAACAAACAAAGGAAAAAATGTTTTTAAATCTAAAATTCAAAAAATACATATATGTAGTTAAATAATCAATTTTCAGAAAGAAAAGCTATCATACCAAATGATGCGGATCCTATTAGCATACAACCTAGGAACCCAGGAACTCAAAGGAATAAGAAATATTGAATTGCTAAGAACATTGTTAAGATGATCAAATTGGAATTCTAAAGAGCAAGAACAAAAAAAGCACAATATGGTGGCATAAAAGTTTAAGACGTTGATAAGTAGCGTAAATGATAGAATTTGTGTTCAAAACCATAGAGAACTTAACTATTGCTCGGATGTATTTTTAGGAATCAAACAGGCTTCGATTTGATATTTTATAATTGTCATTTCGATGCACGAATTAAAAGTTATAACTGTTTAAAGTCGTAACCCCATTTAATACCTTCTTTTTTTTAAATAGTGAACCTTAGTAGCTCTCATGTTTTTTTGAACAACAAAGATTGGGTGAACACCGAAAAAAAAGAACAAGAAAAAGATATAGAGAATTTAAAGAAAACAAATAAACGAAATCCAAAGAAGAAAACAATGACAACAAAATTGAAACAAAACACATGACTTGAAGGATCAATTTTCTTTCATTTTTTGGTGATCTGTGACTTAAGAAAGCAGAAAACAAACAAAGGAAAAAATGTTTTTAAATCTAAAATTCAAAAAATACATATTTGTAGATAAATAATCAATTTTCAGAAAGTAAAGCAATGATACCAAATGATGCGGATCCTATTGGCATACAACCTCAGAACTCAGGAACTCAAAAGAATAAGAAATATTGAACTGCTAAGAACATTGTTAAGATGATCAAATTGGAATTCTAAAGAGCAAGAACAAAAAAAGCACGATATGGTGGCATAAAAGTTTAAGACGTTGATAAGTAGCGTAAATGATAGAATTTGTGTTCAAAACCATAGAGAACTTAACTATTGCTCGGATGTATTTTTAGGAATCAAACAGGCTTCGATTTGATATTTTATAATTGTCATTTCGATGCACGAATTAAAAGTTATAACTGTTTAAAGTCGTAACCCCATTTAATACCTTTTGTTTTTTAAACTGTCAACCTTAGTAGCTCTCCTATTTTTTTGAATAACAAAGATTGGTTGAACACAAGAAAAAATAACAAAAAAATGATACATAGAATTTCAAGAAAACGAAGAAATGAAATCCAAAGAAGAAAACAATGACAACAAAATTGAAAGAAAACACAAGACTTGAAGGATTAATTTTCTTTCATTTTTTGTGATTTGTGACTTAAGAAAGTACAAAACAAACAAAGGAAAAAATGTTTTTAAATCTAAAATTCAAAAAATACATATATGTAGTTAAATAATCAATTTTTAGAGAGTAAAGCTATGATACCAAATGATGCGGATCCTATTAGCATACAACCTAGGAACTCAGGAACTCAAAGGAATAAGAAATATTGAATTGCTAAGAACATTGTTAAGATGATCAAATTGGAATTCTAAAGAGCAAGAACAAAAAAAGCACAATATGGTGGCATAAAAGTTTAAGACGTTGATAAGTAGTGTAAATGATAGAATTTGTGTTCAAAACCATAGAGAACTTAACTATTGCTCGGATGTATTTTTAGGAATCAAACAGGCTTCGATTTGATATTTTATAATAGTCATTTCGATGCACGAATTAAAAGTTATAACTATTTAAAGTCACAACCACATTTAATACCTTCTTTTTTTGAAACTGTGAGCCTTAGTAGCTCTCATGTTTTTTGAAGAACAAAAGTTGGTTGAACATAGAAAAAAAAGAACAAGAAAAAGATATAGAGAATTTAAAGAAAACAAATAAACGAAATCCAAAGAAGAAAACAATGACAACAAAATTGAAACAAAACACATGACTTGAAGGATCAATTTTCTTTCATTTTTTGGTGATCTGTGACCTAAGAAAGCAGAAAACAAACAAAGGAAAAAATGTTTTTAAATCTAAAATTCAAAAAATACATATTTGTAGATAAATAATCAATTTTCAGAAAGTAAAGCAATGATACCAAATGATGCGGATCCTATTGGCATACAACCTCAGAACTCAGGAACTCAAAAGAATAAGAAATATTGAACTGCTAAGAACATTGTTAAGATGATCAAATTGGAATTCTAAAGAGCAAGAACAAAAAAAGCACGATATGGTGGCATAAAAGTTTAAGACGTTGATAAGTAGTGTAAATGATAGAATTTGTGTTCAAAACCATAGAGAACTTAACTATTGCTCGGATGTATTTTTAGGAATCAAACAGGCTTCGATTTGATATTTTATAATAGTCATTTCGATGCACGAATTAAAAGTTAAAACTATTTAAAGTCACAACCACATTTAATACCTTCTTTTTTTGAAATTGTGAACCTTAGTAGCTCTCATGTTTTTTTGAACAATAAAGATTGGTTGAACACCGAAAAAAAGAACAAGAAAAAGATAAAGAGAATTTAAAGAAAACAAAGAAATGAAATCCAAAGAAGAAAACAATGACAACAAAATTGAAACAGAACACAAGACTTGAGGGATTAATTTTCTTTCATATTTTGTGATTTGTGACTTAAGAAAGCAGAAAACAAAAAAAGGAAAAAATGTTTTTAAATCTAAAATTCAAAAAATACATATATGTAGATAAATAATCAATTTTCAGAAAGAAAAGCTATGATACCAAATGATGCGGATCCTATTATCATACAACCTAGGAACTCAGGAACTCAAAAGAATAAGAAATAATGAATTGCTAAGAACATTGTTAAGATGATCAAATTGGAATTCTAAAGATCAAGAACAAAAAATGCACAATATGGTGGCATAAAAGTTTAAGCCGTTGATAAGTAGTGTAAATGATAGAATTTGTGTTCAAAACCATAGAGAACTTAACTATTGCTCGGATGTATTTTTAGGAATCAAACAGGCTTCGATTTGATATTTTATAATAGTCATTTCGATGCACGAATTAAAAGTTATAACTGTTTAAAGTCACAACCACATTTAATACCTTCTTTTTTTTTAAATTGTGAACCTTAGTAGCTCTCATGTTTTTTTTAACAACAAAGATTGGTTGAACACCGAAAAAGAGAACAAGAAAAAGATACAGAAAAATTAAAGAAAACAAAGAAATGAAATCCAAAGAAGAAAACAATGGCAACAAAATTGAAACAGAACACAAGACTTTAAGGAACAATTTTCTTTCATATTTTGTGATTTATGACTTAAGAAAGCAGAAAACAAAAAAAGGAAAAAATGTTTTTAAATCTAAAATTCAAAAACTACATATATGTATATAAATAATCAATTTTCAGAAAGTAAAGCTATGATACCAAATGATGCGGATCCTATTATCATACAACCTAGGAACTCAGGAACTCAACAGAATAAGAAATAATGAATTGCTAAGAACATTGTTAAGATGATCAAATTGGAATTCTAAAGATCAAGAACAAAAAATGCACAATATGGTGGCATAAAAGTTTAAGCCGTTGATAAGTAGTGTAAATGATAGAATTTGTGTTCAAAACCATAGAGAACTTAACTATTGCTCGGATGTATTTTTAGGAATCAAACAGGCTTCGATTTGATATTTTATAATTGTCATTTCGATGCACGAATTAAAAGTTATAACTGTTTAAAGTCGTAACCCCATTTAATACCTTCTTTTTTTTAAATAGTGAACCTTAGTAGCTCTCATGTTTTTTTGAACAACAAAGATTGGGTGAACACAAAAAATAAAGAAAATGAAAAAGATATAGAGAATTTAAAGAAAACTAAGAAATGAAATCCAAAGAAGAAAACAATGACAATAAAATTTAAAGAAAAGACAAGATTTGAGGGATCAATTTTCTTTCATTTTTTGTGATTTCTCACTTAAGAAAGCAGAAAACAAACAAAGGACACAATGTTTTTAAATCTAAAATTCAAAAAATACATATATGTAGATAAATAATCAATTTTCAGAAAGAAAAGCTATGATACCAAATGATGCGGATCCTATTGGCATACAACCTAGGAACCCAGGAACTCAAAGGAATAAGAAATATTGAATTGCTAAGAACATTGTTAAGATGATCAAATTGGAATTCTAAAGAGCAAGAACAAAAAAAGCACAATATAGTGGCCTAAAAGTTTATGACTTTGATAAGTAGTGTAAATGATAGAATTTGTGTTCAAAACCATAGAGAACTTAACTATTGCTCGGATGTATTTTTAGGAATCAAACAGACTCCGATTTGATATTTTATAATAGTCATTTTGATGCACGAATTAAAAGTTATAACAGTTTAAAGTTGCAACCCCATTTAATACCTTCTTTTTTGAAACTATGAACCTTAGTAGCTCTCTTGTTTTTTTGAAGAACAAACATTCGTTGAACAAAGAAAAAAGAACAAGAAAAAGATACAGAGAATTTAAAGAAAACTAAGAAATGAAATCCAAAGAAGAAAACAATGACAACAAAATTGAAAGAAAACACAAGACTTGAAGGATCAATTTTTTTTTTATTTTTTTGTGATTTGTGACTTAAGAAAGGAGAAAACAAACATAGGAAAGAATGTTTTTAAATCTAAAATTCAAAAAATACATATATGTAGATAAATAATCTATTTTCAAAAAGAAAAGCTATGATACCATATGATGCGGATCCTATTGGCATACAACCTAGGAAACCAGGAACTCAAAGGAATAAGAAATATTGAATTGCTAAGAACATTGTTAAGATGATCAAATTGGAATTCTGAAGAGCAAGAACAAAAAAAAGCACAATATGTTGGCATAAAAGTTTAAGACGTTGATAAGTAGTGTAAATGATAGAATTTGTGCTCAAAACCATAGAGAACTTAACTATTGCTTGGATGTATTTTTAGGAATCAAACTGGCTTCGATTTGATATTTTATAATAGTCATTTCGATGCACGAATTAAAAGTTATAACTGTTTAAAGTCACAACCACATTTAATACCTTCTTTTTTTTTAAATTGTGAACCTTAGTAGCTCTCATGTTTTTTTGAACAACAAAGATTGGTTGAACACCAAAAAAAAGAACAAGAAAAAGATACAGAGAATTTAAAGAAAACAAAGAAATGAAATCCAAAGAAGAAAACAATGACAACAAAATTGAAACAGAACACAAGACTTTAAGGATCAATTTTCTTTCATATTTTGTGATTTGTGACTTAAGAAAGCAGAAAACAAAAAAAGGAAAAAATGTTTTTAAATCTAAAATTCAAAAAATACATATATGTAGATAAATAATCAATTTTCAGAAAGCAAAGCTATGATACCAAATGATGCGGATCCTATTAGCATACAACCTAGGAACTCAGGAACTCAAAAGAATAAGAAATATTGAATTGCTAAGAACATTGTTAAGATGATCAAATTGGAATTCTAAAGAGCAAGAACAAAAAAAGCACAATATGGTGGCATAAAAGTTTAAGACGTTGATAAGTAGTGTAAATGATAGAATTTGTGTTCAAAACCATAGAGAACTTAACTATTGCTCGGATGTATTTTTAGGAATCAAACAGGCTTCGATTTGATATTTTATAATAGTCATTTCGATGCACGAATTAAAAGTTATAACTATTTAAAGTCACAACCACATTTAATACCTTCTTTTTTTGAAACTGTGAACCTTAGTAGCTCTCTTATTTTTTTGAAGAACAAAGATTGGTTGAACACAGAAAAAGAAACCAGAAAAAGATACAAAGAATTTAAAGAAAACAAAGAAATGAAATCCAAAGAAGAAAACAATGACAACAAAATTGAAACAAAACACAAGACTTGAAGGATTAATTTTCTTTCATTTTTTGTGATTTGTGACTTAAGAAAGTAGAAAACAAACAAAGGAAAAAATGTTTTTAAATCTAAAATTCAAAAAATACATATATGTGGATAAATAATCAATTTTCAGAAACAAAAGCTATGATACTAAATGATGCGGATCCTATTGGAATACAACCTAGGAACCCAGGAACTCAAAGGAATAAGAAATATTGAATTGCTAAGAACAATGTTAAGAAGATCAAATTGGAATTCTAAAGAGCAAGAACAAAAAAAGCACAATATGCTGGCATAAAAGTTTATGACATTGATAAGTAGTGTAAATGATAGAATTTGTGTTCAAAACCAAACAAAACTTAACTATTGCTCGGATGTATTTTTAGGAATCAAACAGGCTTCGATTTGATATTTTATAATAGTCATTTCGATGCACGAATTAAAAGTTATAACTGTTTAAAGTCACAACCACATTTAATACCTTCTTTTTTTGAAATTGTGAACCTTAGTAGCTCTCATGTTTTTTTGAACAACAAAGATTGGTTGAACACCGAAAAAAAAGAACAAGAAAAAGATACAGAGAATTTAAAGAAAACAAAGAAATGAAATCCAAAGAAGAAAACAATGACAACAAAATTGAAACAGAACACATGACTTGAAGGATCAATTTTCTTTCATTTTTTGTGATTTGTGACTTAAGAAAGCATAAAACAAACAAAGGAAAAAATGTTTTTAAATCTAAAATTCAAAAAATACATATATGTAGATAAATAATCAATTTTCAGAAAGAAAAGCTATGATACCAAATGATGCGGATCCTATTGGCATACAACCTAGGAACCCAGGAACTCAAAGGAATAAGAAATATTGAATTGCTAAGAACATTGTTAAGATGATCAAATTGGAATTCTAAAGAGCAAGAACAAAAAAAGCACAATATGGTGGCATAAAAGTTTATGACATTGATAAGTAGTGTAAATGATAGAATTTGTGTTCAAAACCATAGAGAACTTAACTATTGCTCGGGTGTATTTTTAGGAATCAAACAGGCTTCGATTTGATATTTTATAATAGTCATTTCGATGCACGAATTAAAAGTTATAACTATTTAAAGTCACAACCACATTTAATACCTTTTTTTTTAATGTGAACCTTAGTAGCTCCCATGGTTTTTTTAACAACAAAGATTGGTTGAACACCGAAAAAAGGAACAAGAAAAAGATACAGAGAATTTAAAGAAAACAAAGAAATGAAATCCAAAGAAGAAAACAATGAAAACAAAATTGAAACAGAACACAAGACTTGAAGGATCAGTTTTCTATAATTTTTTGTGATTTGTTACTTAAGAAAGTAGAAAACAAACAAAGGAAAAAATGTTTTTAAATCTAAAATTCAAAAAATACATATATGAAGATAAATAATCAATTTTCAGAAAGCAAAGCTATGATACCAAATGATGCGGATCCTATTGGCATACAACCTAGGAACTCAGGAACTCAAAAGAATAAGAAATATTGAACTGCTTAGAACATTGTTAAGATGATCAAATTGGAATTCTAAAGAGCAAGAACAAAAAAAGCACAATATGGTGGCATAAAAGTTTAAGACGTTGATAAGTAGTGTAAATGATAGAATTTGTGTTCAAAACCATAGAGAACTTAACTATTGCTCGGATGTATTTTTAGGAATCAAACAGGCTCCGATTTGATATTTTATAATAGTCATTTCGATGCACGAATTAAAAGTTATAACTATTTAAAGTCACAACCACATTTAATACCTTCTTTTTTTGAAACTGTGAGCCTTAGTAGCTCTCATGTTTTTTTGAACCACAAAGATTGGTTGAACACCGAAAAAAAGAACAAGAAAAAGATACAGAGAATTTAAAGAAAACAAAGAAATGAAATCCAAAGAAGAAAACAATGACAACAAAATTGAAACAGAACACAAGACTTGAGGGATTAATTTTCTTTCATTTTTTGTGATTTGGACTTAAGAAAGCAGGAAAAAAATAAAGGAAAAAATGTTTTTAAATCTAAAATTCAAAAAATACATATATGTAGTTAAATAATCAATTTTCAGAAAGAAAAGCTATCATACCAAATGATGCGGATCCTATTGGCATACAACCTAGGAACCCAGGAACTCAAAGGAATAAGAAATATTGAATTGCTAAGAACATTGTTAAGATGATCAAATTGGAATTCTAAAGAGCAAGAACAAAAAAAGCACAATATAGTGGCCTAAAAGTTTATGACTTTGATAAGTAGTGTAAATGATAGAATTTGTGTTCAAAACCATAGAGAACTTAACTATTGCTCGGATGTATTTTTAGGAATCAAACAGACTCCGATTTGATATTTTATAATAGTCATTTCGATGCAGGAATTAAAAGTTATAACTATTTAAAGTCACAACCACATTTAATACCTTCTTTTTTTGAAATTGTGAACCTTAGTAGCTCTCATGTTTTGGTGAACAACAAAGATTGGTTGAACACCGAAAAAAAGAACAAGAAAAAGATACAGAGAATTTAAAGAAAACAAAGAAATGAAATCCAAAGAAGAAAACAATGACAACAAAATTGAAACAGAACACAAGACTTTAAGGATCAATTTTCTTTCATATTTTGTGATTTGTGACTTAAGAAAGTAGAAAACAAAAAAAGGAAAAAATGTTTTTAAATCTAAAATTCAAAAAATACATATATGTAGATAAATAATCAATTTTCAGAAAGAAAAGCTATGATACCAAATGATGCGCATCCTATTGGCATACAACCTAGGAACCCAAGAACTCAAAGGAATAAGAAATATATAATTGCTAAGAACATTGTTAAGATGATCAAATTGGAATTCTAAAGAGCAAGAACAAAAAAGCACAATATGTTGGCCTAAAAGTTTATGACATTGATAAGTAGTGTAAATGATAGAATTTGTGTTCAAAACCAAAGAGAACTTAACTATTGCTCGGGTGTATTTTTAGGAATCAAACAGGCTTCGATTTGATATTTTATAATAGTCATTTCGATGCACGAATTAAAAGTTATAACTGTTTAAAGTCACAACCACATTTAATACCTTCTTTTTTTGAAATTGTGAACCTTAGTAGCTCTCATGTTTTTTTGAACAACAAAGATTGGTTGAACACAGAAAAATAGAACAAGAAAAAGATACAGAGAATTTAAAGAAAACAAAGAAATGAAATCCAAAGAAGAAAACAATGACAACAAAATTGAAACAGAACACAAGACTTGAAGGATTAATTTTCTTTCATTTTTTGTGATTTGTGACTTAAGAAAGCAGAAAACAAACAAAGGAAAAAATGTTTTTAAATCTAAAATTCAAAAAATACATATTTGTAGATAAATAAACAATTTTCAGAAAGCAAAGCTATGATACCAAATGATGCGGATCCTATTGGCATACAACCTAGGAACCCAGGAACTCAAAGGAAAAAGAAATGTTGAATTGCTAAGAACATTGTTAAGATGATCAAATTGGAATTCTAAAGAGCAAGAACAAAAAAAGCACAATATGGTGGCATAAAAGTTTAAGACGTTGATAAGTAGTGTAAATGATAGAATTTGTGTTCAAAACCATAGAGAACTTAACTATTGCTCGGATGTATTTTTAGGAATCAAACAGGCTTCGATTTGATATTTTATAATAGTCATTTCGATGCACGAATTAAAAGTTATAACTATTTAAAGTCACAACCACATTTAATACCTTCTTTTTTTGAAACTGTGAGCCTTAGTAGCTCTCATGTATTTTTGAAGCACAAAGATTGGTTGAACACAGAAAAATAGAACAAGAAAAAGATATTTACGAATTTAAAGAAAACAAAGAAATGAAATCCAAAGAATAAAACAATGACAACAAAATTGAAACAGAACACAAGACTTGAAGGATTAATTTTCTTTCATTTTTTGTGATTTGGACTTAAGAAAGCAGAAAACAAACAAAGGAAAAAATGTTTTTAAATCTAAAATTCAAAAAATACATATATGTAGATAAATAATCAATTTTCAGAAAGAAAAGCTATGATACCAAATGATGCGGATCCTATTGGCATACAACCTAGGAACCCAGGAACTCAAAGGAATAAGAAATATTGAATTGCTAAGAACATTGTTAAGATGATCAAATTGGAATTCTAAAGAGCAAGAACAAAAAAAGCACAATATGGTGGCATAAAAGTTTAAGACGTTGATAAGTAGCGTAAATGATAGAATTTGTGTTCAAAACCGTAAAGAACTTAACTATTGCTTGGGTGTGTTTTTAGGAATCAAACGGGCTTTGATTTGATATTTTATAATAGTCATTTCGATGCACGAATTAAAAGTTATAACTGTTTAAAGTCGCAACCCCATTTAATACCTTCTTTTTTTTAAAATGGTGAACCTTAGTAGCTCTCATGTTTTTTTGAACAACAAAGATTGGGTGAAAACCGAAAAAAAAGAACAAGAAAAAGATACAGAGAATTTAAAGAAAACGGATAAACGAAATCCAAAGAAGAAAACAATGACAACAAAATTGAAACAGAACACATGACTTGAAGGATCAATTTTCTTTCATATTTTGGGATTTGTGACTTAATAAAGCATAAAACAAACAAAGGAAAAAAAAATTTAAAATCTAAAATTCAAAAAATACATATTTGTAGATAAATAAACAATTTTCAGAAAGCAAAGCTATGATACCAAATGATGCGGATCCTATTGGCATACAACCTAGGAACCCAGGAACTCAAAGGAATAAGAAATATTGAATTGCTAAGAACATTGTTAAGATGATCAAATTGGAATTCTAAAGAGCAAGAACAAAAAAAGCACAATATGGTGGCATAAAAGTTTAAGACGTTGATAAGTAGTGTAAATGATAGAATTTGTGTTCAAAACCATAGAGAACTTAACTATTGCTCGGATGTATTTTTAGGAATCAAACAGGCTTCGATTTGATATTTTATAATAGTCATTTCGATGCACGAATTAAAAGTTATAACTATTTAAAGTCACAACCACATTTAATACCTTCTTTTTTTGAAACTGTGAGCCTTAGTAGCTCTCATGTTTTTTTGAACCACAAAGATTGGTTGAACACCGAAAAAAAGAACAAGAAAAAGATACAGAGAATTTAAAGAAAACAAAGAAATGAAATCCAAAGAAGAAAACAATGACAACAAAATTGAAACAGAACACAAGACTTGAAGGATTAATTTTCTTTCATTTTTTGTGATTTGGACTTAAGAAAGCAGAAAAAAACAAAGGAAAAAATGTTTTTAAATCTAAAATTCAAAAAATACATATATTTAGATAAATAATCAATTTTCAGAAAGAAAAGCTATGATACCAAATGATGCGGATCCTATTGACATACAACCTAGGAACCCTGGAACTCAAAGGAATAAGAAATATTGAATTGCTAAGAACAATTTTAAGATGATCAAATTGGAATTCTAAAGAGCAAGAACAAAAAATGCACAATATGGTGGCATAAAAGTTTAAGACGTTGATAAGTAGTGTAAATGATAGAATTTGTGTTCAAAACCATAGAGAACTTAACTATTGCTCGGATGTATTTTTAGGAATCAAACAGGCTTCGATTTGATATTTTATAATAGTCATTTCGATGCATGAATTAAAAGTTATAACTTTTTAAAGTCACAACCACATTTAATACCTTCTTTTTTTGAACCACAAAGATTGGTTGAACACAGAAAAATAGAACAAGAAAAAGATACAGAGAATTTAAAGAAAACAAAGAAATGAAATCCAAAGAAGAAAACAATGACAACAAAATTGAAACAGAACACAAGACTTGAAGGATTAATTTTCTTTCATTTTTTGTGATTTGGACTTAAGAAAGCAGAAAAAAAACAAAGGAAAAAATGTTTTTAAATCTAAAATTCAAAAAATACATATATGTAGATAAATAATCAATTTTCAGAAAGAAAAGCTATGATACCAAATGATGCGGATCCTATTGGCATACAACCTAGGAACCCAGGAACTCAAAGGAATAAGAAATATTGAATTGCTAAGAACATTGTTAAGATGATCAAATTGGAATTCTAAAGAGCAAGAACAAAAAAAGCACAATATGGTGGCATAAAAGTTTAAGACGTTGATAAGTAGTGTAAATGATAGAATTTGTGTTCAAAACCATAGAGAACTTAACTATTGCTCGGATGTATTTTTAGGAATCAAACAGGCTTCGATTTGATATTTTATAATAGTCATTTCGATGCACGAATTAAAAGTTATAACTATTTAAAGTCACAACCACATTTAATACCTTCTTTTTTTGAAATTGTGAACCTTAGTAGCTCTCATGTTTTTTTGAACCACAAAGATTGGTTGAACACAGAAAAATAGAACAAGAAAAAGATACAGAGAATTTAAAGAAAACAAAGAAATGAAATCCAAAGAAGAAAACAATGACAACAAAATTGAAACAGAACACAAGACTTGAAGGATTAATTTTCTTTCATTTTTTGTGATTTGGACTTAAGAAAGCAGAAAACAAACAAAGGAAAAAATGTTTTTAAATCTAAAATTCAAAAAATACATATATGTAGATAAATAATCAATTTTCAGAAAGAAAAGCTATGATACCAAATGATGCGGATCCTATTGGCATACAACCTAGGAACCCAGGAACTCAAAGGAATAAGAAATATTGAATTGCTAAGAACATTGTTACGATGATCAAATTGGAATTCTAAAGAACAAGAACAGAAAAAGCGCAATATGGTGCCACAAAAGTTTAAAACGTTGATAAGTAGTGTAAATAAAAGAATTTGTGTTCAAAACCGCAGAGAACTTAACTATAGCTTGGGTGTGTTTTTAGCAATCAAACGAGCTTCAATTTGATATTTTATAATAGTCATTTCGATGCACGAATTAAAAGTTATAACTGTTTAAAGTCGTAACCCCATTTAATACCTTCTTTTTTTTAAATAGTGAACCTTAGTAGCTCTCATGTTTTTTTGAACAACAAAGATTGGGTGAACACCGAAAAAAAGAACAAGAAAAAGATATAGAGAATTTAAAGAAAACAAAGAAACGAAATCCAAAGAAGAAAACAATGACAACAAAATTGAAACAGAACACAAGACTTGAAGGATCAATTTTCTTTTATTTTTTGTGATTTGTTACTTAAGAAAGCAGAAAACAAACAAAGGAAAAAATGTTTTTAAATCTAAAATTCAAAAAATACATATATGAAGATAAATAACCAATTTTCAGAAAGCAAGGCTATGATACCAAATGATGCGGATCCTTTTGGCATAGAACATAGGAATCTAGGAACTCAAAGGAATAAGAAATATTGAATTGCTAACAACATTGTTACGATGATCAAATTGGAATTCTAAAGAACAAGAACAGAAAAAGCGCAAAAAGGTGGCAAAAATGTTTAAGAAGTCGATATGTAGTACAAACGAGAGAATTTGTGTTCAAAACCGCGGAGAACTTAACTATTGCTCGGATGTATTTTTAGGAATCAAACAGGCTCCGATTTGATATTTTATAATAGTCATTTCGATGCACGAATTAAAAGTTATAACTATTTAAAGTCACAACCACATTTAATACCTTCTTTTTTTGAAACTGTGAGCCTTAGTAGCTCTCATGTTTTTTTGAACCACAAAGATTGGTTGAACACCGAAAAAAAGAACAAGAAAAAGATACAGAGAATTTAAAGAAAACAAAGAAATGAAATCCAAAGAAGAAAACAATGACAACAAAATTGAAACAGAACACAAGACTTGAGGGATTAATTTTCTTTCATTTTTTGTGATTTGGACTTAAGAAAGCAGAAAAAAAATAAAGGAAAAAATGTTTTTAAATCTAAAATTCAAAAAATACATATATGTAGTTAAATAATCAATTTTCAGAAAGAGAAGCTATCATACCAAATGATGCGGATCCTATTAGCATACAACCTAGGAACCCAGGAACTCAAAGGAATAAGAAATATTGAATTGCTAAGAACATTGTTAAGATGATCAAATTGGAATTCTAAAGAGCAAGAACAAAAAAAGCACAATATGGTGGCATAAAAGTTTAAGACGTTGATAAGTAGTGTAAATGAGAGAATTTGTGTTCAAAACCATAGAGAACTTAACTATTGCTCGGATGTATTTTTAGGAATCAAACAGGCTCCGATTTGATATTTTATAATAGTCATTTCGATGCACGAATTAAAAGTTATAACTATTTAAAGTCACAACCACATTTAATACCTTCTTTTTTTGAAATTGTGAACCTTAGTAGCTCTCTTGTTTTTATGACCAACAAAGATTGGTTGAACATCGTAAAAAAGAACAATAAAAAGATACAGAGAATTTAAAGAAAACAAAAAAATGAAATTAAAAAAAAACCAATGATAAAAAAATTGAAACAGAACACAAGACTTTAAGGATCAATTTTCTTTCATATTTTGTGATTTGTGACATAAGAAAGGAGAAAACAAACAAAGGAAAAAATGTTTTTTAATCTAAAATTCAAAAAATACATATATGAAGATAAATAATCAATTTTCAGAAAGAAAAGCTATGATACCAAATGATGCGGATCCTATTGGCATACAACCTAGGAACCTAGGAACTCAAAGGAATAAGAAATATTGAATTGCTAAGAACATTGTTAAGAGGATCAAATTGGAATTCTAAAGAGCAACAACACAAAAGCACAATATGGTGGCATAAAAGTTTAAGACGTTGATAAGTAGTGTAAATGATAGAATTTGTGTTCAAAACCATAGAGAACTTAACTATTGCTCGGATGTATTTTTAGGAATCAAACAAGCTTCGATTTGATATTTTATAATAGTCATTTCGATGCACGAATTAAAAGTTATAACTGTTTAAAGTCACAACCACATTTAATACCTTCTTTTTTTGAAACTGTGAGCCTTAGTAGCTCTCATGTTTTTTTGAACCACAAAGATTGGTTGAACACCGAAAAATAGAACAAGAAAAAGATACAGAGAATTTAAAGAAAACAAAGAAATGAAATCCAAAGAAGAAAACAATGACAACAAAATTGAAACAGAACACAAGACTTGAAGGATTAATTTTCTTTCATTTTTTGTGATTTGTGACTTAAGAAAGCAGAAAACAAACAAAGGAAAAAATGTTTTTAAATCTAAAATTCAAAAAATACATATATGTAGATAAATAATCAATTTTCAGAAAGAAAAGCTATGATACCAAATGATGCGGATCCTATTGGCATACAACCTAGGAACCCAGGAACTCAAAAGAATAAGAAATATTGAATTGCTAAGAACATTGTTAAGATGATCAAATTGGAATTCTAAAGAGCAAGAACAAAAAAAGCACAATATGGTGGCATAAAAGTTTAAGACGTTGATAAGTAGTGTAAATGATAGAATTTGTGTTCAAAACCATAGAGAACTTAACTATTGCTCGGGTGTATTTTTAGGAATCAAACAGGCTTCGATTTGATATTTTATAATAGTCATTTCGATGCACGAATAAAAAGTTATAACTGTTTAAAGTCACAACCACATTTAATACCTTCTTTTTTTGAAATTGTGAACCTTAGTAGCTCTCATGTTTTTTTGAACAACAAAGATTGGTTGAACACCGAAAAAAAGAACAAGAAAAAGATACAGAGAATTTAAAGAAAACAAAGAAATGAAATCCAAAGAAGAAAACAATGACAACAAAATTGAAACAGAACACAAGACTTGAAGGATTAATTTTCTTTCATTTTTTGTGATTTGGACTTAAGAAAGCAGAAAAAAAAGCAAAGGAAAAAATGTTTTTAAATCTAAAATTCAAAAAATACATATATGTAGTTAAATAATCAATTTTCAGAAAGAAAAGCTATGATACCAAATGATCCGGATCCTATTGGCATACAACCTAGGAACCCAGGAACTCAAAGGAATAAGAAATATTGAATTGCTAAGAACATTGTTAAGATGATCAAATTGGAATTCTAAAGAGCAAGAACAAAAAAAGCACAATATGGTGGCATAAAAGTTTAAGACGTTGATAAGTAGTGTAAATGATAGAATTTGTGTTCAAAACCATAGAGAACTTAACTATTGCTCGGATGTATTTTTAGGAATCAAACAGGCTCCGATTTGATATTTTATAATAGTCATTTCGATGCACGAATTAAAAGTTATAACTATTTAAAGTCACAACCACATTTAATACCTTTTTTTTTAATGTGAACTTTAGTAGCTCCCATGGTTTTTTAACAACAAAGATTGGTTGAACACCGAAAAAAAGAACAAGAAAAAGATACAGAGAATTTAAAGAAAACAAAGAAATGAAATCCAAAGAAGAAAACAATGACAACAAAATTGAAACATAACACAATACTTGAAGGATCAATTTTCTTTCATTTTTTGTGATTTGTGACTTAAGAAAGCAGAAAACAAACAAAGGAAAAAATGTTTTTAAATCTAAAATTCAAAAAATACATATATGTAGATAAATAATCAATTTTCAGAAAGCAAAGCTATGATACCAAATGATGCGGATCCTATTGGCATACAACCTAGGAACCTAGGAACTCAAAGGAATAAGAAATATTGAATTGCTAAGAACATTGTTAAGATGATCAAATTGGAATTCTAAAGAGCAAGAACAAAAAAAGCACAATATGGTGGCATAAAAGTTTAAGACGTTGATAAGTAGTGTAAATGATAGAATTTGTGTTCAAAACCATAGAGAACTTAACTATTGCTCGGGTGTATTTTTAGGAATCAAACAGGCTTCGATTTGATATTTTATAATAGTCATTTCGATGCACGAATTAAAAGTTATAACTATTTAAAGTCACAACCACATTTAATACCTTCTTTTTTTGAAACTGTGAGCCTTAGTAGCTCTCATGTTTTTTTGAACCACAAAGATTGGTTGAACACAGAAAAATAGAACAAGAAAAAGATATAGAGAATTTAAAGAAAACAAAGAAATGAAATCCAAAGAAGAAAACAATGACAACAAAATTGAAACAGAACACAAGACTTGAAGGATCAATTTTCTTTAATTTTTTGTGATTTGTTACTTAAGAAAGTAGAAAACAAACAAAGGAAAAAATGTTTTTAAATCTAAAATTCAAAAAATACATATATGAAGATAAATAACCAATTTTCAGAAAGCAAGGCTATGATACCAAATGATGCGGATCCTTTTGGCATAGAACATAGGAATCTAGGAACTCAAAGGAATAAGAAATATTGAATTGCTAACAACATTGTTACGATGATCAAATTGGAATTCTAAAGAACAAGAACAGAAAAAGCGCAATATGGTGCCACAAAGTTTTAAAACGTTGATAAGTAGTGTAAATAAAAGAATTTGTGGTCAAAACCGCAGAGAATTTAACTATAGCTTGGGTGTGTTTTTAGCAATCAAAAGAGCTTCAATTTGATATTTTATAATAGTCATTTCGATGCACGAATTAAAAGTTATAACTGTTTAAAGTTGCAACCCCATTTAATACCTTCTTTTTTTGAAACTGTGAACCTTAGTAGCTCTCATGTTTTTTTGAAGAACAAAGATTGGTTGAACATAGAAAAAAAGAACAAGAAAAAGATACAGAGAATTTAAAGAAAACAAAGAAACGAAATCCAAAGAAGAAAACAATGACAACAAAATTGAAACAGAACACAAGACTTGAAGGATCAATTTTCTTTAATTTTTTGTGATTTGTTACTTAAGAAAGTAGAAAACAAACAAAGGAAAAAATGTTTTTAAATCTAAAATTCAAAAAATACATATATGAAGATAAATAACCAATTTTCAGAAAGCAAGGCTATGATACCAAATGATGCGGATCCTTTTGGCATAGAACATAGGAATCTAGGAACTCAAAGGAATAAGAAATATTGAATTGCTAACAACATTGTTACGATGATCAAATTGGAATTCTAAAGAACAAGAACAGAAAAAGCGCAATATGGTGCCACAAAAGTTTAAAACGTTGATAAGTAGTGTAAATAAAAGAATTTGTGTTCAAAACCGCAGAGAACTTAACTATAGCTTGGGTGTGTTTTTAGCAATCAAACGAGCTTCAATTTGATATTTTATAATAGTTATTTCGATGCACGAATTAAAAGTTATAACTGTTTAAAGTTGCAACCCCATTTAATAAATTCTTCTTTTGAAACGGTGAACCTTAGTAGCTCTCTTGTTTTTTTAAATAACAAAGATTGGTTTATCAACGAAAAAAAAGAACAAGAAAAAGATATAGAGAATTTAAAGAAAACAAAGAAACGAAATCCAAAGAAGAAAACAATGACAACAAAATTGAAACAGAACACAAGACTTGAGGGATTAATTTTCTTTCATTTTTTGTGATTTGGACTTAAGTAAGCAGAAAAAAAATAAAGGAAAAAATGTTTTTAAATCTAAAATTCAAAAAATACATATATGTAGTTAAATAATCAATTTTCAGAAAGAGAAGCTATCATACCAAATGATGCGGATCCTATTAGCATACAACCTAGGAATCTAGGAACTCAAAGGAATAAGAAATATCGAATTGCTAAGAACATTGTTAAGATGATCAAATTGGAATTCTAAAGAGCAAGAACAAAAAAAGCACAATATGGTGGCATAAAAGTTTAAGACGTTGATAAGTAGTGTAAATGAGAGAATTTGTGTTCAAAACCATAGAGAACTTAACTATTGCTCGGATGTATTTTTAGCAATCAAACAGGCTCGGATTTGATATTTTATAATAGTCATTTCGATGCACGAATTAAAAGTTATAACTATTTAAAGTCACAACCACATTTAATACCTTCTTTTTTTGAAACTGTGAACCTTAGTAGCTCTCATGGTTTTTTTAATAACAAAGATTGGTTGAACACCGAAAAAAAAGAACAAGAAAAAGATACAGAGAATTTAAAGAAAACAAAGAAATGAAATCCAAAGAAGAAAACAATGACAACAAAATTGAAACAGAACACAAGACTTGAAGGATCAATTTTCTTTCATTTTTTGTGATTTGTGACTTAAGAAAGCATAAAACAAACAAAGGAAAAAATGTTTTTAAATCTAAAATTCAAAAAATACATATTTGTAGATAAATAAACAATTTTCAGAAAGCAAAGCTATGATACCAAATGATGCGGATCCTATTGGCATACAACCTAGGAACCCAGGAACTCAAAGGAAAAAGAAATGTTGAATTGCTAAGAACATTGTTAAGATGATCAAATTGGAATTCTAAAGAGCAAGAACAAAAAAAGCACAATATGCTGGCATAAAAGTTTATGACATTGATAAGTAGTGTAAATGATAGAATTTGTGTTCAAAACCATAGAGAACTTAACTATTGCTCGGGTGTATTTTTAGGAATCAAACAGGCTTCGATTTGATATTTTATAATAGTCATTTCGATGCACGAATTAAAAGTTATAACTGTTTAAAGTCACAACCACATTTAATACCTTCTTTTTTTGAAATTGTGAACCTTAGTAGCTCTCATGTTTTTTTGAACCACAAAGATTGGTTGAACACCGAAAAATAGAACAAGAAAAAGATACAGAGAATTTAAAGAAAACAAAGAAATGAAATCCAAAGAAGAAAACAATGACAACAAAATTGAAACAAAACACAAGACTTGAAGGATTAATTTTCTTTCATTTTTTGTGATTTGTGACTTAAGAAAGTAGAAAACAAACAAAGGAAAAAATGTTTTTAAATCTAAAATTCAAAAAATACATATATGTAGATAAATAACCTATTTTCAGATAGCAAGGCTATGATACCAAATGATGCGGATCCTTTTGGTGAACAACCAAGGAACCCAGGAACTCAAAGGAATAAGAAATATTAAATTGCAAAAAACATTGTTAAGATGATCAAATTGGAATCCTAAAGAACAAGAACAGAAAACAACGCAATAAGGTGCCACAAAAGTTTAAGACATCGATAAGTAGTGTAAATGATAGAATTTGTGTTCAAAACCATACAAAACTTAACTATTGCTCGGATGTATTTTTAGGAATCAAACAGGCTTCGATTTGATATTTTATAATAGTTATTTCGATGCACGAATTAAAAGTTATAACAGTTTAAAGTCACAACCACATTTAATACCTTCTTTTTTTGAAATTGTGAACCTTAGTAGCTGTAATGTTTTTTTGAAAAACAAAAATTGGTTGAACACTGAAAAAAAGAACAAGAAAAAGATACAGAGAATTTAAAGAAAACAAAGAAATGAAATCCAAAGAAGAAAACAATGACAACAAAATTGAAACAGAACACAAGACTTTAAGGATCAATTTTCTTTCATATTTTGTGATTTGTGACTTAAGAAAGCAGAAAACAAAAAAAGGAAAAAATGTTTTTAAATCTAAAATTCAAAAAATACATATATGTAGATAAATAATCAATTTTCAGAAAGAAAAGCTATGATACCAAATGATGCGGATCCTATTGGCATACAACCTAGGAACCCAGGAACTCAAAGGAATAAGAAATATTGAATTGCTAAGAACATTGTTAAGATGATCAAATTGGAATTCTAAAGAGCAAGAACAAAAAAAGCACAATATGCTGGCATAAAAGTTTATGACATTGATAAGTAGTGTAAATGATAGAATTTGTGTTCAAAACCATAGAGAACTTAACTATTGCTCGGATGTATTTTTAGGAATCAAACAGGCTTCGATTTGATATTTTATAATAGTCATTTCGATGCACGAATTAAAAGTTATAACTGTTTAAAGTCACAACCACATTTAATACCTTCTTTTTTTGAAATTGTGAACCTTAGTAGCTCTCATGTTTTTTTGAACAACAAAGATTGGTTGAACACCGAAAAAAAGAACAAGAAAAAGATACAGAGAATTTAAAGAAAACGGATAAACGAAATCCAAAGAAGAAAACAATGACAACAAAATTGAAACAGAACACATGACTTGAAGGATCAATTTTCTTTCATTTTTTGGTGATATGTGACTTAAGAAAGCAGAAAACAAAACAAAGGAAAAAATGTTTTTAAATCTAAAATTCAAAAAATACATATTTGTAGATAAATAATCAATTTTCAGAAAGCAAAGCTATGATACCAAATGATGCGGATCCTATTGGCATACAACCTAGGAACTCAGGAACTCAAAAGAATAAGAAATATTGAACTGCTAAGAACATTGTTAAGATGATCAAATTGGAATTCTAAAGAGCAAGAACAAAAAAAGCACGATATGGTGGCATAAAAGTTTAAGACGTTGATAAGTAGCGTAAATGATAGAATTTGTGTTCAAAACCGTAAAGAACTTAACTATTGCTTGGGTGTGTTTCTAGGAATCAAACGGGCTTTGATTTGATATTTTATAATTGTCATTTCGATGCACGAATTAAAAGTTATAACTGTTTAAAGTCGCAACCCCATTTAATACCTTCTTTTTTTTAAAATGGTGAACCTTAGTAGCTCTCATGTTTTTTTGAACAACAAAGATTGGGTGAACATTGAAAAAAGAACAAGAAAAGGATACAGAGAATTTAAAGAAAACAAAGAAATGAAATCCGAAGAAGAAAACAATGACAACAAAATTGAAACAGAACACAAGACTTTAAAGTCACTGATGAGTGCTCAAAAAGCACTAAAATTACCATGATTTTATACACATTAATTGATTAAAAATATATATATTTATATGTTTTATCATATATTTATATAAATTTGTCATTTTCGAAATCATGGGTATTTTTATTGTTTTTTAGGTATTTTCGCTTAAAAACGTAACTTAAAGACTCAAAGAGGAATACTGGAAGCAATACATCACAAATATATTAATAAATAAATGAGGAAAGGTCAACAAATATCGAAAATTGGACAAAATGGGTCAAAAATGTCAAAAAGTAGGAAATCGAGCCACCACGCCGCCCAACTGCCCAGCCGTGCGCACAGTCACGCGCGCCATGCTGTCGTCTCACGGCCACACCCGCGCGCGCCCTTGCGCGCTGCTGCTTGTCTGCGCGTCTAGCTACTACTCCTGTGTGCCCCAGCTCCATTCTGCGCACGCCGCTGCCCATCTGCGCCCCATTTTTGCGCGTAGTCGCCCCCACGTCATGCTGACGTCATCAAATGACATCAGCAATCACTACTCCACGTTTCTACCATTTTTTAACATTATTCCCCCACTTTTTCTCTCCATCCTCACCTATAAATACACCCCTTCTCTTCACTTCATACCACACCTTCAAAACACACTTCTCTCTTCTTTCTTTCTCTCTTTTCTTAGATTTTTAGGTTTTTTTAGTTTTTTCTTAGTTTTTAGTTAATTTCTCTTAGTTTTAGAGTTCTTCCCTCTTTGGGAAGAACTAGTTATGTTTTTTGTAATTTATTAGCTTTTTGATTCAATAAATGGGAGTGCAAATTCCGCTTGGAGGTTTTCCAGCAACGGGAATAGCATCGAAGTTCTGTAAGGATTTTATTTTCTTTACAGTTATTTTTTATGCTTTATTCTTACATGTTATATTTAATTTGTCTGTGATTAAATTTAACTCTGCTGGCTGTTTATAAAAATGATGTAATAATAACGTTGTTATGCTTGCAAAATATTAAATAGGTAAAAATCTCTAAAATGAATTGATTTTATTTTTATTCAAGATTTTATATTAAGAATGTTAGAGAGAAATATATTATTTTTCATTACAAACTTAAATCAGAAAATTAGATTTTAAGGTTTAGTTATCCTGTCTGATTTAGAGTAGTGTTCTTTTATTTGTTGGTACAATCGCCCGGTAGTTAGAGTGAAGGTCTATTTCAAAAGTTTTTATAAGAATTATTATCTGAAAATGTATTGACAACATGTTTTCAGTAGTGGTTTTAAAACTTGAAAGTTAGTACTCGGATAACTAAATTCGTATGTTTAATTTGGACACCTTGAATAAAGTTTAAACTGTCTAACCCCACCAAATCTGGCATTTAAATGGTTCATTTTCAATCTCTTAGAAAAAGGAATTAATTTAATTAACCAAATTAGTTATCAATCCCACCCATAGGTGTTAATTGATTTATTTAGTAAACAAAGAATATCTAACCCCACCAAATGTGGTATTCATATAAAAAAGAGAGAATCAATAAATATCAATTCATATCTTTAATAACCTAAATAATATGAGCAAGCATAATTAACTTAATTATTATACCCATAAATCTCCTACTGTTTTAACAGATAAAATTTGCATAAATTTTTATTGAATCTATGTTTATTTTTATGTAATTAGATTAAAAACACAAAACCCAAAATATCGTGACAGGATGTTTAGGATTTAATTTCGTTTTTAAAAGTTTGAATAATAAATTAAAAACCACATACATTCCTTCCTTAGATCGACCTCGGGAGTATACTTATCATTTTCTACGAAATGATTAGGTGCACTTGCGTAGAGTTTTATAAATACATAAAACCAAAGTAGCAGGCGAGGATCAGCGATCTTGATTACGCCTATCAAGTTTTTGGCGGATTCTTGGGAAGGAATCTGGATTTTAAATTATTTATCAAAATTTTAAACTCTTTTTATGATGTAAATAATTGTGATTTTTTTATTAAAAAAATAAAAAAATAAAAATTTTTGTTGTTTGTGAAAAATAAAAAAAAAATTAAAATTTTAAATTTCATAAAAAAAATTATAGCATGAATAATAAAATAATTTTGAATTTTAAAATTTAAAATAAAAAAAAAGTAAATAAATTTTAAATTAAATAAAAATAAAATAAATAAATAAATAAAAATAATAAAAATAATAAAAAAAATAAAAAAAAACAATAAAAACAATAAAAACAATAAAAACAATAAAAACAATAAAAACAATAAAAAACAATAAAAACAATAAAAACAATAAAAAATAAAAATAAAAAAATAAAAAAAATTATTTTATTTAAAAATAATTTTTTTGAAAAAAATCAAAAACTTTATTTTCAATTTTTTTTATTTATTTTTTTCTTTTATGTTTTTTTTTCTTTATCTTTTTCAATTATTTTTTTCAATTATTTTTTATTTTATTTTATTTTTGGCTTAATTTTTAATTTAAATTTTTTTTTCTTTTACTTTTTCAATTTATTTTATTTTTGGTTTATTTTTTTTTTAATTTTGTTTTTTTTAACTATTTTTTTATCTTAATTTTCGTTTAAGTTAATTAACTTAGGTTTTAGTAACTTAATTTACTAACTTATATTAATTTAATTTACTAACTTAATTAACTTAGATTTTCATTAACTTAATTAACCTACTTTTTTATTAACTTAATTAACTTAAATTTTAACCTAACTTAACTTAATTAACTTAATTTTAATAGCATGAAAAGTAAAGATCTAAGGGAGTTCTGTCTAGGAGACTAGTTCCTAGAAGCCTTTGTGCCACTAGTCTTTCCTGGGAACGTTGCTCTGTCTAGGAGGATGGTTTTTAAGGAGCCTTTGCCCCACCATTCTTTCCTGGGAGCACTCTTGATTAATACTAATTATGTTATTTTAACTTAGATATTATACTTAAAACAAAAAAAACAAAAAAAAAATCTGAAACTATCTCCAAAATTTTAAAGTTTTAATTACAATCTCAAGAGTTAGTTTCTTTGTTTGATCTAGGTACAACTGTATTTTGATGCCTTAATTATTTGACTTGCACCTAGATGTTGGTTATCTAAAACCCTCAAGCATGCCCCTAGTTTTTAATACAGAAAAAAATTTAAAAATCAATAGGGCATGTTTGAAACAGTATAGGTAGACAATCTTGTCTTACTTGTAGGTTTGGTTGACTCAATGATGAGGGGACATTGAGTTTACTTAAAAGGCAATCCCCAAGTTACGTCTTGCTAAGACGTTAAACTAAGCGCTGGATGGGAGGCAACCCATCATTTTAGGTAATTTTTTTTTGTTATTTGTTTTATATCCTTAATTTTATTGTTTATTTTAGTTTAATTATATATGAATAATTTTTAAATTGTTAAAACTAAAAATATTTGTTGAGTTGTTAGAAGTCACAATGAATCATACGTATACACTTTAATGATGAATATGATGAATGCACCTGCATTTCTCCATTACTACTTACACATTCTCAAGAAATAGGTAATCTTTCTTCTCTTTTCTCTTTATCTTTAATTTACAGCTGTTACATTGAGGACAATGTAAGTTCTAGGTTGGGGGTGGTGAAAAGTTACCATGCTTAATTAGAAAAGAAAAAAAAGATTTAACAATTTAAAAATTCAAAAAAAAAAAATTTATTAATTTTTTCTTTTTTATGTTCATATCTTCATTTTTTGTGTTTGATTTTATTTTCCTTGTGTGATTTAGTAATTTTTGAAATTAAAAAAAAAAATTCTCACAAAAATTTATCATTTCTTTAAATCAAATTTAAGTAAATAGTTAAGTCTTTTGTACTGTTAGATTAATTTTTGAAAACATATCATGAAATATTATGTAATTATTTTTGATAATTAGTTATTTTTTGTCATAACTAGTATTTCTTGATAAGATGTAGAAATTATATTAAACCCAAAATCGGTATTTATGAATTTGTTTTAGTGGAGACTACCTTTGTGAGATATAATTTGAGCCTAATTTCCCTTATTCAGAGTGAAATATATATTTTTTCTACTCCAAACACATTTATTATTTCTTCAAATTCTTAGATGATCTCTATAAGCATTAATATTGAATGTATGAATTTTTTCTCATCTTAATAGAGTATCGTATATATTTTATTATTATTTTTGCTTAGATTAAATGATTTGAGTAGAAATTGATAGTATATGCTTTTATCTCATTCATGCATGACTGTTACAAAAAAAAGAGACATATCTGGGGTTACCTAAACCAAGATCAAACAAAAAAAGCCACAAAATTAACCACTCACCAAAATCCTAAAAAAAAAAATGTACAATCTGTACATGGGTTGACTCTCTAAAAAAATGATATATATTGAAAAGTATCTTCAGAAAAAAATAGAGAGATAAAGAATATATAGTATAATCTACATACTATGACCCGCATTACCCAAAATCCAAAAAACAAAAAAATGTACAATCTGTACATGGGTTGACTCTCTAAAAAATGATATATATTGAAAAATATCTTCAGAAAAATATAGAGAGAAAGAATATATAGTATAATCTACATACTATGACCCACATTGCCTACAAAGTTGTGAGTAAAGGCTAATTACAAAAGAAAGATATAGAAAGTAATTCCCTAAAAAGTCATTGCACTTTCTTCAGTTGTAAAAGGCATATATCTTGAAATTTTTTCTTAATGAGTTTGATTTATGCATGAAAATAGTTTTTATATATGATATCTTTATAATTTATACATTTGATTCCTTCCATGAGATCAACGTCAAAATAACACTTTGAGCCTTTCTTCTTTATACATATGCGAACATATTAGTTCATTTCTATACATCAACTCTTTCGCATATAAATTAGTATGAGTGCTTGAACCCATAGGATTCAGTGTTTTGAGAGTATTGACTTGTGAGGAATAGAGTCGAAGCGAATTCGGATTCATGACACTGAAATTGGGTAAAATTAAATTGATACATTTTTTATATGAAATATGAAAATGATTTTTGACTAATTATTATAATAAATCATGATTGTTTAAAGAGATTAAAATAACTTATGCTTGAGATTTTAATTATGATCTTAAAGAAGATTAAAAAGTATGAGACATTTTTGTGATATGTTGTTTTCTTTTATTCTTAAATTAATTTTTGATTTTGTTGTAATTTTAGTTTTTGAATTGATTGTTTTTATTGTTTCTTTTGATTTTTACATTTAGTTCAATGTTTGTGGGTATCATTACTGAAAACCCTCACGAGACTCAAACTCGTCCACTAGGAAAACCTAGGGGTTTAAAGGCTTGTTGCATAGGCTAAATGCAACCGTGTCAATCCACGGAAGTGATTTAGGATAGTTTAATTTAGTTTTTATCGCTTCTCTTGCTAAGGGACTAGCAAGAAGCTGGTTGGGGGTTGTGATGAGTGCTCAAAAAGCACTAAAATTACCATGATTTTATACACATTAATTGATTAAAAAAATATATATTTATATGTTTTATCATATATTTATATAAATTTGTCTTTTTCGAAATCATGGGTATTTTTATTGTTTTTCAGGTATTTTCGCTTAAAAACGTAACTTAAAGACTCAAAGAGGAATACTGGAAGCAATACATCACAAATATATTAATAAATAAATGAGGAAAGGTCAACAAATATCGAAAAATTGGACAAAATGGGTCAAAAAGGTCAAAAATGTCAAAAAAGAGGAAATCGTGCCGCCACGCCGCCCAGCTGCCCAGCTGCGCGCCCAGTCACGCGCGCGCCATGCTGTCGTCTCACGCCCACGCCCGCACCCGCCCGCGCGCCCCATGCTGTAGTTCCGCGTGCGCGCCTACGCGTCCAGCTACTACTCCTGCGCGCCCTGCGCACCCTAGCTCCATTCTGCGCGTGCCGCTGCCCATTTGCGCCCCATTTTTGCGCGTAGCCGCCCCCCACGTCATGTTGACATCATCAAATGACATCAGCAATCACTACTCCGCGTTTCTACCATTTTTTAACATTTTTTCCCCCACTTTTTCTCTCCATCCTCACCTATAAATACACCCCTTCTCTTCACTTCATACCACACCTTCAAAACACACTTCTCTCTTCTTTCTTTCTCTCTTTTCTTAGATTTTTAGGTTTTTTTTAGTTTTTTCTTAGTTTTTAGTTAATTTCTCTTAGTTTTAGAGTTCTTCCCTCTTTGGGAAGAACTAGTTATGTTTTTTGTAATTTATTAGCTTTTTGATTCAATAAATGGGAGTGAAAATTCCGCTTGGAGGTTTTCCAGCAACGGGAATAGCATCGAAGTTCTGTAAGGATTTTATTTTCTTTACAGTTATTTTTTATACTTTATTCTTACATGTTATATTTAATTTGTTTGTGATTAAATTTAACTCTGCTGGCTGTTTATAAAAATGATGTAATAATAACGTTGTTATGCTTGCGAAATATTAAATAGGTAAAAATCTCTGAAATGAATTGATTTTATTTTTATTCAAGATTTTATATTAAGAATGTTAGAGAGAAATATATTATTTTTCATTACAAACTTAAATCTGAAAATTAGATTTTAAGGTTTAGTTATCCGGTCTGATTTAGAGTAGTGCTCTTTTATTTGTTGGTACAATCTTAGGTAGTTAGAGTGAAGCTCTATTTCAAAAGTTTTTATAAGAATTATTATCCGAAAATGTATTGACAACATGTTTTCGTAGTGGTTTTAAAACTTGAAAGTTAGTACTCGGATAACTAAATTCTTAGGTTTAATTTGGACACCTTGAATAAAGGTTAAACCGTCTAACCCCACCAAAGGTGGCATTTAAATGGTTCATTTTCAATCTCTTAGAAAAAAGAATTAATTTAATTAACCAAATTAGTTATCAACCCCACCCATAGGTGTTAATTGATTTGTTTAGTTAACAAAGAATATCTAACCCCACCAAAGGTGGTATTCATATAAAAAAGAGAGAATCAATAAATATCAATTCATATCTTTAATAACCGAAATAATATGAGCAAGCATAATTAACTTAATTATTATATCCATAAATACTCCACTGTTTTAACAGATAAAATTTGCATAAATTTTTATTGAATCTATGTTTATTTTTATGTAATTAAATTAAAAACACAAAACCCAAAATATCGTGACAGGATGTTTAGGATTTAAATTCATTTTTAAAAGTTTGAATAATAAATTAAAAACCACATACATTCCTTCCTTAGATTGACCTCGGGAGTATACTTATCATTTTCTACGAAATGATTCGTGCACTTGCGAGAGTTTTATAAATACATAAAACCAAAGTAACGGGCAGGATCGGCGATGTCGGTTCACCCCCTATCAGTCACAACCACATTTAATACCTTCTTTTTTTGAAACTGTGAGCCTCAGTAGCTCTCATGTTTTTTTAAACCACAAAGATTTGTTGAACACCGAAAAATAGAACAAGAAAAACATATAGAGAATTTAAAGAAAACAAAGAAATGAAATCCAAAGAAGAAAACAATGACAACAAAATTGAAACAGAACACAAGACTTTAAGGATCAATTTTCTTTTATATTTTGTGATTTGTGACTTAAGAAAGCACAAAACAAACAAAGGAAAAAATGTTTTTAAATCTAAAATTCAAAAAATACATATTTGTAGATAAATAAACAATTTTCAGAAAGCAAAGCTATGATAACAAATGATGCGGATCCTATTGACATACAACCTAGGAACCCAGGAACTCAAAGGAATAAGAAATATTAAATTGCTAAGAACATTGTTAAGATGATCAAATTGGAATTCTAAAGAGCAAGAACAAAAAAAGCACAATATGCTGGCATAAAAGTTTAAGACATTGACAAGTAGTGTAAATGATAGAATTTGTGTTCAAAACCATAGACAACTTATCTATTTCTCGGGTATATTTTTAGGAACCAAACAAGCTTCGATTTTGATATTTTATAATAGTTATTTGGATGCACGAATTAAAAGTTATAACTGTTTAAAGTCACAACCACATTTAATACCTTCTTTTTTTGAAACTGTGAGCCTTAGTAGCTCTCATGTTTTTTTGAACCACAAAGATTGGTTGAAAACCGAAAAATAGAACAAGAAAAAGATACAGAGAATTTAAAGAAAACAAAGAATTGAAATCCAAAGATGAAAACAATGTAAACAAAATTGAAACAAAACACAAGACTTGAAGGATTAATTTTCTTTCATTTTTTGTGATTTGTGACTTAAGAAAGTAGAAAACAAACAAAGGAAAAAATGTTTTTAAATCTAAAATTCAAAAAATACATATATGTAGATAAATAATCAATTTTCAGAAAGAAAAGCTATGATACTAAATGATGCGGATCCTATTGGCATACAACCTAGGAACCCAGGAACTCAAAGGAATAAGAAATATTGAATTGCTAAGAACAATGTTAAGAAGATCAAATTGGAATTCTAAAGAGCAAGAAAAAAAAAACACAATATGACATTGATAAGTAGTGTAAATGAGAGAATTTGTATTCAAAACCATACAAAACTTAACTATTGCTCGGATGTATTTTTAGGAATCAAACAGGCTTCGATTTGATATTTTATAATAGTCATTTCGATGCACGAATTAAAAGTTATAACTGTTTAAAGTCACAACCACATTTAATACCTTCTTTTTTTGAAATTGTGAACCTTAGTAGCTCTCATGTTTTTTTGAACAACAAAGATTGGTTGAACACCGAAAAAAAAAGAACAAGAAAAAGATACAGAGAATTTAAAGAAAAAAAAGAAATGAAATCCAAAGAAGAAAACAATGATAACAAAATTGAAACAGAACACATGACTTGAAGGATCAATTTTCCTTCATTTTTTGTGATTTGTGACTTAATAAAGCATAAAACAAACAAAGGAAAAAAGGTTTTTAAGTCTAAAATTTAAAAAATACATATTTGTAGATAAATAAACAATTTTCAGAAAGCAAATCTATGATACCAAATGATGCGGATCCTATTAGCATACAACCTAGGAACTCTGGAACTCAAAAGAATAAGAAATATTGAATTGCTAAGAACATTGTTAAGATGATCAAATTGGAATTCTAAAGACCAAGAACAAAAAAAACACAATATGGTGGCGGAAAAGTTTAAGACGTTGATAAGTAGTGTAAATGATATAATTTGTGTTCAAAACCAAAGAGAACTTAACTATTGCTTGGATGTATTTTTAGGAATCAAACAGGCTTTGATTTGATATTTTATAATAGTCATTTCGATGCACGAATTAAAAGTTATAACTGTTTAAAGTCACAACCACATTTAATACCTTCTTTTTTTTAAATTGTGAACCTTAGTAGCTCTCATGTTTTTTTGAACAACAAAGATTGGGTGAACATCGAAAAAAGAACAAGAAAAGGATACAGAGAATTTAAAGAAAACAAAGAAATGAAATCCAAAGAAGAAAACAATGACAACAAAATTGAAACAGAACACAAGACTTTAAGGATCAATTTTCTTTCATATTTTGTGACTTGTGACTTAAGAAAGCAGAAAACAAAAAAAGGAAAAAAAAATTGAAGTCTAAAATTCAAAAAATACATATATGTAAATAAAGAATCAATTTTCAGAAAGCAAAGCTATGATACCAAATGATGCGGATCCTATTAGCATACAACCTAGGAACTCAGAAACTCAAAAGAATAAGAAATATTGAATTGCTAAGAACATTGTTAAGATGATCAAATTGGAATTCTAAAGGGCAAGAACAAAAAAAGCACAATATGGTGGCATAAAAGTTTAAGACGTTGATAAGTAGTGTAAATGATAGAATTTGTGTTCAAAACCAAAGAGAACTTAACTATTGCTTGGATGTATTTTTAGGAATCAAACAGGCTTCGATTTGATATTTTATAATAGTCATTTCGATGCACGAATTAAAAGTTATAACTGTTTAAAGTCACAACCACATTTAATACCTTCTTTTTCTAAAATTGTGAACCTTAGTAGCTCTCATGTTTTTTTGAACAACAAAGATTGGTTGAACACCGAAAAATAGAACAAGAAAAAGATACAGAGAATTTAAAGAAAACAAATAAATGAAATCCAAAGAAGAAAAGAATGACAACAAAATTGAAACAGAAGACATGACTTGAAGTGTCAATTTTCTTTCATTTTTTTGTGATCTGTGACTTAAGAAAGCAGAAAACAAACAGAGGAAAAAATGTTTTTAAATCTAAAATTAAAAAAATACATATTTGTAGATAAATAATTAATTTTTAGAAAGCAAAGCTATGATACCAAATGATGCGGATCCTATTAGCATACAACCTAGGAACTCAGGAACTCAAAAGAAAACAAAGAAACGAAATCCAAAGAAGAAAACAATGACAACAAAATTGAAACAGAACACATCACTTGAAGGATCAATTTTCTTTCATTTTTTTGTGATCTATGACTTAAGAAAGTAGAAAACAAACAAAGGAAAAAATGGTTTTAAATCTAAAATTCAAAAAATTCATATTTGTAGATAAATAATTAATTTTCAGAAAGCAAAGCGATGATACCAAATGATGCGGATCCTATTAGCATACAACCTAGGAATTCAGGAACTCAAAAGAATAAGAAATATTGAATTGCTAAGAACATTGTTAAGATGATCAAATTGGAATTCTAAAGAGCAAGAACAAAAAAAGCACAATATGGTGGCATAAAAGTTTAAGACGTTGATAAGTAGTGTAAATGATAGAATTTGTGTTCAAAACCATAAAGAACTTAACTACTGAGTGGGTGTGTTTTTAGGAATCAAATGGGCTTCGATTTGATATTTTATAATAGTCATTTCGATGCACGAATTAAAAGTTATAACTGTTTAAAGTCACAACCACATTTAATACCTTGTTTTTTTGAAACTGTGAGCCTTAGTAGCTCTCATGTGTTTTTGAACCACAAAGATTGATTGAACATCGAAAAATAGAACAAGAAAAAGTTATAGAGAATTTAAAAAAAACATATAAATGAAATCCAAAGAAGAAAACAATGACAACAAAATTGAAACAGAACACAAGACATGAAGGATCAATTTTCTTTCACATTTTGTGATTTGTGACTTAAGAAAGCAGAAAACAAACAAAGGAAAAAATGTTTTTAAATCTAAAATTCAAAAAATACATATATGTAGATAAACAATCAATTTTCAGAAAGAAAAGCTATGATACCAAATGATGCGGATCCTATTGGCATACAACCTAAGAACCCAGGAACTCAAAGGAATAAGAAATATTGAATTGCTAAGAAGATTGTAAAGATGATCAAATTGGAATTCTAAAGAGCAAGAACAAAAAAAAGCACAATATGGTGGCATAAAAGTTTAAGACATTGACAAGCAGTGTAAATGATAGAATTTGTGTTCAAAACCATAGAGAACTTAACTATTGCTCAGATGTCTTTTTAGGAATCCAACAGGCTTCGATTTGAGATTTTATAATAGTCATTTAGATGCACGAATTAAAAGTTATAACTGTTTAAAGTCACAACCACATTTAATACCTTCTTTTTTTGAAATTGTGAGCCTTAGTAGCTCTCATGTTTTTTTGAACCACAAAGATTGGTTGAACACCAAAAAAAGGAACAAGAAAAAGATATAGAGAATTTAAAGAAAACAAAGAAATGAAATCCAAAGAAGAAAACAATGACAACAAAATTGAAACAGAACACAAGACTTGAAGGTTCAATTTTCTTTCATTTTTTGTAATTTGTGACTTAAGAAAGCAGAAAAAAAAACAAAGGAAAAAATGTTTTTTAATCTAAAATTCAAAAAATAAATATTTGTAAATAAATAATCAATTTTTCAGAAAGAAAAGCTATGATACCAAATGATGCGGATCCTATTAGCATACAACCTAGGAACTCAGGAACTCAAAAGAATAAGAAATATTGAATTGCAAGAACATTATTAAGATGATCAAATTGGAATTCTACAGAGCAAGAACAAAAAAAGCACAATATGGTGGCATAAAAGTTTAAGACGTGTATAAGTAGTGTAAATGATAGAATTTGTGTTCAAAACCATAGAGAACTTAATTATTGCTCGGTTGTATTTTTAGGAATCAAACAGGCTTCGATTTGATATTTTATAATAGTCATTTCGATGCACGAATTAAAAATTATAACTTTTTAAAGTCACAACCACATTTAATACCTTATTTTTTTGAAATTGTGAACCTTAGTAGCTCTCATGTTTGTTTGAACAACAAAGAATTGTTGAACACAGAAAAAGAACAAGAAAAAGATACAGAGAATTTAAAGAAAACGGATAAACGAAATCCAAAGAAGAAAACAATGACAAAAAAATTGAAACAGAACAGATGACTTGAAGGATCAATTTTCTTTCATTTTTTTGGTGATCTGTGACTTAAGAAAGCAGAAAACAAACAAAGGAAAAAATGTTTTTAAATCTAAAATTCAAAAAATACATATTTGTAGATAAATAATCAATTTTCAGAAAGCAAAGCTATGATACCAAATGATGCCAATCCTTTTGGCATACTAAATAGGAGTCTAGCAACTCAAAGGAAATATAAATATTGAATTGCTAAGAAAATTGTTGTTAAAATGATCAAATTAGAATCCGAATAAATAAGAATAGAAAACAACGCAATATGGTGCCATAAAATTTTAAGACGTCGATAAGTAATGTAAACGATAGAATTTGTTTTCAAAACCAAGGAGCATTAAACTATTGCTTTGGTGTGTTCTTAGGAATCAAAATGAGCTTCGATTTGATATATTATAATAGTTATTTCGATGCACGAATTAAAAGTTATAAAAATTTAAAGTTTCAACCCCAATTAATACCTTCTTTTTTTGAAACTGTGAGCCTTAGTAGCTCTCATGCTTTTTTGAAGAACAAAGATTGGTTGAGCACAGAAAAAAAGAACAAGAAAAAATATACAGAGAATTTAAAGAAAACAAATAAACGAAATCCAAAGAAGAAAACAATGAAAACAAAATTGAAAGAAAACACAAGACTTGTAGGGTCAATTGTCTTTGTTTTTTGTTATTTGTGACTTAAGAAAGCAGAAACGAAATAAAAGACAAATATTTTTAAATATTAAATTCAAAAAATAGATATATGAAGATAAATAACCTATTTTTAGCTCGCAAGGCTATGATACCAAATGATGCGGATCCTATTGGCATACAACTTAGGAACCCAGGAACTCATAGAAATAAGAAATATTGAATTGCTAAGAATATTGTTAAGAAGATCAAATTGGAATTCTAAAGAACAAGAATTGATTATTTATATATTAACTGCGGAGAAATAATGGACATATGTTAGTGAGATAAGAAAAATCGATATATCTGTACATATATATATATTAACTAGGCTTTTGAAAGGAGTAAATATATATATATAAACTTTGAAGCTCAAAATGGGTATACTATGGATAAAGTATGTGAAGGTAGATAGAAAGGCTCAAACTATCCAAAGATGGACTAAATCATTTTCTTAGTTAAGTGTTATCTAGAATTTCACCTCGAGAGAAAATCAAACAAATTCTAAGAACTGTGACACCAAAAATTATCAATCGAATTGCATACTCATATAAACCTTCTCTAAATTAGCATAACTCAAACATCAAGACTAGTGCTCATAAATATATATTCTTGTAAAAATGAAACATACGCAAAAATTACACATAGCTTAGATAATATTCAAATTTTTCAAAAAGTTATGCATTATTTAAATCGAAGAAATAAAAATAAATCAACATTAAAAGAAAAATATCTTCAATCAATCAAACAAATAAAGCTTCACAAGCAACAATACCCAGAAAATATTTCAACTAAGTTCAATTTCTCTACCACCCCCAAACTTAATATGCATATTATCCTCAATGTGTGAAATTAAAGAACATATGAGATGGGTTTAAAGAAACTTCCTGGTTTGATTTATAAGATTGACATCCAAAAATAGCTTTAATTCCTCCAATTTCCACCTACGAAAAACAATATAACAAAATGAAGAAATATACAGCTAATACATGTTCTAAATAAAATAAATAAATAAATAAAAACTAAAACACATGGGTTGCCTCCCAAGAAGCGCTTGATTTAGAGTCATCAGCTTGATTTCTTTTTTCTTTGCTTCAGGTTGGGTCAGATAAGAAAATGGTGGACTTTTGACGATCAATGTCACCTCCCCAATAATGTTTGAGTCTTTGCATGTTCACTTGGAAAGTATTTTGTGATTATTCACCTTTAATCTCAACAGCTTTATATGGGTGTACTTTGGTAATAATGAAAGGCCCTGACCACTTAGATTTTATTTTTCCTGAGAGGAACTTCAAACGAGAGTTGAAGAGCAATACTTTCTGTCCTGGTTCAAAGTGTTAATGCAAGATTTTGTTGTCATGCCATCTCTTCGTATTTTCCTTATAAATCTTAGAATTTTCATATGCATGTAGACGAATCTCATCCATCTCATTGAGTTGTAGAAGACATTTTTCACCTGTGGCTCCCAAGTCAAAATTCAAATTCTTGATTGCCTAATACGCATGGTGCTTTAATTCAACTGGGAGATGACAAGCTTTCCCAAACACTAACCGATATGGGGATATCCCGATGGGTGTCTTATATGCTGTCCAGTATGCCCAAAGTGCATCCTCTAACCTCTTAGACAATCCTTCCTAGAAGGATTTACTGTCTTCTCCAGAATCCTCTTCACCTCTCTATTTGATATCTCAACTTGTCCACATGTTTGAGGATGGTAAGCAGTTGTGATCTTGTGAGTGACCCTATATTTGGCAAGGAGGGCTTCAAAATATTTGTTGCAAAAATGAGTTCCCCCATCGCTGATGATTGCCCTTGGGGTGCCAAAACGAGTAAAAATTTATTTCTTCAGAAAATTCAGCACCACTTTGGAATCATTGGTAGGCAAGGGAACTACTTCTACCCACTTAGAAACATAATCCACAGCAACAAGAATGTAGAGGTTGTTGTAGGAAGAGATAAAAGGTCCCATGAAATCAATCCCCCAAACGTCAAATATTTCCACCTCAAGAATGTTGTTTAGAGGCATCTCGTGTTTCTTGGAAATGTTACCAATTCTTTGGCACCTATCACAGTGTGAGACAAAGAAATGTGCATCTTTAAATAGATTTGGCCAGTAAAAACCAGATTGAAGAACCTTAGCCATTGTTCTTTCTCCTCCAAAATGGCCTCTATAAGTTGAAGAATGACAATGCCTAAGTATGTTTTCAATTTCTTCCTTTGGAACACACCTTCTGATAATTTGATCTGCACAATGCTTAAACAAGAAAGGCTCATCCCATAAATAGTACTTAACATCGTGTAAGAATTTCTTCTTCTGTTGGAAAGATAATTCAGGTGGGAGCACATTGCTTACGATATAATTAACATAGTCTGCGTACCATGGCACACTTCTATGATCAAAGGAAAATAGTTTCTCATTTGGAAAAGTCTCACCAATGATAGTCTTGTCAAAAACACCATCATTATTCTCCAATCTAGATAGATGATCAGCCACTTGATTTTCGGTTCCATTCTTATCCTTGATCTCCAAATCAAATTCTTGCAATAGAAGTATCCATCTAATCAATCTCGGTTCTGCATCTTTCTTAGCCATAAGATATTTTATGGCAGAATGATCAGTAAAAACTATCACCTTAGTACCAATTAGATAGGATCGAAACTTTTCAAAAGCATATACAACAGCAAGTAACTCTTTTTCTGTGGTAACATAATTCAGTTGAGCATCGGTCAAAGTTTTGTTGGCATAGTATATGGCATGGAAAACTCTATCTTTTCGTTGTCCCAAAATAGCTCCTACTACAAAGTCACTAGCATCACACATGAGCTCAAAAGGTATATTCCAATCTGGTGCAATAATGATGGGAGCAGTGATCAACTTTTCTTTCAACACCCGAAAAGCTTCTAAACAATCTTCATCAAATGTGAATTTCGTATCTTTCTCCAAAAGGTTGCAAAGAGGCTTAGATATCTTGGAAAATCCTTGATGAATCGCCTGTAGAATCCTACATGACCAAGAAAACTTCTAATTCCTTTCACAGATGTTGGAGGCGGTAGTTTCTCAATGGTTTCAATCTTAGCCCTAACTACTTCAATTCCTTTCAAAGAAATTAGATGGCCAAGAACAACACCTTCTACCATGAAATGGTACTTTTCCTAATTTAACACCAAGTTTGTCTCTTCGCATCTTTGTAGGACCAAATAAAGGTTATGCAGGCACATATCAAATGAATCTCTAAACACTAAGAAGTCATCCATAAATATCTCAATAAAAGTTTCCACCATGTTTGAAAAGATAGCCATCATACACCTTTGAAAAGTAGTTGGGGGCATTGCAGAGTCCAAATGGCATTCTTCGAAAAGAAAAAGTTCCATATGGACAAGTGAAAGTGGTCTTCTCTTGATCCTCATGAGCGATAGCAATTTGGTTGTATCCAGAATATCCATCCAAGAAACAATAGAAAGAATTTTCTGCCAATCTATCTAGCATTTGATCAATAAATGGAAGAGGAAAATGATCCTTCCGAATGGCCTTGTTGAGCTTTCGATAATTTATGCATACTCACCAACCGGTCACTTTTATTGTGGGAATAAGCTCATTGTTGCTATTAGCCTCCACTATAATTCCTCTTTTCTTCGGCACACAATGAATTGGGCTAACCCAAGAGCTATCTGAAATAGGATAGATAATACCTGCATCTAACCACTTAATGATCTCGTCTTTCACTACCTCGTTCATGATTGGATTCAAACAAAGTTGATGCTCAATAGTAGGCTTGTAATCTTCCTCAAACAAGATCTTGTGCATGCATAATGAAGGGCTAATCCCTTTAATATCAGCTATAGATGACCCTAATGCTAGCTTGTAATTTCTTAACACTCTTAACAACTTCTTTTCTTGAACTTCATCTAGAGACGATGAGATAATCATAGGCAAAGTAGACATTTCACCCAAATAAGCATACCTTTGATGGTTAGGCAATGGCTTAAGCTCTGATAATGGTTATCATTCCACAGATGGCTTCAGAGTGGTAGATTTAGCTAGTGTTACAACTTGTGATGCATCTACTTTAGTTTAAGGACTAAATTATGGATATGGTTCAAGTAACTTAAGATATTTAAGAGATTCAAGGTTATCAATAACATTGTCATTCACAAGTGCAACTTTCAAGGCATCAGTATTCAAGTTTTCCCTGAAGTTGCTTTCAACTACCACATTCACCATGTCAACTCTAAAGCAATCACCAGATTCTCTTAGAAATTTCATAGCTTTAAAGACATTGAAAGTTACCTCTTGGTCTTGAACTCTCATGGTGAGCACCCCTTTTTAACATCAATCAAAGTCCTTCTTGTTGCTAAAAATGGTCTCCCTAGAATAATAGGGATCTCTTTATCTTTCTCCATATCAAGAATTATGAAATCTATAGGAAAGATAAACTTGTCTACCTTTACAAGCACATCCTCTATAATGCCTCTTAGGTGTTTCAAAGACCTATCTGCAATTTGAAGAGTTACAATGGTCGGTTGTGCTTCTCCTAATCCAAGTCTCTAATAGATGGAAAGGGGCATTAAATTAATGCTGGCACCCAGATCGCACAGAGCTCTGCCGAAGAATTTCTCACCAATAGTAGAAGGAATGGTGAAACTTCATGGATCTTTAAGCTTAGGTGGTAGCTTCTTCTGAAGGATGGCACTACACTCCTCTGTGAGAGCAACTGTTTCAAAATCACCTAACCTTCTCTTTTTAGACAAGATGTCTTTCATAAATTTCACATAGCTAGGCATTTCCTCCAAGGCATCAGCAAAAGGAATGTTAATATGAAGTTTTTTAAATACTTCAAGAAACTTGGAGAACTACTTATCAAGATTTTGCTTATGGAAGCGCTGAGGAAATGGAATTGGTGGATTATAAGGCTTGAGACTATCTGAAACTGGTTTTATTATGGGATTTTCTATTGCTTCATTCTCTTTGACCCTCTCTTCAGCTTTCTCTTGTTTTTTAGGTCAATAGCTTCGACAATAGGAGTTGGCAAAGAAATGGGCTTTTTTATTTCTTCAAACTCTTTTCATCTTCTCAGTGTAACTACCTTACAATGCTCTTTTTCGTCCCTCTTTGGGTTGGTTTCAGTATCACTAGGTAGAGCTCCTTGAGGGCGATTGTTGACAGTAGTAGCTAGTTGACCCAATTGAACTTCGAGATTTCTAATAGATGCTGCCTGATTCTGGAGAATAGTCTCATTCTTAGCCATGTATTAAGCAAACATATCTTCCAATGATGGCTTTTTTTCTTGTTGTGGGGCTTGGTTGTGAAAACCTGGAGGATATGTAGGCTTCAAAGAAGATGATTGGCCTTGATTATTACTCCAAGAAAAATTAGGGTGATTCTTCCACCCTGGATTGTAAGTGTTAGCATAAGGGTTGTTTTGATTCCTATTGTAGTTGGAAACAAAACTGATAGATTCAGAATTGTGAGGACATCTCTCACTAGCATGGTTTCCATTGCAATTTTCACGTGCAACAAAAAGACTCTTAATAGACTGGACACCTAGTGTATCCATCTTCGTCACCAAAGTGGATACTTATGCAGTTAAAGTGATCATAGCATCAATCTCGTGAATTCCAACCGCTCTCTTAGCCATCATCCTCTCTGATGGCCACTCTTAGCTATTGGAAGCCATTTCCTCTAATAAGTTATAGGCTTCATCAATTGATTTTCCCATTAGAGCACCACCTGCTGCAGCGTCAATCATGTTTCTAGTTTGACCCATCAAACTATTATAAAATGTTTGAACCTGAAGCCACTTTGGTCTATAATCATGTTTCTAGTTTCACTAGGTAGAGCTCCTTGAGGGCGATTGTTGACAGCAGTAGCTAGTTGACCCAATTGAAGTTTGAGATTTCTAATAGATGCTGCCTGATTATGGAGAATAGTCTCATTCTTAGCCATGTATTAAGCAAACATATCTTCCAATGATGGCTTTTTCTCTTGTTATGGGGCTTGGTTGTGAAAACCTGGAAGATATGTAAGCTTCAAATAAGATGATTGGCCTTGATTATTACTCCAAGAAAAATTAGGGTGATTCTTCCACCCTGGATTTTAAGTGTTAGCATAAGGGTTGTTTTGATTCCTATTGTAGTTGGAAACAAAACTGACAAATTCAGAATTGTGAGGACATCTCTCACTAGCATGGTTTCCATTGCAATCTTCACGTGCAATAAAAGGACTCTGAATAGACTGCACACCTAGTGTATCCATCTTCTTGACCAAAGCGGATACTTGTGCAGTTAAAGCGGTCATAGCATCAATCTCGTGAATTCCAGCCACTCTCTTAGCCATCATCCTCTCTGATGGCCACTCTTAGCTATTGGAAGCCATTTCCTCTAATAATTTATAGGCTTCATCAATTGATTTTCCCATTAGAGCACCACCTGCGGTAGCGTAAATCATGTTTCTAGTTTGACCCATCAAACTATTATAAAATGTTTGAACCTGAAGCCACTTTGGTCTATAATCATGTTTCTAGTTTCACTAGGTAGAGCTCCTTGAGGGCGATTGTTGACAGCAGTAGCTAGTTGACCCAATTGAAGTTTGAGATTTCTAATAGATGCTGCCTGATTATGGAGAATAGTCTCATTCTTAGCCATGTATTAAGCAAACATATCTTCCAATGATGGCTTTTTCTCTTATTATGGGGCTTGGTTGTGAAAACCTGGAGGATATGTAAGCTTCAAATAAGATGATTGGCCTTGATTATTACTCCAAGAAAAATTAGGGTGATTCTTCCACCCTGGATTTTAAGTGTTAGCATAAGGGTTGTTTTGATTCCTATTGTAGTTGGAAACAAAACTGACAAATTCAGAATTGTGAGGACATCTCTCACTAGCATGGTTTCCATTGCAATCTTCACGTGCAATAAAAGGACTCTGAATAGACTGCACACCTAGTGTATCCATCTTCTTGACCAAAGCGGATACTTGTGCAGTTAAAGCGGTCATAGCATCAATCTCGTGAATTCCAGCCACTCTCTTAGCCATCATCCTCTCTGATGGCCACTCTTAGCTATTGGAAGCCATTTCCTCTAATAATTTATAGGCTTCATCAATTGATTTTCCCATTAGAGCACCACCTGCGGCAGCGTAAATCATGTTTCTAGTTTGACCCATCAAACTATTATAAAATGTTTGAACCTGAAGCCACTTTGGTCTATAATCATTTCTAGTTTCTAGTGGATCCTTTTGGCGAACAACCTAGGAACCTAGGAACTCAAAGGAATAATAAATATTGAATTGCTAAGGACATTGTTAAGATGATCAAGTTGGAATCCTAAAGAACAAGAACAGAAAACATCGCAATAAGGTGCCAGAAAAGTTTAAGACGTCGTTAAGTAATGTAAACGATAGAATTTTTGTTCAAACACGTGGAGAACTAAACTATTGCTTCCTTTTATTTTTAACAATCGAAATGAGCTTCGATTTGATATATTATAATAGTCATTTCGATGCACGAATTAAAAGTTATTAAAGTTTAAAGTTACAACCCCAATTTATACCTTCTTTTTTTGAACTTGTTAACCTTATTAGCTCTCCTGTTTTTTTGAAGAACAAAGATTGGTTGAACATAGAAAAAAAGAACAAGAAAAAGATACAGAGAATTTAAAGAAAACTAAGAAATGAAATCCAAAGACGAAAACAATGACCACAAAATTGAAAGAAAACACAAGACTTGAAGGATCAAATTTCTATTTGTTTTTCTGATTTGTGACTTAAGAAAGCAGAAAACAAACAAAGGACAAATTTTTTTAATTCTAAAATTCAAAAAATAGATATATGAAGATAAATAACCTATTTTCATAAAGCAAGGCTATGATACCAAATGATATCGATCCTTTCGGTGTACAACATAGGAACCTAGGAACTCAAAGGAATAAGAAATATTGAATTGCTAAGAACATTGTTAAGATGATCAAATTGGAATCCTAAAGAACAAGAATAGAAAACAATGCAATATGGTGCCACAAAAGTTTAAGACATCGATAAGTAATGTAAACGATAGAATTTGTGTTCAAAACCGCATAGCACTAAAATAATTCCCAAACACCCATAAAGTAATAGATAGGCATAAGCTAGTAGGGAAACACCCTTCTTATAAGTTAACTACCAACAAGTCTTTACTTGAAATATAAAATAGGAAGCTCTCCTTAACAAAGAAAACTTGGGTTGACAAGCTCCTTGAGGTTTAATGGGCCCTCAAAACAAGAAAGAAAATCCCTACTAAGGAAACACCTTTCTCATAGATTTATGGTACCAAAGCCATTACACTAGCCAAAATTTAGCTTCCTAATTTAATAACTAAAGACTTGAATTCATATGAACTCAATGATGAGTCTTGACACCTAAATCTAGATCTTCTTTAAGAAAAATGAGATAAAACTCTACTAAATCTAACAAAATATCAGTTCCATGCAGATCGATACTATAACTCCAAAGTGAATCACAAGAGTTTCAAAGTAGGAGATTTGGTTTACGCCAAGTGTTGAATATGTAGGGTTTATCTAGAGAGAGCGAGTTTTAATGCCAAGGATTCAATTTGTGGATCCTTGATAACTATATTGTATATAGTTATTTTCATCTATTTTATTAATTATAATTGCTATGTTCTTGACATTTTTAGTTAATTATAGTGGAATAAATTAATATTTATTGTTTATTTGTTAAGGAATATATTTTTAAGAAAATTAAATAAATTGTATAAAAAACGTACTTAATTGTAAATTTATGTCTGAAAATATAATTTAAAATAAAAGAGTGTTTAATTGCAATTAATAAAAGTCAAAAATATAATTTGGACTAAAATTGGGCTTAATTGTAATTAACAAAAGTTTAAAAGTTAATTTGAATTAGAAAAGAGCTTAATTGCAATTACATAAGTTTAAAAGTTAATTTGAATTAAATTGGAGGGCTAAAATGCAATTAAGGAAATTTATTTTCTGTGTAGGAAAAGGAGGCCACGTGCACCATCACTTACGCGCGATACCAACCTTTCGATCAGAAAATCAACGGATACGATGAGGCATGTGGATTGTAAACGCGACAAAAGAGAGTGTACGTGGGTATTTAGTATTCACTTGGCTCGGCGCGCTCAGTGGGACCCACGTGTCTGTGACGCGTCTGCCAAAAGGCCTGATCCCGTGCGATGCAGTCTACATAATCTTTGTGCGCCTATCCATCCAACGAATGAAACAATGCCACGTGTCTCAAATATTTCTACAGCTAATGAGAAGCGGACACATGGCACGTATTGGGTAAAATGAAAGCACAGAAACGACGCACGTTTCCAGCAACTGTCCCCCACGTTTTCACGCCATTATCCCATGCGACCCATGTCGCGTGCGCCCATTCCTCCTACTAATTAAAGGTTGCCACGTGTCCTACTATTTCTTTCAGCGTATCAGATCATGACACGTGGCAGCGTGTTTTGAAAAAAAAGATCAGAAGCGTGTAGCTGTTTCCCACTCAGTTTAAAATATTGTTTTTATTGTAACCATTTGTCCCCCACGCGTTTTATTTTGAGTTTCGATGTAAAATGTCTCCCGCGTGTCTATTGCTGAAGTTTTGGAGTTTTGAAGTTTTGAGTTTTGGAATTTTTGGAGAGTTAGGGTTGGACTATGGAACACGCAGAAGCCATTTTTGGCTTCTGTTGTGTTCTGCGTGTGCCAAATATTTGTGCTAAGAGATGTTTTAATTTTCCTTTGTTCTTCATCTAATATTCCTTAACTGCTGTAATTTAAATTTTCTTTATTATGAAATAATTTAATTTTTCTAGGGTTGCATTTTATCTAAATTTATGAAACTTGGATTTTAATTATTTTTGAAAGATTTATGAGACGTTTGGTTTGTTTATTCTATCTGCGCTTAATGCTTTTGATTATTTACGAATTTTATCAAATGATCTGTGGCACTTAAATAAACTTGGAAGAGGCATTTTTGTGTATATTGCTCGTGGATAGAATGACATGTATGATGAAGGATAGGAATATACCCTAATTGTATGTGTGGCCATTTGAGAACTTAGAACGTAATGAATCTTGGTGAATTTAATTCTCATAGGATTATAGTGAATTAATTTAATGAGGTGTGTCTATACGGAGCTCGGAAGAGATGTATGGATAAAATTAGAAGTTTTCGGTTGACAAATTAAATGTACGGAAAAATATAAGTCAAGAGGAAATAATATGATTTGAGTGGATTAATTTGGTGAAAAACTACAATCCTAGATTTCTTTTATTTTGTTATTAAACTTTTTTCTTTAACTTTTTCCAAATCAACGATCGTTTTGGATAAAATCAGAGTGAAATAATTTTAGTACTCAACAAACTATAGTGACAAATCTCCATGGGAATGATACTCTACTTATCAAATTTTATTATTTGTGACCGTGTATGCTTGCACATTTTATGTTCTCTAAAAGAGACAACAATCCTCATAAGTCATCCATATATTTATAGCACATAATTTGTACAGGTGTTAGATAAACAGTGTGTGAATGTAAATACATGTCAGTAGGGTATGATTTGACATAAAGTATAATGTGTCAGAAATTTAGGTCGGATTCAACCGTGCTTATGACGAGGTCATTCTATTCCCCTCAGACTCGAGATCATTTTGTGACCGAGCTTGAAATGACATTGGGTTCGGTCTTTCTTGGACTTGGGGTGACATCCAGCTGGTTTGATATAGAGAGCTTGGTCTTTGGGCTTGGTTTGTCCCATGGGTGGGGTGTCTAGGGTGCTTCATCTTCCATCTTGGGCTAGACTTGGGCTTCGTCTGTATAAAGCCTGATATTTGGCACAGTTTAGATGTTCAAATGTCCAAACATCAAGTCCCCCCATACTTTTAGCTCGGGCTTTAGTATGAGGTGGAAGAGTGAGATACTGGTCACCGGATATGAACCGTTTCAATTTCCACCATAAATATTTTGTCAGTTGATTGGATAGAGAAATCCATTGTTCCTATATAAAGGGGTGCCTGGGTGAGGCTTATTATTTGTTCACCTACAAAAATTTGAGAAAAAGTGAAAAAGAGTGTTCCATGAGTTTGTGAGAGATTTTTAGTTCAGTAGTAAGATTTTAGCTCGTGTTACCATATTCTCTATTCGGCTTTTGTTTAGAACTCAAGCGTAGATTTCCTAATGATTTGCTACTTTCTTTTCAGGTTAGTTTGTGTCCTAACATTTTGTGTAATTTTCAGATCATCTCTAGGTAATCTCTTTTTTCGTATCTTACTGCCTACTACTTTTTTGTTTTTATATTTTTCGTAGCTTTATATCAAAAAATACAAAGGGAAGAGACATCAGCTTCTAGCTCTGGCTCATGAGAGAGTCCCCAATATGACAGTACAAGTGGAAACTCAAGGTCCTCTAGCCTGGGTTCTTCTAATACAATGAGTCGGTACTTGTCATAGCCATCTACATCTATCCACCATCCCCAAATAGTTCCAACCGTGAGATTGAGCGTGCCTTAAACTCATATTTTAGTATTTAGGACATGGTGGAAGAAAAACAGAAAAATAGGGTCTGGTGAACCGACAGTTCGTGTCAGAGGCTGGATGGCTGATAGGGGCAGAACCGACATCGCCGATCCTGCCCGTTACTTTGGTTTTATCTATTTATAAAACTCTCGCAAGTGCACGAATCATTTCGTAGAAAATGATAAGTATACTCCCAAGGTCGATCTAAGGAAGGAATGTATGTGGTTTTTAATTTATTATTCAAACTTTTAAAAACGAAATTAAATCCTAAACATCCTGTCACGATATTTTGGGTTTTGTGTTTTTAATCTAATTACATAAAAATAAACATAGATTCAATAAACATTTATGCAAATTTTATCTGTTAAAACAGTGGAGTATTTATGGATATAATAATTAAGTTAATTATGCTTGCTCATATTATTTAGGTTATTAAAGATATGAATTGATATTTATTGATTCTCTCTTTTTGTATGAATACCACCTTTGGTGGGGTTAGATATTCTTTGTTAACTAAACAAATCAATTAACACCTATGGGTGGGGTTGATAACTAATTTGGTTAATTAAATTAATTTCTTTTTCTAAGAGATTGAAAATGAACCATTTAAATGCCACCTTTGGTGGGGTTAGACGATTTAAACTTTATTCAAGGTGTCCAAATTAAACCTAAGAATTTAGTTATCCGAGTACTAACTTTCAAGTTTTAAAACCACTACGAAAACATGTTGTCAATACATTTTCGGATAATAATTCTTATAAAAACTTTTGAAATAGAGCTTCACTCTAACTACCTAAGGCGATTGTACCATCAAATAAAAGAGCACTACTCTAAATCGAATAGGATAACTAAACCTTAAAATCTAATTTTCAGGTTTAAGTTTGTAATGAAAAATAATATATTTCTCTCTAACATTCTTAATATAAAATCTTGAATAAAAATAAAATCAATTCATTTTAGAGATTTTTACCTATTTAATATTTCGCATAACAACGTTATTATTACATCATGTTTACTAAACAGCCAACACAGTTAAATTTAATCACAGACAAATTAAATATAACATGTAAGAATAAAACATAAAAAATAACTGTAAAGAAAATAAAATCCTTACAGAACTTCGATGCTATTCCCGGTCTTGCAAAACCTCCAAGGCTAATTTGCACTCCCATTTATTGAATCAAAAGCTAATATATTACAAAAACATAACTAGTTCTTCCCAAAAAGGGAAGAACTCTAAAACTAAGAGAAATTAACTAAAAACTAAGAAAAACTAAAAAAACCTAAAAATCTAAGAAAAGAGAGAAAGAAAGAAGAGAAAAGTGTGTTTTGAAGGTGTTTTGAAGGTGTGTTTTGAAGTGAAGGGAAGGGGGGTATTTATAGGTGAGGATGGAGAGAAAAAATGATTAAAAAAATGTTAAAAAAAATATTAAAAAAAATAAAAAACGTGTTTTGGACCTGCTGAGGTCATCAATGACGTCAGCATGACGTCATGGGGGCGGCTGCACGTGAAAAATGGGTCAAAAACGCGTTGGGCGCGCGGCTGGGCGGCTGCTGGGCGCTGCGCGCGCGCGTGAACAGTAACCCGCGCGCAGTGCTGCGCGCATGAACAGTAACCCGCGCGCAGTTTTGGGCGGAGCTGGGTGCTGGGCGCGGCGGCGCGTTTTTCTGCTTTTTGACATTTTTGACCTTTTCGACCCATTTTGTCCAATTTTTCCATGTTTGTTGACCTTTTTCCACTTATTTATTAATTTATTTGTGATGTATTGCTTCAAGTATTCTTCTTTGAGTCTTTAAATTGCGTTTTTAAGCCAAAATACCTGAAAAACAATAAAAATACCCGTGATTCCGAAAAAGACAAATTTATATAAATATATGATAAAACATATAAATATATATATTTTTAATCAATTAATGTGCATAAAATCATGGTTATTTTAGTGCTTTTTGAGCACTCATCAATGGCCACTCCAAAAACTGGTGGGTTGTTGCCAGAGGATGAAGAGAGGATAAGGAGGACCTATGATATTCCCTCAACCATTCAGATAATGATTCCTCTCAAGAATGCTTGTGATGGTGATGCATCTCCAGTTGGGTGGACCATTTTTCATGAGAAAGCCTTGTGGTTAGGAGTAAGGTTTCCTTTGTATCCTCTTATTAGGAGATTTTTAGTTAGGATGTAGCTTGCACCGGGACAATTGATGCCTAATGGGTGGAGATATCTTCTTTGCCTGATACCGATATGCCAAGAGTTGGGGGTGAATTTGGAGATGGCCGAGTTCAATGAGGCATATGTACTTAAAAAGAACCCCACAAAGCTGAAGATGGTGTATATGTCTGTTAAGCAGGATAGTGGGGTGAATGTATCCCTTACTGAAAATGAAAAAAATGGGAAGGAGTATTTTTTCTATGTATAGGGTCGGTGGGAGTCCCCTACTAATGACACGAGGTTGGTTAGGATTGTCTGGAAAGACACTAAGGTTATGATTAGAAACATGGCCTCTCTAATCATACCTTGAGCCTGGATACGAAACAGAGGTTGGATGATATTCAGAACTATCTACCTGAGAAGACAAATTGGAGGGCTATGTTGAACACTCTGTGGTTTGTTTCATGCGGGTTAATGAGGCATGGTGCTGTAGAGCCTCCTCTTAGTAAAAAATGAGCTTTTCTTAAAGCCCAGGCTATGGTTAAATACAGAACTCCCTCTATAGATATCGGGGATGGGTGCGACATAGTGTTAGATGATGGTGACCCTTTTGTTCCTGGCCTAAAATATGTTTCCCCTACTTTTATTATTATTTTATATTTGTATGTGTTTTTAAAGGCTGGTTAACAAATTTTTTTATTTCGTAGCTCATATGGAATTAACCTCTGAGCAAATTTTTGCGCACATGAAGAACAAGATTGCTCCAGGGGGCTAAAGCTGACCTACAGGTGCCATTCCTACTCCCTTTGAAGGGGGTTCCTCGGTTGGTAAGAAGAGGGGTAAATCCTCGCATGAAGTTCGTATCTCAAACCTTAAGAAAAAAAAAAGAAATCTCGAGCCTTTAAATGTTTGTCCTCCTGTATCGCCTCTGTGTTAGCAAGGCGGGTCTTCCACTCCTCGTACTGGATCCAAAGAATTTGGAAAATTTGTAAAGGATTTAAGGAAGGGGAAGGTTGTTGTGGAGGATCTTACTACCGATGTGGACGGGATTGTGCTGAATAGGGGCCTAGTGCTAGAATATCTTAACCGTTGTATGAGCCACGTATCTGTGGAGGGAAGAGGAATGTGCTCCTCTGATGGGGAGGACGGCCTAGAAGTTCCTGATGAAGGGAGAGCCGATCTTTAGTTTATTTTATTTTTTAATTTTGATATATATTTTTGGAGCTCAACGATATTTTATTTTGTATAGTCACGAGCTGGGATATGGATTTTGTACCTATGGATTTATTATTTTAATAAATATAGTAATTTTGTCTCTTTATTGTGTATTTATTATATTGACCAACCTTTTGTCATGTATTGAAATATACATATATATATATATATATATATATATATATATATATATATATATATATAGATTTGTTTTCCTGGATGGTAAAATGTCAATCTTATTTATGCATTTGAGAAAAAAAATTTATTTGTCTAACTTTTTTGTTCGCATGATATGGATTTTGACCAAACGAATAGGCGCTTACTTCGAGCCTATTGCTTTGCAAGTTGTAGGCTCGAGGACGAGATTAGGGTGCTGAAAACTGAGGTGGTGAGGCTTGAACGTATTACAAAAGAAACCAAGTGTGAGCTCGTTACTTGTAGGGAGTATTTATCTGAAACACAATCTAGTGAAAAGAAAACCTTGACTAGTGTGGTCAATCTAGTTGGTAGAGAATCGTATTGGGCAGCTTTTTATATGAAGCGATCTGAAAGAGTTTTTCTTAAAGTTATGGAGGTTATTGAAGATCTAGAGCGGGGATTGCTTGTAATGAGGACGACATACCCAGAACCTGTCACTTATGCTTGTGGAAAGGTGGCAGAGATTCAAGCTAAATTTTTGCCTTTGATTGAAGAAACTGATGATCTAGATACGGGACGTGTGTCCAAATGTTTAAAGAGTATTTAATGTCTGTGCTAAGTGATGGAGAAATGTATAGTGTTTTGATGTGTAATGAGAGATGTATAGTGATTTGACGTGGAAAAATAAATGAACAATTGAATTGGCATGTATTTATGCATAATGGAATTTTTTTAGCACTGACCTGGATATTGACTGAGGTAGGGTGCTCTACCAGATTTATAGATCTAGGTGAGGAGCCACTAATACCCATCTTAAGGGAGATCTTGTCTTGGTTATTGACCGAGGTGCTTTGAGTGCCAACCTGGTTATTGACCGAGGTGGGAAAATCGATTTCTTTCTTTGTTGGGGTGCTCTACCAGATTTATAGATCTAGGTGAGAAGCCCCTTACCCATTTTAAGGGAGAGCTTGACCTGGTTATTGACCGAGGTTCTCTGAGTGCCGACCTGGTTATTGACCGAGGTTCTCTGAGTGCCGACCTGGTTATTTACCGAGGTGGGAGACTCGACTTCTGTCTTTGTTGGGGTGCACTACCATATTTATAGATCTAGATGAGGGGCCCCTGACCTATTTTAAGGGAGAGAGCTATAAGTAAGTAGGTTAATACATATATTTCTTAGAAATAGTATCTTTTTAAATGTCTGGCATTCCAGCTTGCACTTTCCTCAATGCCTTCTATGCTTTCCAATACGTATGCCCCACCTGATGTTATTTCAATTATTTGATAAGGTCTCTCCCAACTAGCACCCATTTTACCTGCCATCCATTCTTTTTTATTAGGGAAAACCTTCCTAAGAACCCAATCACCTGTGGAAAAAATCTTGAAGCGCACGATTTTGTTGTAATATTCTGCTATTGTTCTTTTCTGCTTGATCATCGATCTTAAAGCTTCATCTCTTCTTTCCTCGACTAAGGTTAATTTGGTTGCTCTTTTTATATCATTTTGCTCTTCTGTTATGGTCAATCTATGAGTAGGGATTGCAACTTTAGTGGGTATTACCACCTCGGTTCCATATACTAAGGAGAAGGGGGTTTCATTGGTACTCCCTCGGGGGCTTGTTCGAATAGCCCAGAGCACACCGGGTAATTCCTCCACCCATTTCCCTTTGGTTCTTTCCAGTTTTTTCTTTAAAAGGTTGATGATTAATTTGTTGGACGATCTTGATGTTGTATTTGAGAGCGAATGTCTTGAGCTTTCGACCAGTGCATTAGCACCTGTTATTCGTAACGAGCTCTTTAGGGAGGCTAAAGCGACAAATTATGGACCTCCATATGAATTTGATTACCTCCTCCTCTCGTATTCTGGCTAGAGCTTCAATTTCTATCCATTTTGAAAAATAGTCAGTGGCAATGAGGAGAAACTTTTTCTGACCTGTGCCTATAGGCAGAGGTCCTACTATGTCCAATCCCTATTTGTAGAAAGGCCAGGGACTTACTACTCCCCGCATATCATTAGGTGGAGTGTGGGTTAGAGGGCCAAATCTTTGGCATTTGTTGCACCTTTGAGCGTATTTAACGTAATCAGCAAGCATAGTAGATCGGTGTGTCGTAATCTCCCTTGTGTGCTTCATATATTATTTTTTTGGCTCCCTCTATATTTATGCATAAGAGGCCCGGGCTGAGTGGCATCTTGCGATACAGTTTGCCTGCCTCGATCATGTACCGGCCTGTCCTGGCTGTGATTTTTTTTGCAGTCGTGCGGTCTTTGGATAGGTTTCCTATTTTCAAGAATTTGTAGATCGGTGCGAACCATGTTGTTATCGTCCACACATTCAATCTTTTTTTCAATTTCTTCAAGCAACGCCTCTGTCAACACCATTACTAATACCACTCGGTTGTATTTGGTTTCTCGGATAGATGCCAGGGCATTGGCATATTTGTTCTCATTTTGAGCTATCTGCTCGATTTTGAACATTGAGAATTTTGCGCATTCTTGTTTTAGTCTTTCCAAGTATTTCTTCATCTTTCCATCTCGGGCCTCAAACGTTCCTAAGAACTTATTAACAACGAGCCAGGAGTCACTATGTAGAGAGATGCTATCTGCTCCCATTATTTTGGCTATCATGACTCCGAATATGGAAACCTCATATTTTGTGATGTTATTGGTTGTTTGAAAGTTAAGCCTCATAGCATATTCGAAGCAATTATCCTTTTCATCCCTTATAACCACCCTTGCTCTTGAGCCATTAAAGTTATGAGCGCCATCCACAAATACTGCCAGACTGGTGTATTCCATGGGTCAACTGTCAACACTTCCTCAGTTTCTGTGTTGTTAATGACCTCAGGGCATTCAGTGAACTCGGCCATGAATTCGGCCATAGCCTGTCCTTTGATGGCAGTCCTAGCCATGTATTTCATGTCGTACTCCCCTAATTCCATGGCTATCTAGGCCAGCCTTCCTGTAACCTCTGGTTTTGTTAGTATATTTTTTAGGGGATCGGAGGTGAGTACTATGATGGAGTACGAGCCAAAGTAGTGCCTGAGTTTTCTTGCAATAATTTTGAGGGCAAAAGCAAGTTTATCTAAGGTGGGATATTTGCTTTGGGCCTCGGTTAAAATTTGGCTGACATAATAAATAGGGTGCTGGATTTTGAGTCTTTCTACTATAAGCACGGCATTGTATGTTTGGGGTGTAACGGCCAGATATAGATAAAGAACCTCTCCTAATATTAGGCTGACTAGGATTGGGGGTTTGCCGAGATATTTCTTGATATCCTCAAAGGCCATACCGCAATCCTTATTCCAAAAGATAGTGTTGTTCTTTTTTAGCATTTTGAATAAAGGCATGCACTTGTCTGTGCATTTAGCTATGAATATGCCCAATGCCCCAATTCTTCCATTTAACTGTTGTATACCCCTAAGACTACTGGGCGGCTCCATGTTTATCAGTGCCTATATTTTATCTGGATTGGCCTCGATTCCTATTGTTGATACGAGGTATCCCAAAAAATTTCCTACAGCCACACCAAATATCTCCTATAGGTTTTTGATATAGTTCATGGGCTGAACTGTCTTGACCAACATGTCGTCAATGTATGCTTCCATATTTTTTCCCATCTGTTTGTGGAACATTTTGTTGACGAGGCACTGGTATGTTGCACCTACGTTTTTCAATCTGATTTTCATTCTTGTGTAGCAAAATTTTCCTTCTTCCATTATGAAAGAAGTTTCCTCTTCATCATCAGGATACATTTTGATTTGATGATACTTGAAGTATGCATCTAAGAAACTCATCAATGTGAAACTGGAAGAGGCATCTACCAATTGATCAATGCTTGGAAGGGGGAAGCAGTCTTTGGGGAAAGCCTCATTTAAATCAGTAAAAGCTATGCACATGCTAGATGCTCCGCATGCCTTTTTACAAGTACCACATTTGAGAGCCATAAGGGATACTTAACCTCTTTGATGACTCCGGCCTGTTGGAAGGCTATTATATGACATTTGATCACCTCATTTTTTTCCCTAGGGAACTTTCTCTTCCTTTGTTGTACGGGTCTAGCCTTTGTATCGACTTTTAGTCAGTGTGTTATTATTCATGAATCAATTGCTGATATGTCCATGGGGGTCCATGTGAAAACGTTTTTATTAGTTTTGAGAAATAATGAGAGTTTCTCCTCGAGCTCTGGTGTCAAGTCGTCGCCTATTTTGACTAGGTGGCCATTTCCCTCTGCATCTATTGGGAGTTCTTTTACTTTGTTTAGAAACACTGGTCACATCGTACTTTTATTCCTTTGTTTCATTGGAAGGAAACTTTTCGGTGATTGTTATTTGGGGGCGGTTCCCTTCATTGTGGCATTATAACAACTTCTAGCATTTTCCTGATCTCATTTTTATCTCCTCGGGGCCTTTTGGTGTAGGAAATTTTACCACCTGGTGGAAAGTAGATGGAATTTCCTTCATCTTGCGTATCTAGTGTCTTCCCAGGATTGCATTGTAGTGAGCTGGGCCATCAATGATGACAAAATTAGTTATTATAATTATCCTTTTTGTCATGACCAATTAGATCACTGTTCCTATTGCATAGGTGGTGCTGTTTTTGAATCCTACGAGGGGAAGCTTGGCCTTGATGATGCCTGTGTCTCTAAGTCCCAGGGCATTGGCCGTGGTTCGAAAGAAGAGGTCTACTGAGCTACCAGACCCAATCCTCAGGGTAATCACCAATTTGTCCTCGTGATGGGATGTAGTTTCATCCTTCTTCATGAAAATTATTCTAGTAGGGGGCTTCGTTCTATCCAACGTGTAGACATGGGGTGCGTTGCACATCTCTTTTGCAAATCTTTTGCTGGTGTTGTTAGACACCCCACTGACCCCAGGTCCTCCGTGTATGGTATGCATGGTTTTAACGTCTGACTCATTATAAGGTCGTTTATTACTGTTTGATGAGAATGTTGGTCGGGTTGTTCCTCGTTCTTCCTGGTATATTCTTATGTAATCATTTCTTGCAATAAAGTCCTTAAAATATCCTCTCGCCAGTAATGTGTCAAACTCTCTTTTAAGGTCTCTGCAATTTCTTGTGTCATGGCCCACATCTTTATGAAAACCGCACCATTTGGATATATCTCTACCCGGGGTAGTCATCTTGGGCGGCCATCTGGTCTCAGGCTCTTGCTCCATTCTTCTTAGTATTTTAGTTAAACATCCTTTTCAAAGATTCTACAATTGTGGGGGACTCTTGGAAGAGGATTCTGCTCTTCCCCATGTTTCCATGTTTCCCAAGCATTTTTTATTCACCGTCCAGTTTCTGTTGACGGGCCCGTGTCTATTCCCTAAATTAGCAATTTGCTTTTTTTGTTATTATGGTGTGTTTGCTCTGGCGTTGGGCTTGGTCTTTTTTCTCTGCTTGGGGTTGGGATGATCTCTGCCCCTGTTCGACGATCCTTCGCCAAGCTGAGCTCTCTTTCTAGATTAACAAACTTCTTGGCCTCCTCGTAAGCTTCCTCCAAGGTCTGTGGCACTGATTTAGTTAGTTCCATAAATAAGGCAAAATTTTTTAGCAGGCCTCACCTGAAAGCCTCTATAGCGATATAGCTAGGGCAATCAATGATTTCTATTTTTTCTTCCCTGAAATGCTTCATGTATTCTTCGACAAGCTCCTTTTTCCCCTTGTATAATAGAAAAGAGGTGGTGAGATTCTTTTCTCAAGGGTTTATTGTAGGCATAGTTGGTGATGAATGACTTGGCGAATTGTGGGAAGGAAGATATGGATCGGGGGGTAGGTTGTTAAGTCATTTTTGCGCCCCTTCGCATAGAGTGGTGGCGAACAGTTCACACATCATTGCATCTCGCTTTGCCTGAGTGAGGCTTATAGGCACCATGGCTGTTTTGAAATGTTGGACATGCCTTACTGGATCTTTTGTTCCAAAACAACCCGGGCATTTAGGAGCATTAAACTTGGGTTGGGGTTCATCATTTTCGATTGTATCTGCAAATGGTGATATGTACAACTGTTTGCAGTCTCTATCAATTTTGAAAGTGGTTTTTCCTTTTTCCTGTCTCTCGTTTGCTACTTTAAGGGCCTCTTCCTGTTTCTTGCTGTTATTTTCTAAAGCTTGTAGTCGTATCTCCCAACTTCTCTTTTCTTGGAGCCATTGCTCTTCATTGGGGCAAGGCAATTTGGAAAAAGGATGTATTTCTACTTCATGCTCGGTATGATGAGGTTCAGACAGACCGCGTTCCCTTGCCTCCCCAATGGTTGGTTCAGTGGTAGAATTTTTCGAGGTCCTTCCTTCTACCAAGGACCGGAGAGTTCTGTTTTCTCTTCGGGTTTTATCGAGCTCTTTTCTTAGTTCAAGGAATTAGCGAGATAATTCCTGATATAGGGCATTACCTTCTGCCCCCTCCTGATCGGTGGCTTGTGGCATGTTTCCTTGGGTTGCCATTATTTCTACATCATTCGAGTATGGTCGTCTTTCGGATCAAGTTATTGCCTTGAATGTCGATTTGCGAGTTATGAATTCCTAATTTTCTCTCTAGGGGCAAGGTGAATTCTACAAGAGATGGGGTTAGAAACTTGTGATTGACCTGAGAATCTAAGCCCGACAGTGGGTGCCAAAATGTTGAATAATGCCAAGGATTCAATCTGTGGATCCTCATAAGTGATCCATATATTTATAGCACATAAGTTGTACAGGTGTTAGATAAAAAATGTGTGAATGTAAATACATTTCAGTAGGGTATGATTTAACATAAAGTATAATGTGTCAGAAATCTAGGTCAGATTCAACCGTGCTTATGACAAGGTCGTTCTATTCCCCATAGACTCGAGATCCTTCTATGACCGAGCTTTAAATGACATTGGGTTTGGTCTTTCTTGAACTCGGGGTGACGTCCAGCTTGGTTTGATATAGAAAGCTCAATTTTTGGGCTTGGTTTGTCCCATGGGTGGGGTGTCTAGGGTGCTTCATCTTCCGTCTTGGGCTGGAGTTAGGCTTGGTCTATATAAAGCCTGGTATTTGGCACAGTTCAGATGTTCAAATGTCCAAACACCAAGTATTCCTAAATACAAAAGATAAATTAGTTGATAAATTGACTCCAAAATAGGAGGGACCATATGAAGTGATCTAAATTCTCTGCCAAGGAGCCAATAACCTAGAAGACGTGGAAGGAAGACAACTCGAAAGAAGCTGCAATGCTATCTACCTAAGAACATATTAACATTAAAATCTACTTTATTTTTTTAAAGAAGGGATCATTTTCCATTCAAATTAAGAATTAATGTATTCATTATTCATTTATCATAAAAGAGTTCTCAGAAAAAGTCTGAAGAAAAAAAGAAAATAAAATCAATTTCCTCTAAAGGCAAGAAACTTTGGATACTAGATTCTAGTGGAGGTAACATTAGGGAACACAAGAAGTGTCCAAAATTGAAGCTCCACTTTCTTTCAAAGGAGCTCCTTTTAGCTCATCTAGGAAATGCCTAAGAGAAAAATGCTGACACAAAACTCTTACAACTCCTTTACAATTGTTGAGGAGCAAAATGTAAAATGTGAACTCCACTACAACATCTAGTAAGTCCTGGGATGAAGCAAAGCCTCATGACTTGGGAATAGAGAGGAAAATTGCCTTTAACACAATGAACCTTACAAACTAAAAGTCTACAATAGGTAGCAAGTTATATGTACAAGGAGTTATAGAGTGAGATAGCGCACCAATCCTTAAGCCTATATAGAAAAAAGCTTCAATGAAGTAATCTTGAGGGTCATGATCGGTGCAAAACTACAAGTGCACAGTATCGTAGTTTTATAAAAAAAATGATAAATAGAGTATAGTCCTCAGGGATTGGTAACTTACTTTTGACAAATACCAAAATTATGTTAATCTCAATTTTATCTAGAAAATTCACTCAAGTTGTTGTAATTTAAAATTTAAAATAAAATTAATTTAAAGAAAGATACATAAAAGAAAATAATGATATTATTCAAAGATCAAATTAATTGGAAGAAAAATTTTGGAAAATCGATTTCACCTAATATCTTCCTATGCTTTACTCATCTAGTTAATTGAATTTAATTCTCTCTATTTGTTAGGAATCTCCAAAAATATCAAAAAGTCTCTTTCAATAATCTATTGGAAATAATCTTATTCATTAATTTACACAAGAATATGCAATTTAATAAAGCAATAAATCATTAACACCAATGATTTTTAAAATTATACAAGTTGATACAAGTCATTCAATCTCTGTATTTACCTATGCTAAAATATTCTAAATCTATCATATGATTTCCTATTCTGATAGTAAATCACAAGACTAAAATCGTTTAATTAATGACCATTTAATTAAAAGTATTAAATTCAAAATAAATCAGAAAACATGAAGAAAAATAATTCAAATTAAATAAAAAATCAAGAATAGTTTAAAATTAAATTACATTTTTTCCTAAAATAAAGATAATTAATTCGTACTAAAAATTAAATCAAACATAAATGAATTTATCATAATTTTTTGAAAGAAATTAAAATAAAATTGACTCGTAAAAAAATATGTTTTTGTATCTTCTCTCGCGTTTTTCTTTCTCTTCCTCAGTTTTAGCACTGCTTTTTCTATTGATTTTTTTTCCCTTACAGCTCTGCCGTTGTTTTTTTTTTATTTTTTTCTTCTTCTTTTCTCCCCGGCGGCTACCCTATTTTTTTTCAGTTCCCTCTGCACCTCCGTCCTTTCTTTATATATATATATATATCCTATCCACGCTGCTCACCCTTCTGTTTCTCTTTTATATATATATATATATCTATATATCCTATCCAAATATATATATATATATATATATATATATATATATATATATATATCTACTGCGCATCCGCATCTTTTGTTTCTAATTTATATATATATCTCAAATTCCTATATATCAATATATAATATATATACCACTTCGCCTCCTTCCTCTTTCTTCTCTCTCTATATATATAAATAATATATATTTTTTTTAAATCTGATTTAAAATTTGAGATCTTTATTATTGAAACAAGTACATTAAAATAGTATTAGAACAATATTACCGATAATTTGAAATAAACTATTAGTGTTAAGTCGCGGACTAGGTCGTTCTCTTTAAGACGTTTCGTGACTCTGCCCAAATTTATGCAAGCAAACATAGTCCCGTCGTCCCCAGGATAAAACAGCCCAAAATCTTTTTCTATCTCGGAACTTCATTGCACTGATGAAGACTAGAATGCTACACCTGAAAAAATTTGTTGGTCGAAAAATTGAAAAAGTAATTTAGAATTGCTGAGAGACTATTTTTCTTAGTGAGAGGAGTTTGCATATTATTGTGTTAAACTAAGAGCTAAGGCCCTCTATTTAGGTTTTAGAAACCGTGTAGTCATTATGATAAAAACGATAATGTCTGGGGATGGAGAACGTAATAGTCATTCTAAGTAACGAAGAGTAACAACCATTTTCTAAGTAAAGTTGAGTAATGGCCTTTTTCTGTATAAAGACGAGTAACAGCCATTTTTGGAGTAAAGACGAGTAATTGCCAATTTCTGACTAAAGAAGAGCAAAGGTCATATTCTGAGTAAAAGAAAACAACAGCCATATTCTGAGTAAAAGAAAATAACGGTTGTTTTTTTGAGAAAAAATGTAACAAACATTTTTCTGAGAAAAAATGTAACAAACATTTTCCAACAATCCCCACTTGAATTTTATATAAAAATAATTTTCATCGAGCAACCGATCCATTAAAATTATAAGATTGTGCATAAGCAAAAGGTGTCTATTGACTTGAACCTTTGCATAGTGTTAATGCTTTAGAATATACTAGAGTAACTCATAGTTTTGAACTCTATCTCTAACAATCATCACACACATAACCTTTCCAAGGTGTAGTTCAAAAAGCCCGTGCTTTATGGCCATGCATATGTATCCCAGTATAGTGAACGCTCTAGTAAATTTTGCCCAAAAAATTTCCATAGGAAGTGGCCATATTTCTACATTCATATAGGTGAGTCTATCAAGAGCACTCTTGTAGCTATGTACTCCACTCCACATAGAGTATAGAACTCATTAAGAGTTTAACAATTAACTCATCATTTTCTATCGCTTCAGGATTTCATGCTTCTAACAATATAGAATGGGATTTGAAAATAGCATGATTCATCTCATATCATTTCATGACTTGTTATTACCCTTTGAACTTATTTCTTGGGATCTCCAGTCTATAAGTTGGGTTACCATCACGAGTGACTCTTCATTCTAAAGGCATTAGTCCCATTCCTTTTGAGGTTTTGAAAACATTCTCTCTCGGTAATCCTTTCATCAAAAGATCTACCAAATTTTCATCAAAACGTACATGATCCACTCTTACAACTCCCGTAGAGAGAAATTCTCTAATAGTACTATGCTTACGACGTATCTATCGTCTCTTTCCGTTGTAGTAACGGTTCTAAATCTTTGCAATAGCTGTAGTACTATCGCTATGGATCAAGACAGCTGGTATCGGTCTTTCCCATAAAGGGATCTCACCTAACAGACTTCTTAACCAACCTACTTCTTCACTAGTAATGGCTAGTGCTATCATTTCAAACTCCATTGTAGATTGAGCCAATATTGTCTGTTTCTTAGACTTCCAAGAAACATCTCTACCAGCTATGTTAAAAATATAGCTGCTAGTTACTTTGGAATCTTCTGATAAAGTGTTCCAATTTGCATCGATGTATCCTTCTAGAACAATGAGAAACTTTTTATAATGTAATCCAAGGTATATAGTTCTCTTAAGGTATCTCATAACCCTTTCAATAGCATTCCAATGCTCTACACTAGGTCTACTGGTAAATCTACATAGTAGTCCCACAACATAAGCTACGTCTGGTCTAGTGCAATCAGTAGCATAACGTAAGCTACCAATGATGCTCGCATACTCAGTTTGTCTAACACTGTCTCCGGTGTTCTTGAACAACTTTACACTAGGATCATATAGAGTACATGTAGGTTTGCAGTTAAAGTAATTATCTTTCTTTAAGATCTTCTCAATGTAGTGAGATTGAGCTAGAGAAATTCCCTTTTTAGACCTAGTAATCTTTATACCAAGGATTACACTCGCTTCTCCGAGATCTTTCATATCAAAGTTAGCACTTAACAAAGTTTTCACATTGTTCACAACATGAATATTTGATCCAAAAATAAGCATGTCATCCACATATAAACATATAATAGTGTAAATGTTATCTTCTAGTTTATAACAAATGCATTTGTCACTTTCATTTATTTTGAATCCATGTGAGATAACTAGATTATCAAATTTTTCATGACATTGCTTAGGTGCTTGTTTTAGACCATAAAGGGATTTATCTAGTTTACAAACTTTATTTTCTTGACCTGGGATAACAAAACCTTCAAGTTGATCCATATAAATTTCTTCTTCTAAGTCACCATTTAAGAAAGCAGTTTTAACATCCATTTGGTGTACTACTAAATCATGGATAGCAACAAGAGAAAAAAGTACACGTATGGAAGTTATTTGTGTGACTGGTGAATAGGTATCAAAGAAATCTACATTTTCCCTTTGCCTATACCCTTTGCAATTAGGAGGTAAGTCAACTAAATGCCAAGTCTTATTATACTCAAGAGAGTCCATTTCATCATTTATGGCTTCTTCATATAAGTTGGCATCTAAAGAAGATAATGCTTCTTTAAGAGTTTGGGGATCTTCCTCTAAGGCATAAACATAAAAATCAGACCCAAAATCCTTAAGGGTTCAAGCTCGTTTACTTCTTCTAATTTCAATGTTTAATTCCTCATTTTGTTCACTAGTTCTAGTTATGGGTAAACTACTAGAAGACGAGCCCTCACTATTTTTAAATTTAAAGGAAAACCTATGTTCATAGAAGTCAGCATCATTTGATTCTATAACTACATGATCATTTAAGTCATAAAATTTATAAGCTTTGCTATTCACAATGTATCCTATGAATACACACTCATATGCTCAACTAGCAAGTTTATTTCTTTTAGGATCAAGGATCCTAACATAGGCTAAATAACCCCAAGTTTTAAAATAAGTTAAATTAGGTTTTTTATATTTCAAAATTTCATATGGTGAAATTTTACTTGTAGATTTAGGCACTCTATTTAGCACATAGCAAATAGCTAGTAAAATTTCTCCCCACCAATAGGAAGCAGCACCAGAGTTTAATAAAATTACAACAACTGATTGAGTAAAAGTTCTATTTTTTCTTTAAGCTTTTCCATTCATTTCACGAGAATAAGGTGCAGTTTTTTCATGAATGATTCCATGAGTTTTATAAAAATCATTGAAGATATTGGAATCATATTCAGTGCTTCTATCACTTCGAAACCTTTTTATTTTTCTATTAAGTTGATTCTCAATCTCAGTCATAAATATTTTAAACATGTCAAATGGTTCACTTTTATTTTTCATTAGATATACATAAGTGTAATCTGAACAATCATCTATAAAAGTTATAAAATAGTGTTTTCAATTTCTTGTTAAATTTCCATCAAGTTCACATATGTCCGAATGTATTAATTCTAAAGGTTCAGATTCTCTAACTACTGATTTATGTGAAGTTTGTTATTTTAGCTTGACTACAAAAATCACATTTTTCAAAATCATTCAAAGATAGTTTAGGAATTAGTTTTAAGGTACTCATGTTCTTGATTATGCATTTATTAACATGACAAAGTCTAGCATGCCAAATATTAAAAGAACTCAACATATAAGCAGAAGAAGAGGTTTTATTGATTTCAACATTTAATTTAAACATGCCATCAGTGGCGTACCCTTTCCCAACAAATATATTATTTTTAGTTATAGTATATAAATCAGCCCCTATAGTGTGAGTAGACCCATCTTTGTTAAGAAGATAGCCTAAAACTAAGTTCTTTCTCATCTCTGGAGTATGTAGGACATCCTTCAAGATGACAGTCTTTCCAGAGGTAAACTTCAATACCACCTCACCAGTACCAGCAACTTTAGTGGAGTACGAGTCGCCCACCACCCCTCGGATCCACCAACAAAAATGACTTCAGATATCATAGCAATAAGTTGATCTTCGGTAAGGTTCACCTATGGGGCAGGACAATTCCTATTCTGGCCATTCCTAGCCAAGTGGCTAGGTCTTTACAACTATAACATATGAATGTGTTATTCCTTAAAGGGGGTTGAGGTCTATTCTGGATAGGATAGTTTCTATTTCTATTTTGGTGGTTGCGGTTTTGGTTATTATTACTATTCTGAGTTTTCATATTTCTACCTTTAGGTTTCAGAATTGTAGAGGAGGGTTTTTTATTGGTACTATTGTTTGAGACTACGAGTACTTCATCTCTTTGGTCTTGTTTTTGGGCTTCTTCTTCTATTCTTAAACGGGTTATAAGACTTTCTAAATAAAATTTCTTAGTTTTATGCCTAAGTGTATTTTAAAATCTTTCCAAGCAAGGGGTAATTTATCTATAATAACAGCTACTTGAAATTGTTCATCTAAAGTCATACCTTAGGAAGTTATTTCGTGTGCTATCTTCTACAGTTCGTGTGATTGAGCTTCCACTGATTTTCCATCAATCATTTGAAACTTCATGTATCTGTTGACTGCATACTTCTTAGTTCCAGCTTCCTCAGTGTCGTACTTCTTTTGAAGTGCTTCCCAAATTTCCCTTGTAGACTTATCAGAGTTCTAATAATCATACAAGTCATCAATTAAACCATTAAGAATAAAATTTTTGCATAGAAAATCATTTTCCATCCAGGTGTCTAAATCCTTAGTTGCAGCTTCAGTAGGAGGATTAGACTGTATTGGTTTTTCAATAGTAAGAGCATAAACGATTTTTTTCATGGTTAAGAAAAATAACATTTTTTGTCTCCATCTTTCAAAGTGTAGTCCCTCAAAACGGAATGGTTTGTTGAGATCAACAATTAGCATTTCAATAGACATGGTAGATAGAAATCGTCTTAAAATTGTTGAAACAAGTATGTTAAAACAGTATTGGAACAATATTACCGATAACCTGAAATGAATTACTTGGGTTGACTCACGGACTAGGTCACTCTCTTTAAGACGTTTTTCGGCTCTGTCCAAATTTATGTAAGCAAACACAGTGCCGTCATCCCCAGGATAAAACAGCCCAGAATCTTTTTTTGTCTCAGAACTTCACTGCACTGATGAAGACCGGAATGCTACACCTGAAAAAATTTATTGCTCAGAAAATTGAAAAAGTAATTTAGAATTGTTGAGAGAATATTTTTCTTAGTGAAAAAAGTTTGCAGATTGTTGTGTTGAAATGAGAGCTGAGGCCCTCTATTTATAGGTTTTAGAAATTGTGTAATGCCTGGGGATGGAGAACGTAATAGCCATTCTGAGTAACGAAGAGTAACAACCATTTCTTGAGTAAAGCTGAGTAATGGCCTTTTCTGTGTAAAGAGAAGTGACAGCCATTTTTAGAGTAAAGACGAGTAACGGTCATTTTCTAAATAAAGAAGAGCAACGACCATTTAACGGTCATATTCTGAGTAAAAGAAAACAACGGCCATATTCTGAGTAAAAGAAAATAACGGTTGTTTTTTTTTTGTGAAAAAATGTACCAAACATTTTCTGAGTGCAAATTTTTTCTTTTTTTAAAAAAAAAATTCCAAAAAATAAAATGCCACCTACCACACGCACACACACACGGACTCGGGCTCAGCTCGGCTCGACCGGTCAGTTGGACGGATGACGGCAGTGGTGCGCATGGGTGTGTGGTATCACATTTGCCTAGGTCCTCTCCCCTTCTACAAAAGTGGGTACCCCTTGGGGCCCAATCCTAATAGCCAACTATTCACTATTTATACATCTTTTAAGTAATGTAAAAAAGCAATGTGGGAAAAGACTTCACTAAATTTTTTTTATAAACATTCATCTTTTCCAACATTTATTATCTTCAAATCTGCAATAAAATTTAAATAATAATAAAAAAATAAATAAAATTAGACTAAAATTAAAGTTGAGAAGTGATAAATTATGTCAAATTATGCAAGTTATCAAACACCCTCAAACTAAAAACTTTGTTTGTCCTCAAACAAAAAGAAAATAAAATAAAATAAAAGGCAATTGTAGGTAGTGTCAACAAGACCCCATAGATAGCTACCATCATTCACCAAGCCATGATTTGAATTTAGATTTCATCACTAATACCTTACTCTTTTTACATCGAAGATAGCAAGAAAATCAATCAAAATTCAGCAATTTGCCAAGCAAGCGTTAAGCATTTACTTCAACCTAAAGCTAGGTCCTTGAGTGTGTGTGTGATATAGTCAATTTAACTCCAAACTACCAGCAAATTCAGATAAAAGTAGAACAACTGAAATAAGAAGAATTCTCTCAAAACTTAACTCCAAAAGTCCAAAATAAGATATCAAAAGGTCTTCAATCGAGGTTGTAATGGCAGGCCATAGGGTGAGGGCTAAGAAAGAAATGGATATGGAAAATCAGGTAAACTGGGAAAATACTTGGTAGAAAGAAACAATAAAAATAATATCCATAGAATTCACACTAAAATTCTTTCTCGACAATATGCTCATACTGATGACAATATTGTTGTCATACTCAATAAATGGAGTACTCTTTTTTTCTTTACTTTTCTCTTTTTTTTTCAACTTGATACTCAATAAGTGGGGTGTTTTTTTACTTTTCTTCTTCTTCTTCTTCTTTTTTGTGTGGTTGCCTTGACACTCATAGTCTTTACTAATTTTCAAACACTTTTAACCTTTTTTCGATTCTTGTCTTCCACTCTTTCTTTCTTTATTTTTTATATTTTTTTATATTTTTTTATCAAATAGAGCAAAGATAATGTGAATTATTTAATTTGGACTAAATTTCTCTTTAAATGCAAATTTCCACCAAAATATTTTCTCAAAATTTAAGGTAAGTTCATGGTTTTTCAGGCTTAGGGTGGGAATGGTTTATGTAGTTAAAAGAACAAATAAGGACAACTGGGAAAGCTTTTTGGTTGTGACAAAAAAAATTGACTAGATCATTTATCTAATATTTGGTATTAATTAGGATTTCGCCTCAAGGATCTATCAACGGATTCTAGAGCAAAGCAAGATTAAACTTTCTTAACCCAATTAATTCAACTCCTTCTCTTCATAGGCAAAATGGAGTATAGAAAAATTTACTATGTGCTCAATTATTTTCAAGGACAAAGATTTAAATCAAAGTACCCACAAAACTCTGACTAACAAAATAGTAGATTTTGAAAAATATTTCTCAAAACCATCATCAATCATAAATTTCAGAGTCATAACGAATTCAATCATACTCAAATACATGCTTGATAAGAGAATTCAACAACTCAAGACAATAGGAGTTGATAGGTCACTTATGAGCTCCTACCCCCAGAGTATATGGACAGAAAAGCTAACAATTAGGAATGATACCTAGAACAAATGAGCCTCATCTTGCTTAGATCCATCTAAAAGGACTAGCTCCCATGAGCTATGATAGGTTCAACAAAAAGCTTTTCCTGTAAAGAGGCTCAAGAATAAGTTCCTAAGCTATAAGTTTACATCAAAACATTACCTTATGCTCACATTAAGGAATCTCTTGGAAAAACTCCTTACCTTAAAAATGCCACAAGATCAACTCCCTTGAGCTATAATAGGTTTAACTAGAAGCTTATCCTGCAAATAGGCTCTAGGATCAGCTCCTATCCATCAATGATTACTTAAAAACATTACCTTAAACTCACATTAGGGAAGCTCTTAGACAAAGTAGTTAGCTTCAAAACATCAAGGGATTAGCTTCCTTGAAATTTCATAGGTTCAATGAGGAGCTTATGTTACAAAAAGGTTCTAGTATCAAATCCTAGCCTCTAGAGATTACTTCAAAATATTACCTTAAGCTCACATCAAAGAAACTCTTAGAAAAAGTCCTTAGCTTTAAAATGAAATAATTAATTAGGTCACTTGAGCCATGATGCATTCAACACTTGAAAGGATCCTCAAAAGAGACTCTAGGAAATATCACTAGCTATTAATGATCACTTTGAACCAAGCTACCTAAAGCTATCTCCAAGTGAAATCCTTAAGAAGCTCAATGCTAAGGGAATTACACCTAAAATATCTTCAAAGATTAGAGGTTCTCTACATGTAACTTCTCAAAGAAGTTGAAGTTAAGGTAATTATAAGTAAAACAACTTTAAAGATCATAGTTGCTCTCTAAGTGACTTCCCATAGAAGCTCGAAGCTAAGAGAAATACCCCCAAACTAACTTCAAAGCTTTAAAAAACCTCTAAGATAATTAACTTAGTGCTAAGGGAATTATACCAAAATTGCCTCAAAAACAAGAATCACCACTAAGATGGCTTTCCAAGGAAACTAGAAACCAAGGGAATTACACAGAGCTTTGAAGCTAGATGTTAATCTCCAATATAGGTTTGAATTTGATATAATTCAAATAAAAATAGCTTGATTTAAAAAGAGGTAAACTCTACACAAAAAATGAAAGTTGTAAACACATTCAAATTAAAAAAAAAGCTACCAATAGGAAGCAATTATTATAATTTTATTATAAGAATAAGCACCAGAAAATAGGGGCATCCAAACAAAGCTCAAAGAGTAGAAGTATTGTCTTCTTCTCCAAGAAGCTGCCTCCTCGAATGACCATAGGGGAAAAGAGATGATTCATTCAAAGGCCTTTGTTAAAAAGGATTCATTGTGATAGGATCACCACCTATTAGTAATTCAGGAGTCTCTTTATCCTCCTCTAAATTATTGATCTCCACCTCTAGGGAAGCCATAAGGATAAAGTTTCAGCCCTAAAAACACTAAATTTGACATCCTCATGACTAGCTAGCATACCAATGGCATACTGCTCATCAATGTAAGGCTCCATCTTCATCAAATCAGCTTTAAGCATCTCATTTTCCCTCAAACCCTCACCAAGATCGTGCTCAATTTAAGATGACTTGTTCTTGCCCACCTTAGGATGACCCGATGAGTGCTTAAAAGGCACTTAATTTACCATGATTTAATATAATTTAAATGATTAAATATATTTATATTTATATGATTTTATAATATTTTTATATAAATTTTTCTTTTCGGAATCATGGGTATTTTTATTGTCTTTTAGGTATTTTTGTTTAAAAATAACTTAAAGACTATGAGAAAAATACTAGTGGCCATACATCACAAATATGTTGAGAAACAAAAATGAGAAAAAGTCAAAAAGATGGAAAAATTGGACAAAATGGGTCAAAAGAGTCAAAAACATTAAAATTTCACGCACAATTGCCCATTCACACCAAAGTACTACGCGTGCCAGCACAAGTTTAGCACAGGCCTGCACACAGCAAACAAATGCCCAACATACACTACATCGATTTCCATACATGCCATAACACACCCACGCAGTGTCCCGCGCTTGCCAAGGGCCCATTTTTCGCAAATTTCATACCCTACATGCATGCCAACCTATCTAAACGTGACCAAAATTAATTTTTGAAATATTTTCCCACCTTTTTTGGCCTTTTCTCACCTATAAAAGGACCCTCTCCCCCATTGTAAAACACACAATTTTCGCAACTCTTTCTTTCTCTAGCTTTCTCTCTCTAGAAGGCTTCTTTTTATAGATTTATACTTTTTGATTCAATAAACAGAAATGAAAATCCGTTTGGAGGTTTTCCAGCAATAGAATTAGCATCAAAGTTCTGTAAGGATTTTTTTTGAGTTATAATTTTAAAATAAGTTCTTTACAATTTTTTTTATGTTTTATTCTTATATGTTATGTTAAATTTGTTTGTGATTGAATTTAAATGGTTGGCTATTTGTACATATAATATAGTAATAATGTTATTATTCTTGTGAAATATTAAATAGGTAAAATATTTCTATAAAATAAATTGATTTTGTTTTTATTAAAGATTTTATATTAAGGATGTTTGAGAGAAAATTATTATTTTGCATTGCAAACTTAAATCTTAAAATTAGATTATAAGGTTTAATTATCTTGTCTGATTTAAAGTAATACTCTTTTATTTATTGGTACAATCGCTCGCTAGTTAAAACTACTATTCGAAAATGTATTGATAACATGTTTTCAGTAATAGTTTTAAAACTTGAAAGTTAGTACTCAGATAATTAAATTCTTAGGTTTAATGTGGACATCTTGAATAATGTTAAAAAAAATTAAACTTTATTTTATTTAATTATTTTCTTCTAAAAAAAATAAAAAAATAAAATTCAAAGAAATTAAAAAAACAAAAAAAACTTACAAAATTTAAAAAAAAATACTTCTTAACTTTTAATTTTTAATATATTTTTTAAAAGAATAAAAAATTAGAAAACAAAAAAAATTAATTAATTTTTAACTTTCACTTTTAATTTTAATTTTAATTTTAATGTTAAAAAAACTTAATTTATTAACTTAATTAACTTATATTTTACTTCACTTCATTTATTAACTTAATTAATTTAGATTTTGACTTAACCTAATTTATTAACTTAATTAACTTAGATTTTAATAGCATGAAAAGTAAAGCGCTAAGGAAGTTTTGTTTCTTGGAAGCCTTTGTGCCAATAGTTTTTCTAGGAAACGTTGCTCTGTTTAAGAGGATTGTTTTTAAGGAGGCTTTGTCACACCATTCTTTCCTGTGAGCACTCTTAGTTAATATTGATTATGTTATTTAACTTAGAGATTATAATAAAATAAAATAAAAAATAAAAATAAAAATTACTGAAGCTATCTCCAAAATTTCAAAGTTTTTAATTACAATATGTGATAGAATGAGGTAGTTGCTTTGTTATATCCAAGTACAAATGTGTTTTGATGTCTTAGTTATTTGACTTGTACCTAAAAGTGGGTTATCTAAAACCCACAATCATGCTAGTAGTTTTAAGCAAATAAAATTTTGAAAATCCATAGGGTATGACTTAAAAAGTATAAGTAGACAACATTGTCCTACCTATAGGTTTGATTGACTCAATGAAGTGAAGACATTGAGTTTACTTAAAATGAAATCCCCCAAGTTACGTCTTGCTAAGACGTTAAACTATTTTTTGAGATATTAGAAGTTCACTGTGATTTGTTTGTGTGAACTTTAATGATGAACATGATGGATGCACTTATATTTCTCCATCACTACTTGCACATTCTCAAGAAATAGGTAAATTTTCTTCCCTTTTCTCTGTATCTTTAATTTATAATTATTACATTGAGGACAATATAAGCACTAGGTTAGGGTGGTGAAAAGTTACCATCTTAATTTTTAAAATTTTAACAATTTAAAAAAAAATATTCACATTTTTCATTTTTATTGTGTTTGATTTTATTTTCTTCATATGGTTTAGTAATTTTTAGATTTTAAGGATTAGTTTTTAAAAACATTTCTCACAAAAATTTATCCTTTATTTAAATCAAATTTAAGTAAATAGTTAAGTCTTTTATACTATACGATTAATTTTTGAAAACATATCATGTAGTATATGATTTGTTAGTTTTTGTCCTGACTAGTATTTCTTGATAAGGTGTGGAAATTATATTAAACCCAAAATCGGTGTTTAGGAATCAAATAGTAGAGACTACCCTTATGTGAAACATTTTGTGCCCATTATCCTTTATTCTGAGTGATAAATATTATTTTTTATACTCTAAATACTTTTCTTATTTCTTTAGTATTATTAGATGATCTCTATAAGACTTAGCATTGAATGTTTGGATTTTTACATCTTAGTGAAGTGTTATATATTTATTTTTCATTTGCTTAGATTAAATATTTTAAGTACACATTGATAGTATATGCCTTTCTTCATTCATGCATGACTTCTATTAAAAAAGAGATATATCTAGGGTTTCTTATACAAATACAAACAAAAAAGCCAAATATTAACCACTCACCTTACCATATAAGAAATGTACAATGTGTACATGTGTCCACTCTCTAAAACAAATGGATTCTCTTATAAAAAAAGAATATAAGAGAAAGAGAGGAAAATGAACAGTATAATCTATATACTATGACCCAAAAAGCTTAAACAGTTGTGAAAAATGATTTAATGCAAAAGAAAATATAGGAAGTAATTCCCTAAAAAGTCATTGTATTTTCCTACATTTTCAAAAAGGTATATTACTTGATATTTTTATTTGATGAATTTGATTGATGCATGAAAGTAATGTATAATATTTTATAAATCCTTACATATTATTCTTTTCATGATATCAACGTTAAAATAACACTTTGGGTCTTTCTTCTTTATACATATGCGAACATATTAGTTCATTTCTATACATCAACTCTTTCGTATATAAATTAGTATAAGTGTTTGAACCCATAGGATTCAGTGTTTTTGAGAGTATTGACTTATGAGGAATAGAGTCGAATCGAATTCGGATTCCTAACACTAAGTTTGGGTGAAATTAAATTGATACATTTTTTATATGAAATATGAAAATGATTTTCAACTAATTATTATAATAAATCATGAATGTTTAGGAAGTTCAAATAATCTATACTTAAGATTTTAATTATGAAATTTAAAACAGATTAAAGCATGATATATTTGTGTATTTCATTTCTTTACTTTATTTTAGTCTTTTTACTTTATTTTAAATTTTAGTTAACTTCTTGTTTTATTTGTTTTATTTTGTTTTCATTTTTTTTGTTAATGTTAGTAGGTATCATTATTGAAAACCCTCACGAGACTTAAACTCGTCCACTAGGACAACCTATGAGTTTAAAGGCTTGATACATATATTGAATGCAACTATGTTAATCCAAAAAAGTGATTTAAGATAGTTTAATTTTTAGTTTTTACCGCTTATCTTGCTAAGGGACTAGAAAGAAGTTGGTTGGGGGTTGTGATGAGTGCTTTAAAAGCACTAAAATTACTATAATTTAATTTAATTTAATTGATTAAATATATTTGCATGATTTTATAATATTTTTAAATAAATTTGAATTTTTGAAATCATGGATATTTTTATTATTTTTTAAGTATTTTCGTTCAATTATAACTTAAAGACTTGGAGAAAAATACTGATAACAATACATCACAAATATATCAAGAAAAAAAATGAGAAAAACTAAAAAAAATTTAAAAATTGGACAAAATGGGTCAAAAATGCCAAAATTTCACACTCATTCACGCATTCACTCTGAAGTCCCACGTAAAGTCCCGTGCGTATGCCCCGCACGTGCCCGACACACACCCACACATAGTCGCCACGCGTCTAGCACACACCTGTGCACGTCCAACACATGTCAAATACATGTCGTGCCAATTTCCACACACGTAAGCAAACATCTACACCGTGCCTCACACACGCCTACGCATGCTTAACACCCATCTACCACAAATTTCATGCCCCACACATTTGCCAACCTGTCCAAACGAGTCCAAAATCAATTTTTGAAATATTTTATCTCCTTTTTTGGCCTTTTCCTCACCTATAAAAAAACCTTCCCCCCCATTATAAAACATAATTTTCTTAGCTCTTTCTCTCTCTAGATTTCTCTCCTTTTTTTAGTTTTTAGTTTTAAAATTATTCTCTTTTTGAGAAGAACTAGCTATGATTTTGTAAATTTCTAGTTTTTGATTCAATAAACGGATATGCAAATCTGTTTGATGGTTTTCCAGTAACAAAATTAGGATCAAAGTTCTCAAAGAATTCTTTTGAGGTATAATTTTAAAATGAATTCTTTATAGTTATTTTTTATGTTTTATTCTTATATGTTATGTTTAATTTGTTTGTGATTTAATTTAACATGGCTGGTTGTTTGTAAATATGATATAATAATAACGTTGTTATATTTGCGAAATATCAAATATGTAAAACATATTAATAAAATAAATTGATTTTTTTATTCAATATTTTATATTTTATATTAAGGATGTTAGAGAGAAATATATTATTTTTCATTACAAACTTTAATCTAAAAATTAGATTATAAGGTTTAATTATCTGGTCTGATTTAGATTATAATCTAATTTTTAGATTTAAGTTTGTAATTAAAAATAATATATTTCTCTCCAATATCTTTAATATAAAATCTTGAATAAAAACAAAATATATTTATTTTATAGAAATATTTTACCTATTTAATATTTCGTAAGCATAACAACATTATCATTATATCATATTTACAAATTATCAGCCATGTTAAATTCAATCATAAATAAATTAAACATAAAAATAACTGTAAATAATTCATTTTAAAATTATACCTAAAAAGAATCTTTACAAAACTTTGATGCTAATTTTATTGCCGGAAAACCTCTAAATGGATTTGCATTTCCATTTATTGAATCAAAAACTAGAAATCTACAAAATCATAGCTAGTTCTTCTCAAAAAGAGAAGAACTTTAAAACTAAAAATAAGAAAAGCTTCCTAGAGAGAGAAAGCTAGAGAGAAAGACCTGAGAAAATTGTGTGTTTTACAATGGGAGAGGGTTTTTTTATAGGTGAGAAAAAGGCCAAAAAAGTTGGAAAAATATTTCAAAATTGATTTTGGACATATTTGGATAGGCTAGCAAGCGTGTGGGATGAGAAATTTGCAGTAGATGGGCTTTTGGTGTGCGCGGGCACGCTGGACACGGCTTAGCGTGTTCTAGCATACATGGAAATCGATGCACTATGTGCTGGGCATATGCTTGCTGCATGTGGGCATGTGTTGGGCGTGCGCATGGGACTCGGCGTGGGGCATGTGCTGGCACGCGTAGTACTTCAGCGTGAATGGGCAACTACGCGTGAAATTTTAATGTTTTGACCAATTTTGTTCAATTTTTCCTTCTTTTTTTGACTTTTTCTCATTTTTGTTTCTTGAAATATATTTGTTATGTATTTCTACTAGTATTTTTCTCCGAGTCTTTAAGTTATTTTTTAATGATGATGCCTAAAAAATAATAAAAATACCTGTAATTCTGAAAAGAAAAATTTATATAAAAATATGATAAAATTATACAAGTATAAATATATTTAATCAATTAAATTAAATTAAATCATGGTAATTTTAGTGCTTTTTAAGCACTCATCATGACCATTCGCCTCCTCAGTAGCCTTTTTGGCTTCATTATACTACTCTAGGGCCAGGTTCTTCTCCTTTTCTAGCTCCTGCAACTGCTTCTCCAAGGACTTTACTTTTTAAGTAGGACCCTTCTTAACATAGGTGATGATACAAAATTTAGCTATTTTTGAATCCTATTACCAATTTTTTGAAAACAACGTCAAAAACTTGATGTGCCAAAACTTGGTGTACAAATTTTATATATTAATAAATTACTTACAAATGCATAAATCACTTATACAAAATGATAAATATATATCTAAGGTCAATCTAAAGAGAAATCATGTAGTTTTTAAATAATTCAATAAATTCTTAAAATGAAATTAAAAACATAAACATCGTGTTATGAATGTTTGCATTTGAGAAATCTAATCTAATGACAAAATAATAAAGATGGATTCAATAAAATAATTGAAAAATAAAAATTTACATTTAGTGGATAACTTATTGGATATAATAGTTAGTTAATTATGTTTGTTCAATATTAATTAAGTTATTAAATATATGAATTAAGATTATTGATTCTTTCTTTTATATACAAAAACATCCTAACGTGGGGACAATTATCTTTATTAATTAAACTTTAACTTGATATCTTTGATCAGACTGAAAATTTAAAATTTAAATAAATTATGTTTATCTGCAAAGAAAATAATAAATTAATTTATTTATTACCTTCGGTCAAGCCAACAATTTTAAATTTCATCAAGGTGTCAAAGTTAGGTTAATGATTTAAGTATTTGAAAACTAACTTTCAAACTTTAAGTCTATTATAAAAAATATGTCGTTAATATATTTTTTAATAATTAATCTTATAAAAATCCTTGAAATAGAGCATGACTGTATATAAGATGTAGATAGTAAATATCTAATATCCAACAGTATTACTCTAAATTAGATTCAGATAGTTAAATCCCAAATCTAATTCTTATGTTTGTTATGAAAAATACTAAGTCAATTTACTTTTCTAAAATAAAATTTTGTTTTTGCAAGGTCAGTAGAGCAAGCTACATTTGAAATTCAGTATTGAAGTTTATTTCATGGACTATAGCTCTCTTCACTCCGGAGCTTTTCTACTTGGAATTATCACCCAACATTTCGATGAGATTCTAAGTCTCTATGACAGTCTTTTCTTCCATTGTTCCTCTAGACGCATTATCAACGATGAATTGATCCATCATATAAAAACTTATTCTATAGTTACAGAGGTTTAATTTGATGAGAACATTAAGTGATGAAGAGTTTGAACCTATCCCATCCTTCATAGAAAGGTTCTCCCTCCATCTGACATAAAGTAGCAATTTTTGCTCTCAACTCTACATTTTTTTGTGGGAATAGAATTCTCCCATAAACTTATTGTATACATTTATCAAAGTTATCAAGGAATCTGGAGGTAGTGACATTATCCATGCCTTAGCCTTATCTTTTAGGGCATAGTAGAAACACCACATTTTGAGTTGATCCTCTGTAAGTATACCAAAGGGGAGAGTTTGGACCATTGAGTAGAAGTCCCTAATGAAAGCCATTGAGTCATCATTAGGTAGTCCATTGAAAGAATGTAACATGGAAAAATGAATATTTCTCGATTCATGGTTCCTAGTAGCCTCACTTGGTTGGATTGAGTCAATAGTAGTGCCAATTACTAACCTTCCATACTCTTTCATTGTTGTTTTCCTAAGTGATAGATTTTTTCCCATATTTAATGGTTCAAGTAGAGGAACAAGGTTTGGTTGATAAACCTTTTCAACTAAAGGCAATGAACCTCAAAGTCCAATCTTCTTGATAGTTTATTGGTTCTATTAATATTATTTTTATATGGTATGAGAGGGTACCCTAAAGATCTCCTACCTCAAATAAACTTTTTAAAATAGAAATTAAAATCATTTGTCAAAGACAAAGAGAAAATTAAAGAAAATAAATTATACAAGAAATAATTTAGTGTAGAAAATTAATAAACGCAAAGTAAAATAAAAAAATTTATAATTAAAGAAAATAAAATTAAAATTTTAAAATAAAAGAAAAATATTTGATAAATAATTTAATAAAGACAAAAAATTAAATTAAGAATCAAAGAAAATTAAATTAAATTAAAAATTAAAATCTCCATATTTCTTTATTTTTTATTTTACTTATTTATTTGATTTTATTTAATTTTTTAAATAAATAAAATCTTAAAATTTTTAATTTTTTAATATTTTAAAATATTATTATTATTTTGAAAATAATATACATATATATATATTAATCTTTAAAATACTTTTTTTAAAGAAAATTTAAAATATCTTAGTTGATAACCTAGATATTTTAAAATTTTAAATAAAAATCACAATATTACAATATAAAAAGTTTAAAATACATTTGACCGTGTCAACAATTTAACTTTAATTAAATTATGTTCCTTTTTTAAGAAATTAATAAAGCACTATTTTTCACCTTTGGTCGGGCCAGTAATTTAAACTTTCATCAAGGTGTCAAAGTTAGGTTAATGATTTAAATATTTGAAAACTAACTTTCAGATTTTAAATCTATTATGAAAAATATGTCATCATTATATATTTTAATAATAAATCTTATAAAAATCCTTGAAATAGAGCATGACTCTATATAAAATTTAGATACTAAATACCTAATATCCAAGAGTATTATTTTAAATCAGATTAGATAATTACATCCTAAATCTAACTCTCATAATTGTTATGAAATATACTAAGTTATATACTTTTCTTTAATAAACTTTTGCTTAAAACTTGATGAAGAAATAAAACTTAATTCATTTTATAAAAATATTTTACCTACTTTGATATTTCACAAGCATTACAACATTATGAATATCCCATATTATTTATAACCTTGTATACATATTTTAATAAATGATCAATAAATTAAACATAGCATGTAAAACAACACATAAAGATAATCTAAAAATAATACATTTAAATTGTACCGTAATTGTATCCTTATAGAATCTTAGTATCTTTTCTATTCTGGAAAACCTCCAAATAGAAAATTGCCAACACTTTTATTGAATTGAAACTAAAGTGACTACATAAACTATATTTTCACCCAATTAAGAGAAGAACATTGAAACTACTAAAAGAAGAGAAAAATTAAAAGAAACTACAAAATTAACTTAAAGAGAAACTATGGAATGAAAAGCATGATTTTTACAATGAATGAGGGGTCCTTTATATAGCTTTAGAAAATACTACAAAAGAGAAAAAAAATGGATCAAAAGATTGGGCACCATGGTACACATTATTTCCACACTACGACATGAGTAGACAAAACACGATTTGGCCACGATCCACTTCACCCATGCCACGGCACACATTATTTCCATGTCTTAAGCCTCGTTCTTCTGAACAACTACAACCCCTATTTTCTTTTTCACTTTTTCAATGGTTTGGAACAAATGTTATCTTTTAAGCTTTAATGTTGTAATGGACTACTTTTAGGTACTATTATTTGAGTGTTGATCAATTAAATCATTTTGAAGCTAAAATACATAAAAAAAATAACAAAATATACATGTGATTTCAAAAGTATAGATTTGTTTCAAAAGATAACAAAACTATGCAATTACAAATCTATTTTATCATTTAAAGTACATAAATTCATTATGTATTAAGTGTTTTTAAGAACTTATCAATAAGCATAGTGCATGTAGACGTCACGAGTCTCTTACATATCTAAAAGTATAAAATAAAATGGGTGTAATATTTACCATCACTAGCTTCTCCATCAAAGATTTGTAAATCTCTATAGAGTCTATATCGGTAAGGACTCCTTATTAGCCTCTGGATATGGCAACTCTAAGATATCATGGCACAACATAGGCTCCTTCTTAGGTAAGGCTCTAGGGAAAGTTAGCCTCTCTGTTGGAGACCTTCCATTGTCTCCTTAAGTCAGCCTCTTTGTAGCTTCCCAAGTAGGTAGCATCTCCCACTCTCCAAAGGCCATATTGAACCTTTTCTTACCAGATCCCCTACACTTTGAGTTACTTTAAGGGATAAAAATGTATCATTAGGGGAAATAATAGCTTTCTACCTCGTAAGGACCCAATAATTGGCCTTTCTAAAGTATACTTCTTAGTTAAAGCTACTCTTCTCTAGTCTTATCAATATAAAATGAAGGCTTGATATGTGCCATCTTGGGATCAACTTCTTCAACTGGCCCCAAGTCAAAATTTAATGGATTGGAGCGTGATCCACCAGGAAAAGGAACTACAAAAAAACATCCAAAAAAATATTAGTCGTAAAAAGAAACAAAAAAGAGTAAAAGAATAATAAAATTTCCTAGAGCTTCCTACCAATTTTTACATAAATATGAGCCCTAAGGCCACTAGCCTTCAGCCCAAGATCTTGAATAAAGTAAGAGAAGGAACTATGATAAAAAGAAGGAAGATCTTTGAACACCTCCTCACTAAGATCACCAACCATGTTAACAAAGAATAAACTAGTCTCTAGGATAAGAGACAAATTAAGATTAAAGAATTTTGCTATAAGAGTAAATGAAGTTTTATTCCAAGAAAACTCTCACCACTAGATACCCATATTATAAGGACTCTAGGGTCGTTATCATTCTCTTCTACGAAACTCTCCCAAACATCTTCAACAAAGAATATCATTGTCGAGTTCTTGTCCTCCTTGGCCAAGACTTTGACAATCTTTCAACCCAGAATAGTGGGTGATGCTTATTTTCGCAAGTGTACGAATCGTTCAAGTAATAAAGTGTACAAAAGTACGGATGTCGAACCCACAAGGAATGGCGTTACTAAGTACCGAAATTTACTAACCCTAATTTTATTTGAAAACCGAATTGTTGGAATTGTTTTAAAAGCAAATTAACATAAAACTAAACGCAAATAACAAAATTAAATGTTGTTCACTAATGATTAAAAACGCTAAGGCATTTGATTTCGCTAAATCAATTCAATCCGATTTCAAGTCATGTTATATGAGAATCAAAGCTAAAAGTGATGGTTGAAAAACCCAAACTTATCTAATACTCTCTCTCAAGTTATATTAGAATTACTTATCTATGAAAACCAACTATATTCCTATGAAGATTTAATCACAAATAAGCACATTACGATTTATGGAATTTCTGGAATAACCACATACATCATGCATTAGGTGTCAAACTCGCATTCAACATACGGTATTTATCACAAGAAGCATTCATTACACATCTCCTCTCGGTCTCAATATAATGCAACAAATCATCTAAATCTTGATCAGAAATTTAAAAGCATTAAGCATGGAAATAAATACTCAACTTGAAAACAATGAATTCATATAACAATAACCAAAGAAATCAGATTTCCTTGATTTAACTACATCATAGCCTTAGCAAAAACGAATTAGTTTATAACGTAAATAAGAACAACCATTATTTCAATTGAATTCATGAATAACAAATCTGAATAAAATGCAGAATATGAAGTCTAAGGAGAAGAGATGAAAAACTCTTGAAGATGAAGACTTGGTAGCAACAATGGTGATGATCCTTCAAGCTTCTCCAAACTTTCTCTCCAAAATTTGCCTTTTCTCCTCCAAAAATGATTCAGATCTGTTCTCTCTGCCGTCCCCCTATTTTTCCATCATATTATATATATAGATCTAGGGTTTGGGGGGCAATTTTGGAACAAAACAACCAAAAAATCTGTTTTCGGACGAAACTCGCTGGCGGCGAAATTGTTCTCGCCGCGGCGAGATTTCTGGAAAACTTATGATTTTGGTTCCGCTCAATCTCGCCGGCGGCTATATTATTGTGGCCGGTGGCGAGATTCACTTGGCCGGCGGCGAGATTGATTTGGCCGGCGGCGATATTTACTTGGCCGGCGACGAGATTACTGTGCCAAAATCCGTGCTTCCTGCATGATTTTCAACGTTTTTGCCGTAAGGTTTTCGCCGGCGGCGAGAATATTCTCGCCGGTGGCGAAATTCCAAATTTTGAAATTTTGTTTTCTTTTTATTTGCACTCAATTCGGTTCATTGAAATTTGTCCCAAACTTCTCCAAAATTATGATTTTACCTTAAATTGCACTCTAAACACGAAATACCCGTGAAATGACATTTGTGGATTAAATAATCAAATAAACGCAATTTTCACACAAATATCAACATTTAAATCATAACAAAAATGGAATAATTTGACTCTTATCGGTGGGCAAGTAGTATCTCCCACCCTCCTTTCATGAGAAGGAGATAGAGTATGATCACTCAATATAATATAGATAAAAAGGTTTAAGTGATTAAACGAGCACTGACTTAATAAACAAAGATTGATTGCAAAGAGTTATACGAGAATTCTAGGAAAGATGCTAAGAAAAGCTGCTAAGAAAATATGAGTTTGTGATTTATAAAGACATTTTGAAAATGAAAGTAAGAATTGTGAACTATAAAGGCTCTCTAAAGCCTTATTTATAAGTTGGGTTTCTCTCTCTTCTTAAGTAGACGCTTAATGCAAGCTTCCATCTCCATAAAACGAGTAATGACTCCTTACTAATAGCTAGCCTCTTCACCTTATTAACAGCTATAAATAGATATATTTTCCAAGTACATTCCACTGAGCTAGCTAATAATAACATGACATAGACTTTCTATTCTACAAATATCACATCACCTTAGAGATAAGATACTCCACATGCCTCTCAATGTCCCTTAGATGATATGAAGTATGGTGCAATTTGTAAGTGTAAAAATGACCAACATCTTGCCACAACATTTAAGGTCTTGAGAGTACTCAAGATCCTTTAAAAGAAGCCTAACATATATTATGATTTCACAAGAGGATTCTAGATACTAATATAGGCTCATTAAATGTCCATAAAGCTATCATATAGCTCCTAACAATGAGCTAGATTCTTTAAGTGCCTTAATTATCACTTAGGATGAGTCTCAATAGGCTTAGACCATGATAGATGCTGATAGAGAACTCCTAGAGGCTTCTACAAGTCACATATCATAGGACCTCTAAAGTCTTGTAAAGTAATTCTTATTACCTTAATGACCTCAAAGGACCTAAAGGATTAGCTCTTAGAGCCAATGGAAATCTCCACGATGTCATTTACTTATACAACATAGCATCTAGTGTAGTATTCTTTCTGGAGTTGTATTATCAAGGGAACTAATCCTCATGCCCAATTGGTTAACTATGTGGATTCCTACCCCTTTTCTGATCCTATTCCAAATAGCTAGCATTCCTAGTTGATAAACAATTAGGATTACCTCCAAACTCCTCCAAAATTGCTCATACAAGTCCTTATAAAAGAACAATATAATCTCCAACTAAAAATACGTTGAGTTTCTTAGGAAACTCTGAGAATAACTCTGATTTTATATACAATTATAAATACTAGAAACCCTAGAAGAAATATACTTAGCCATAATTTCTCCTCCAACGATCACCTCACTGAATTGAGCGTTGGAGTCCTATTAGAAGCACTACCCCTCCATGTGTTTTTCATTTCAGTTCTAATATTTGCTACTCTTTTTCATGTCCTAAAGAAACTAAGTAGAAACCATGGGGGTAGAGACATCAAAGGCTCAATGTGGAGGGGTTCATTAAAAGTCCCTCGCCAAAGCCCATAAAGCTTTAAGGAGAAAGAGATTGAGTACACTCGCTCAACATTATTGAGAAAAAAGGATTTAAGTGATTAATAAACACTAATATTATGAGCAGAGATTTATTGTAAGAAAGATGCACAAAAATTCAAGAAAAGTGCTAAGAAATACTATGTTTTAAATTGGCAAAGAGATTCTAAAAATGAAAGAAACAAATGTGAACCCTAGAAGCCCTCTAAAACCCTATTTATAAGTTGGTTTTCTCTCTCTTCAAATAGACACTCAACACTAGCTCCCATGCTCATATAATGAGCAACGGTGCCTCTTGAAAAATAGCAAGTCTATTCACCTTTTAATAAGTAGAAATAGCTAAAATATCCAAGTACATTCCTTTAAGTTGTAAAATAATGGCAAAACTTAAGCTCTCCAATCTAGACAGATTATGTACATCTAACTATATAAATAACATGTTCCATAAGACTTCCAACCTCCTTGATAAGTTGTGTAGCAAAGGGCAATCTATAGAGAGTAAACACTTCCAAAATCGTCCCACATCATTTAAAATCCTGATAGTACTCAAGATCCTTAAAAAGAATCTCAATGCATATTAGGAGCTCACAAAAAGTTCATGGATGCTGACGAAGACATTATATCTCCATAGGGGTTCCATATAACTCCTAAAAAATAGTCCATATTCTCCAAGTATGTCAATCATCACCGATGATGAGCCTAAATAGGCTTAGACCATGATATATGCTGATAAAGAGCTCCTACTAACTTCCACTAGTCACATTACAATCAAGACCAGCTCTTTTACATATCATATGACCTCCATGGATTTACAAAATAATCTCAATTACCATAGGAATTCAAATAGTTTAATGCTCCCAGGGTAGTTGCAATTGACTTGTTAAAGTAAATTAGGGAGTGTTTATCCTTTGTAACAATTTTTCCCTCTTCACCCATCTTCTTAAGAGTTCTAAGGAACATGATATCTGATGCATTCTTGTTATCGATCATCACTTTTTTTACCATATGCTAGATGAAGGAGGGTGGGATGGAACAACTAACTACCTTTTGGTATGGCTACAATAGAATTCAACTTGGGTTCTTAAGTTATATATTTGACAAATATGGGTGTAACACCTACTATAGTAGAAACCCCTTCTTCATACCTAATAAGTCCTCAAAAGCACTTAATATACACATGATTTTATCCATGTTAAATGATTATATAGGTTTGTACATATTATTTTGTTTTACTATCATTTTAAGAAAATCTATCTTTTCAAAATCACGGGTATATTTTGTTATTTCTTTTGTTTAAAATGATTCAACTTGAAGAATTATACTTAAAGCACTCCATTACAACTAAGAGGATTAATAAAGAAAATATATGTACTTACATACTTTTTAAAATTTGGAGAAAGATAATGCAACAAAAAAAGGGTTCCAAATTGATACAGATTGGAGTGTGCCGCAACATGAATTTATAGTGAGCCTCAACATGAGGCAAAAGGGAAAAAATGAAAAGTGTTCTATATTTATGCTAGCCAAGGCAAGTAAAAGTTGTATGCAGTAGTGCCAACCTAAATGTTTTTCACATTTTTCTCTTTTCCTTATCCTATAAATAAGACCTTATTTATATTGTAAAAAATCATGCAATAATTAAAAAATCTCTTAATCGTTTATATTTCTTAAGATTTTTTTATTAGTTTAAAGTTCTTCTTTCATTTGAGAGTTGAAAAAATTTAATTTATGTAATAGTTTTAATTTTGATTCAATAAATAGTAAGGAATTACGTTTTGGAAAACTTCTAAATGGAAGCAATTCTAAAAGAATTTTGTTAAGGTATATTTAAATGTATTCTTTTCAAATAATCTCTAAGTTTTATTTCACATGCTATATGTTTATTTGTTGATCATTTATTAAATTATGCATGTCTGGATATAAATAATATAGGATATTAGTAATGTTGTTACGCTTGTGAAATATTAAATTAGATTAAACATTTTTATAAAATGAATTAAGTTTTATTTCTTCATCCATATTAAAATAAAGATTGTAAATGAAGAATACATTAATGAAGTATTTTTCATAATAAACAAGATAGTTAAATTTAAGATTTAAGATTTAAATTTATCTAAATTTGATTTACAATAGTACTTTTAGATTTTTTGATCTATATCAAATGTATAGTTAGTGTGAACTATATTTCAAAAATTTTTATAAGAATTATTATTGAAGATATATTGACGACATATCCTTCATAATAATTTCATATACTTAAATCATAAACTTAACTTTGACACCTTGAATGAAAGTCTAACTTACATGCTCAGCCTTAGGCAATAATTAAATGGCTTAATTAATTCCTTAAAATAAATTAGAATTTAATGATTAATCAATTTGTTATCCCGACCTTAAGATGTTAATATGTTTATTATTGACAAAAGAATTTTGACCCAACCTCAGGATATTTTTTTATTAAAAATGGAGAATTAATAATCTTAATTCATGTCTTTAATGACCTAGTTAATATTAAAAATGATTAAATAACTACTATATCCCATAAGTTCTCCATTGCATGATAAATGCTTAATTGCTTAAATATTTGTTGAATCTATCCTTATTTTAAGAATTTATTGAATAATTTAAAAACCACATGATTCTTCTTTAACTAACCTTGGAAGTATATTTTATCATTTTCTATAAGTGATTCATGCATTTGTGAGTTATTTTATAAATCACACAAAAATTGTACGCAATAATTTTGTGTCATCAAGTTTTTGGTGCCGTTACCTAGGAGGAATAGTATTTTTAAATTGTTATTATTTAAATATTAAAAACCTTTTGTATTGTAAATATTGTAATTTTTATTTTATTTGAAAAAAAAATTGTAATTTTATTTTAAAACTTTATTTTCTTTTATTATAAAAACTATTTTAATTTTCTTTTGTTTTAACAATTCTTTATTCTTTATTCTTTATTTTTGAAAGTTTATAAAATATGGACCTGATTAACCTAGAGGGGGGTGAATAGGTTATTTTTAATTTTTATCAATTTATAATTTACTAACCTAAACAAAGCAGCCAAACATGCAATCGTGTGTAAGAGTAAAGTGCGGAAATTATAACACGATATTTTTAGGTGGAAACAACCTAGGCCACAACAATGACCTAAGAGGAAAACCACCAGTCCACCGGACCACCTAACTTTCCACTATGAAAATCAAATGTTCAAGTACAAACTCGGTCTTATGCTACCCTCCTTAGGATACTGCCCCAATGTACTTTACTTACAAGCCCCTGCTCTCTTTTCACAGTTTCCAATATTAGCGTGAGCGGTTTCTAGACCAATGTTCCAATAAGCTTCCCGCCAATCAGATACGTTCTCCAAGTAACTGTAAAATAGTTAGCACAAAAACACAAGTGCCCGTGTGTGTTCTAGAACGGATTTAATAATGAATAATCCTAACTAGATGATTTAAAACAAATGTCATTTAAACCAAATCAACTAGAATATTCTAGAGCAAAAAGATTAGGCATAAGTTCAACAAAAATTTGCTTCTTTGAAATTTAATCGTCAAATTAAATAATTATGATCACACATGAAATTATTTAATCTAAACATGTAAAAATCTAATTAAGAAGAAGCTATGTAAAGATAAAAATACCAATCAAATTTATTAATAAATACCTTCAATATGATATCAATTTTATTTAAGTCTTAATTACTTTTGCTTCATAAATAATATTATTCAAATCACAACATATATATATATATATATATATATATTAAAGAAAATCAAAAGCATACCATTCTGCGTTGATTCCTACTGACCATGATTACATGCGTTGAATAACTTTATATATATATTACCATTGATTCCTGTTGAGTAGCTTTATATATATATATATATTAGCACTCGGCATTCACCAGCTCCGACTTCTTTGTTTATTTTTTTTTCTTTCTCAATTCGGCAGCTGTAGATTTTTCTTTCTTCGTTTTCTAATTTTTTTCCTGCACACACCTTTAACCCTAATGTATCTATATATATAGATAATAATAATACCTAGTGATATTAGGGTTAAATGTATTGTGGGCTTAATTTTTCAAAGTCCATTAAAACACATCTTAAAAAATTAATTAATAATTTCATAAATTAATTAAAGTTTGAATATATATTTTAACATAAAATATAATTTTAGATTTATGAAAATGTGTTATTAAATGTATAAATGAAATCTTATGTGTCGCAGTTATAAAAGAAATACCTAAAATACGATTATCTGAAACTCGAGTAGTTGTTGGGCTTTTCTTGATAAACTTGATAGCAGGCCTAAAAATAAATTTATAAGTAAATATTTTGTCGACGAAAATAGCCAACACTTATAGTCCTTATAAACTCCCCCTTTGGCATTTTGGTGTGGCAAAACCTATCTCTCACTACATGACACTTATAGGAATAAGATAAAAATACAATGATGTCCTAGACTTCATAGTGGAACTATCCTATGGTCCAGTGAATTCATCTTTGCTTCAACTTGATAAGCTTACAAGTAACTGAAAAGACATTGGTAAAGCAAACAACAACTTGGCTTGAAAGCCTCATTGTACATTAGTTCAGTTTACATAAAAATAAGCGAAATGTAAAGAATAGTCATGTAGTATGCATTCATACCAATCAAGCTTAATAAAAATATGTTCTCTCCTTATATGCATAACAAAATAAAAACATGGAAGTAAATATTCTCTCCCCCTTTTTGACATACGAGAAGGACAAAACATTAGACAAAGAATTGAAGTTAAACTCCTCCTAAAGATATAACAGTGTAAAATCAGAGTAATGTAAAAGTGCAATGTGCTTTAAACTCCCCCTGAGTTCTATGACTCTCTAACTTAAAAACCAATTAAAAAAGTAATAAATGAAAAAAGACTTTTTTTATTATTATTTTTTTTTTCTTTCAAATTTGCATACATAGCCACATAAGATATTAAACTCATTTAATTACAAACAAGCACACAACCAATTGAGAACTCATCATTTTTTTAACTCTAATTTTGATTATTTATCATATAAATAAATAAGTACAATAAAATAGGTACACGCGCACACTTCGCACATATAATGACATATTGACATTTACTTAAAATAGTATACATGTTTAAACTCCATAAATATGTCAATTAATTCATTTATGATCTATCAAGAAAGACTCAAAAGAAAAAATATCACTTATCATATAAAAATATAATCGAGTCTTCAATCTTACAAAATAAAATATATTTACTAAAAGAGGACTTAATTTTTTTATTTTTCTTTTTCTTATAAATGAGGTAAATGATATATATATATTCTTTAGCCTCTATTAGCTCTTTCTTTTTGTGCATTCCAAGTACAAGATTTATAAGCAATCAGTTTTTTGCATAATCTTTCCCTTTTTTTTGTTTTTTTTTTTTGCACGAGCCATAAACCTAGCATGATGACTTTCACACTAGTTGTGAGGTAGCCCTCTCTGTTCATTGCGGTAGCTTCACACATCACAGTAGGTAGCCCTCTTAATAGTAGGTGCCTCCATACGGTAAAATTTTAGTAAGCAAAAGTAGAACTCAACACAATTTTACAATCAAGATTAGTTAAAGTCCTAGAGTCTTTCAAGAAAATTCATAAACTTCAAGCATAACATATATGTGTGTTCGTGAGTGTGTGAAGAAGTTTATGTCAACATCGATCATCACATGTATAAGAATATATGTGTATACATAAGCCAAAATTGTATCATAATTTATACAATAAATATCAAAATGAGTTGAGTCACTAAAAATAAGATTATGTGTATGGAAGTATTAAATAAGTTGAATACTGTGTTGGCCAAACAAGGATTTTTTTTTTTGTAATAAAATTTGAAATTCAATTTTAGGGAGAAATTCCCAAGGCACTTCTGAGATACTCAAATCTTTGAGTGTCTATGGCTTTAGTGAATATATCAACTAGTTGTCTCTCAGTAGGTACAAACTCAAGTGTTACTATTTTCTCTTCAACTAGTTCTGGAATAAAGTGATGCCTTATGTCAATGTGCTTAGTTCTAGAATGTTGAACTAGGTTCTTAGAAATACATATAGCACTAGAGTTATCACAATATAAGGGCATCATACCTTGTGGTTGACCATAGTCCTTGAGCATGTTTTTCATCCAAAGCATTTGTGTGCAAGAGCTTCCTGTAGCAATGTATTCCGCTTCAGCTGTAGAGAGTGAGATAGAGTTCTGCTTTTTACTGTGCCATGATACTAAGTTGTTTCCAATGTAGAAACAACCACCTGATGTGCTCTTCCTATCATCCTGGTTGCCTGCCCAGTCGGCATCTGTAAAACCACTTACTTCACAAGTAGTGTCAGTAGTAAAATATAAACCATAATTACTTGTTCCTAAGATATACCTAATGATTCTCTTTACATTCTCTAAGTGTGATTCCTTAGGGTTAGCTAGATAACGGGCACACACACCAACACTAAAACATATGTCAGGTCTACTTGTAGTGAGGTAAAGTAAACTACCTATCATACTCCTATAAAGGGTTTGATCAACACTTTTACCTTGAGTGTCCTTTGTAATTTTTTGTGCTGGTACCTAAAGGAGTTTGTAATGGCTTGCTAGTTTCAAGACCAAACCTTTTAACAAGGTTACAAGCATACTTGGTTTGAGAAATAAATATATTATCATGAGATTGTTTGATTTGCAAACCAAGGAAGAAAGTCATTTCACCTACCATAGACATTTCAAATTCATTTGTCATAACATGCACAAAATCATCAACTAGTGTACTAGATGTGGATCCAAAAACTATGTCATCCACATAAATTTGAGCAATAAAGATCTCGTCATTACTCCTTTTAATGAATAAAGTCTTATCAACTCCCCCTCGAATAAATCCCTTGTTCAAAAGATAGTTGGTAAGTCTCTCATACCATGCTCGTGGAGCTTGTTTCAAACCATAAAGAGCCTTTTTGAGTTTGTAAACATGATTTGGAAATTTCGGATCAACAAATCCTTTTGGTTGTTCCACGTACACCTCCTCATTCAAAAATCCATTCAAAAAGGTAGACTTAACATCCATTTGATATAATTTGAACTTCATATGACAGGAAATGACAAGTAAAATCCTAATTGACTTTAGTCTAGCTACAGGTGCAAATGTTTCAACAAAATCAACTCCTTCTACTTGCGTGTAGCCTTGAGCTACTAACCTAGCCTTATTTCTAACAACAATGTCATGCTCATCAGATTTATTTTTGAACACCCATTTTGTTCCAATAACATTTTTGTTTTTAGGCTTAGGTACTAATACCCACACATGATTTCTTTCAAATTGAGCTAACTCATCCTGCATGGCATTTATCCAAAATTCATCCCTAAGAGCTTCATTCACATTTTTTGGTTCAAATTGAGAAATATAGCATAAATGAGTTACCTCACTTATTTTTCTTCTTCTTATTACTATGCTTGATAGGATGGTTTTTTGAAGTTCGAGTTGGATTTATCATTGATGAGGTTGATGCTTCTTCCTTCTTTTGTTCACTTTCCTTCAACTCTTCTTCTTTTATTCCAATTGTGTCACTGGTCATTGTTAATTGAGGTGTTGTGAAATTTTCTTCATTTCCAGCTTCTTCACTTGTAATCTTCTTACCCCCATCATCTATAACGACATTTATAGATTCCATAACTACATTAGTTCTACAGTTGAAGACTCTATAAGCTCTACTATTTAGGGAATAACCAAGAAATATACCTTCATCACTTCTTGAATCAAACTTACCCCACTATTCTCGATCTCTAAGTATGTAGCACTTACTTCCAAAAACATGCATAAATTTCAGATTGGGTTTTTTACCTCTCCATATCTCATAGGGAGTTTGGTTTGTACCTGGGCGAAGATATACACAATTTATAATATGACATGTAGTGTTTATAGCTTCAGCCCAAAACCTTTTGGAGACTCCCTTGGCATGCATCATTACTCTTGCCATCTCTTGAAGTATCCTATTTTTCCGTTCAACTACTCCATTTTGTTGAGGTGTGATAGGAGCAGAGAATTCATGAAAGATACCATGTTGTTTACAGAAGTCAGCATACTTGGTATTTTCAAACTCTTTTCCATGGTCTGTTCTCAGTCTCTTGATGGTTACTATTTTGTCACCTGCTTCAACTTGCACTCTTGTACAATATGAGATGAAAAACTCAAAAGCATCTGACTTGTCTCTAAGAAAGTCTACCCACGTGTAGCGAGAAAAGTCATCTACTACAACTATGATATATTTCTTACCTCCAATACTTTCTGTTCTCATAAGACCCATAAGGTCAATATGTATCAATTCCAATACTCTGTTTGTATTTATACTCTTGATCTTCTTATGAGCAATCCTAGTTTGTTTACCCAATTGACATGGTCCACATACAGGTGTTTCAATTTTTGAAAGAATAGGTAAACCACGCACAGTCTCAATTTTGCTTAATCTAACCAGATCTTTAAAATTCATATGACCTAGCTTTTCGTGCCATAAGATAGTTGAGTCATTGCTAGCTAGGTTACATGTTACTGTGGGTGATGTATCAATACAATAACAATTGTCATGTGATCTGATTCCCTTAATCACACATTCACCATTTTGATTTGTTACAATACAGTGATTGTTTGTAAATTGCACATTAAAATCACTATCACATATTTGACTTATGCTAATCAAGTTTGCCTTAAGTCCTTCCACATATAAAACTTCATCAAGTTTAGGGATACCCTCTATTTGAACAGAGCCTTTTCCAATAATTCTAGATGTTTTATCATCACCAAAGGTAACTGTCCCTTCATTGTATTCCTTAAAGGTTTTAAACAAAGAACGATTCCCTGTCATGTGTCTAGAGCATCCACTATCAAAATACCAAGCGGTATTTGATTTAACTTTAAATGCTATATGGGCCACAAAGCAGTGCAACTCAGATTTCTTAACCCATCCTTTTTTAATTTTAGACATTTGAGTTACTAGTTTCTTATATTCCTCTTTTTGTGTAGTTCTTGTAGTAAAAATTTACATTTTGAAATTTTTTGAGGTGTTTTAGAAACATTTGTATTCGTGATAGAATCATAAGCATAAAGAAATATACACTTAGGTCTAATATGTCCTTTCCTACCACAATGATGACAGATGGGAACAAACTGAATTTTCTTAGAATGATAAGATGCAAAAACTACCTTCCTTGCCTGAGCAATAGTGGGTTTATAAAATATGGACCTGATTAACCTAGAGGGGGGTGAATAGGTTATTTTTAATTTTTATCAATTTATAATTTACTAACCTAAACAAAGCGGCCAAAAATGCAATCGTGTGTAAGAGTAAAGTGCGGAAATTATAACACGATATTTTTAGGTGGAAACAACCTATGCCATAATAATGACCTAAGAGAAAACCACCAGTCCACCGGACCACCTAACTTTCCACTATGAAAATCAAATGTTCAAGTACAAACTCGGTCTTATGCTACCCTCCTTAGGATACTGCCCCAATGTACTTTACTTACAAGCCCCTACTCTCTTTTCACAGTTTCCAATATTAGCGTGAGCGGTTTCTAGACCAACGTTCCAATAAGCTTCCCGCCAATCAGATACGTTCTCCAAGTAACTGCAAAATAGTTAGCACAAAAACACAAGTGCCCGTGTGTGTTCTAGAACGGATTTAACAATGAATAATCCTAACTAGATGATTTAAAACAAATGTCATTTAAACCAAATCAACTAGAATATTCTAGAGCAAAAAGATTAGGCATAAGTTCAACAAAAATTTGCTTCTTTGAAATTTAATCGTCAAATTAAATAATTATGATCACACATGAAATTATTTAATCTAAACATGTAAAAATCTAATTAAGAAGAAGCTATGTAAAGATAAAAATACCAATCAAATTTATTAATAAATACCTTCAATATGATATCAATTTTATTTAAGTCTTAATTACTTTTGCTTCATAAATAATATTATTCAAATCACAACATTTATATATATATATATATTAAAGAAAATCAAAAGCATACCATTCTACGTTGATTCCTACTGACCATGATTACATGCGTTGAATAACTTTTTATATATATTACCATTGATTCCTGTTGAGTAGCTTTATATATATATATATATATTAGCACTCGGCATTCACCAGCTCCGACTTCTTTGTTTATTTATTTATTTTTTCTTTCTCAATTCGGCAGTTGCAGATTTTTCTTTCTTCGTTTTCTAATTTTTTTTCCTGCACACACCTTTAACCCTAATGTATCTATATATATAGATAATAATAATACCTAGTGATATTAGGGTTAAATGTATTTTGGGCTTAATTTTTCAAAGTCCATTAAAACATATCTTAAAAAATTAATTAATAATTTCATAAATTAATTAAAGTTTGAATATATATTTTAACATAAAATATAATTTTAGATTTATGAAAATGTGTTATTAAATGCATAAATGAAATCTTATGTGTCGCAGTTATAAAAGATATACTTGTAATACGATTATCTGAAACTCGAGTATTTGTTGGGCTTTTCTTGATAGACTTAATAGCAGGCCTAAAAACAAATTTATAAGTAAATATTTTGTTCACGAAAATAGCCAACACTCATAGTCCTTACAATTTTTAATTTTATTTATTTCTTTTCTTTATTTTATTAATTCTTTTATTCTTTTATTTCTTTCAATTTTTATTTAACTTTTGGGTAATAAAATATTTTATAGTTTGAATTAATTTACTAACGTATGTATAATATGTATTTTTCTTTTTACTTCTGATAGCACTTATTTAATATAATTAAGTGATCAACAATCTTAATTTTTGCTACCAATGTACATTTTATTAAGATTTACAGGAAAAAAAAATCTCAAGAAAGATGAATGCTAATCAGGAGGAAGATGAACAAACCTAAGTTCAAGTAGATAGTGGTGATACTGAAAAGAAAATGATGGAGTATGTATTGCCTATCATTGGTAATACTAGCTCTTTCATACAACATGAAGAGGGTGTAAAGAATTATAAGTTGAAAAATATTCATTGTTTCTTGTTACCTTCATTTTACGGTACCCTTAATGAAGACCTAAGAACAGCAAGAGATGAAGAATGAGAAAGAACATATATGCTAGGAAACTAATAAGGAGATCAAGATGAAGACTAATGAATAGATGACACATTAAGGGAGCCAAGAATAATAGGTGAAAGAGTAGAATCTTGAGATAAAGAACCAGAAGAAAGAGGTTCAAGAGTAAAGGTGATACAATGGAAGAGGGTATAAGAAGTAAATGGAAAAGTGCATCTTGAAAGTCTTTGAACATAGTGTCTATAGTCTTCTCAAGAAAAGGAAATTTTTGCTCATAAAACTAAACATACCTAGAAGTAATGACCTTACTAGTGAAAACATCAAGGCATAAATAGTTGTTGTGTTGTGAAGCATATGCAAGGAACACACATGAGGTAGATCTATGCTCTAGTTTATGTTTGACAACAACCCTTAAACAAGGAAAAGCAAGACAACTAAAAACTTGCAAGAAACCATAGTTGGGCGTCTTATGATAAATCATTTCATAAGGTGATAAATCTCATAGAATATGTGAAGGAAGCCTATTCTGTAGGTAAGCAATTGACCTACAAACATAGAACTAGTACTTAATGGGGACTATAGCCTAAAAACATCATGTAAGAGACATTCTACTACTCTTTAAAGATAACTCTCAACTAAACCATTTTATTTAGATGTATGGGGATATATGTGGCAATGTTCAACACCTAAACTCAGTCATTCATTGCTCCAACATTGAAACTCCCCTACATTATCACTTTGCATAATTATAAAAAGAGAATCAAATTACCTCTTTATTGTAGATTTAAATAAAGTTATGGAAAGCTTTGCTTGACTCTTTTGAGTGAGAAAATAAATCCACATGAATTTGGTATTATTATCAACTACAAGTATAAAATACTTAGCTATAATTATAGACAATATAAGAAAAGTCTATATATCAACATGTATCAAATCAAAAGCTTTTATTGATTTATGAGTACTTTCTTGAAAAGGAAGCCTAAGTGCTTTTGCAAGAGACAGATAATGCATAATGATGTAGAAAAGGAAATGTTACAATTGGTATTAGTTAGTATTGCAAGTCTATTCAAGACTACATCAAAAGGATGGCCTAACCCAATATGCCAGTTGACATCTTAAGAAGAAACACTAGTAAACAAAGCTTAGACAATGAGACCTGTGCACCTGAGATGATGATGAGGAAAGATTAGATGACTATTGTAACTCATTGAGTTTATATAGGCCTCTCTTAGATCTACCTTGGAAGATAGTCTTCTTCGTATAGGTTTCCTTAATACAGAAAAAAATATGGGTGGAATTCAACAAAGATTGAGTTATCAACACACTATTTGTTAACAAAGAATAAATTTGAAGAGGCTTAAGGAGAATGTAAAATATTTTTTAACATAAGTTCTTGACCACAAAAATCAATAATGTTAGTACTCATATTGTAAATAGAGAGTTTAGAGCCATTACCTACAGTAACTTGCTCACGACATGTAAAGGGAACAACATCTCTTCCCTTTGACACATTTCTTATCAAGTGATGAGTAGCACCACTATCAAGAAGCCAACCTTTATCCACATCTTGATCTTCTTATAAATTTTACCTACCATGGCTATAGGAGAAGAACCCCCTCTTTCCAAGCAACAAGTATCTCAAGTGAAAGCACTATGATGCAATATGCTCTACTTTAGAGTAGATTTGGCATATAATTATTTCTTAGTCATCGAATTTACTCTATTTTCAACCTCTAGCACTTCCCATCTTAGCATTCTTTATAACTTTTAGTCTAGGAGCCTCCAAATTGAAGAAAATCTTGAAGGTTCCATGGCTTGTCGCTACTACTCTATCCTAGGCTAGGATATTTTCCTTGCAAATTAAGGCATTAAATTTTATCATATTTGCTTGAAGAATCTATTTTTCATTAAATCTTGATTATTCAAGAATCATTTTCTCTTTAGTAAGAAGTAAGATATGCAGTTCAAATAATGAAGGTTCTTTAACCTTCATGTTTATAGAAATGACAAAACCTCTATATTCTAAGCCAAGACCACAAAAGAGATGCATCATTATTTCCTTATCAAGAATCTTCTCACCAATTGATGCAAGATGATTAGTGTTGGTTTTCAGTTTATTAAAACACTCCTGGATTCCAAAACCATCTCTTCTAACTTGTTGTAACAATGTTCTCAATTCCATTACTCTTGTTCAAGATGAAGAAATTAAAGAACTCTCTAAATCACTCCACATTTGAGTAGCATTAGTCGAGGTTGAATTTTACTTGACATTGCATCTCTTTTGAGGGTGAGTTGCAACTCTTACAAAAAAAATTCTCCGGTTCCATGACAAGAACGTAGAATCCATCTTCCCTACTACATTTTCGATGAGATATCATGCTGGAGGTTAAATGCTTGAATCAAGAATCTCTTCGAATCCATAAGAAATTATAGAACTCATGAACCATTCTTTCCAAATCAAGTATTTGATTCTATTAAGTTTGATCGATATTACTGCATAATTTGGCAATGAAGAAATACTAGGAATTGTGGTCGAAGTAACTATTGAATTCTATAAAGGATCTTGATTCATCTTTCTATAACTTCTTGTTCAAGTGAAAAAAAAAGATGATGAGATCTCTGATACCATGAAAATCAATGAGAAACTCAATATAGGGAACTATGAATTCTCGGAATGAAATTTATCAAAACACAATACAAGATCCATATGCTGCTTATATATATAGTTAAGCTCTACATAAAATCCTAGCATTACATTAACTAATGTAAGCCTTACATACACTATAAAAACTATATTATCAATAACAAAATTATAAAATGTAAAAGAAAGTTAAGAGGAGTGCTAGATTGTTTTGCAACTATACTACCATAGGATAGTCACTAGCCTTCCTTAATCACTATATTTTACTATAAGGTAGACACTAAATCATACTCTAAAATGATCCTTGTGAAATCAATGTCAAGATTGAAGCATAACCTGTGAAGTCATACCTCCTATTTTGGAGGAGATGAGAGGAAGAAAAAAGAAAAAAGGTAAAAGCATAAGAAGAAAAGAAATGATTAGAGTTTTCTCTCCAAATTCATGGTATAAGCTGTATAATATTAAGGAATCTAATAATATAAAAGGCGTCCCTTATAAGCTTAGAATTAATATCATATACAAAATACTATAATTACTTTCAAGATAAATGTTTCAGTCTAACTTTTTATTAAAAATGATAAATATTTAACTTTTTATTTAAAATTTACAAAATTGTTTCAATGATGAAAATGTGTAATTATTTATACTACATTATTTAAGCAATTATGTTATAATTAACTACTAGGTTCTCATATTTATTTCACAAAACTTATTTGTTAAAACTCATAAATTATATAGCTTCAAAAATTCATAAATTTTAAATATTTTTCAAAATGCAAAGTGTTAGAAAAGATGAAGTTTATAAAAATATTTTAAAGCCTTGTCCCACATTGTTTTTTTACATTATTTAAAAGAGGTATAAATAGTGAAGAGTTGGCTATTGGGATTGGGCCCCAAAGGGTACCCACTTTTGTGGAAGGGGAGAGGATCTAGGCAAATGTGATATCACACGCGTGCGCGTGCGCCGCCACCGTCCATCCATCCGACTGACCGTGCTGATCTGAGCCGAGTGCGAGTGCGAGTGCGAGCCGTTAATTGTCTTTACTCAGAAAATGATCGTTACTGAAACAAAAATGTCCATTACTCGTCTTTACTTAGAAAATGACCGTTACTCAGAATGGCTGTTACGCTCTCCATCCCCAAACATTACCGTTATTGTCATAATGGCCACACGGTTTCTGAAACCTATAAATAGAGGGCCTCAGCTCTCAGTTTTAACACAACAATCTGCAAACTCATCTCCCTATGAAAAAAAATTCTCTCTACAATTCTAAGTTTTTTTTTTAGTTTTCCGAGCAACAAATTTTCAAGTGTAGCATTCCAGTCTTCATCAGTGCAGTGAAGTTCTGAGACAGAGATTAAGCTTCTAGGCTGTTTTATCTTGGGGACGACAGGGTTGTGTTTGCTTATATAAATTGGGAAGAGCCACAAAAGGTCTTAAAGAGAGCGACCTAGTCTGCGACTCAACCCAAGTAGTTCATATCAGGTTATCGGTAATATTGTTTCAATACTGTTATTAACAAACTTGTTTCAACAATTTTAAGAAGTATTCTATCTGTCATGTCTACTGAAATGCTAACTGGTGATCTCAACAAACCATTTTGTTTTGAAGGCCTACATTTTAAAAGATGGAGACAAAAAATGTTGTTTTTCTTAACCATGAAAAAAGTCAATTTTGCTCTTACTACTGAAAAACCAATACAGTCCAATCCTCCTACTGAAGCTGCAACTAAGGATTTAGACACCTGGATGGAAAATGATTTTCTATGCAAAAATTATATTCTTAACGGTTTAGCTGATGACTTGTATGATTATTATAACTATGATAAGTCTGCTAAGGAAATTTGGGAAGCACTTCAAAAGAAGTACGACACTGAGGAAGCTGGAACTAAGAAGTATGTTGTGAGTAGATACATGAAGTTTCAAATGATTGATGGCAAATCAGTGGAAGCTCAATCACACGAACTGTAGAAGATAGCACACGAAATAACTTCTGAAGGTATGACTTTAGATGAACAATTTCAAGTAGCTATTATAATAGATAAATTACCCCCTCCTTGGAAAGATTTTAAGAATACACTTAGGCATAAAACTAAGGAATTTTCTTTAGAAAGTCTTATAACCCGTTTAAGAATAGAAGAAGAAGCTTGAAAGCAAGACCAAAGAGATGAAGTACTCGTAGTCTCAAATAATAGTACCAATAAGAAACCCTCCTCTACAATTTTGAAACCTAAAGGTAGAAATATGAAAACTCATAATCGTAGTAATAACCAAAACCGCAACCACCAAAATAGAAATAGAAATTATCCTCTCCAGAATGGACCTCAACCCTCTTAAGGAATAACACATTCATGTGTTATAGTTGTAACAGACCTGGCCACTTGGCTAGGAACTACGGAACAGGAATCGTCCTGCCCCACAGGCGAACCTTACCGAAGATCAACTTATTGCTATGATATCTGAAGTCAATTTTGTTGGTGGATCCGAGGGGTGGTGGGTGGACACCAGTGCTTCTCTCCATGTCTATTATGATCGAGACATGTTCAAGTCCTATTCTGATTCTGAGGACAAGAAAGTGCTACTGGGCGACTCCCACTCCACTAAAGTTGCTGGTACTGGTGAGGTGGTATTGAAGTTTACCTTTGGAAAGACTATCATCTTGAAGGATGTCTTGCATACTCCAGAGATGAGAAAGAACTTAGTTTCAGGCTATCTTCTTAACAAAGCTGGGTTTACTCAAACTATAGGGGCTGACTTATTTACTATAACTAAAAATAATATATTTTTTGGGAAAGGGTATGCCACTGATGGCATGTTTAAATTAAATGTTGAAATCAATAAAACCTCTTCTTCTGCTTACATGTTGAGTTCTTTTAATATGTGGCATGCTAGACTTTGTAATGTTAATAAACACATAATCAAGAACATGAGTAGCTTAGAACTAATTCCTAAACTATCTTTAAATGATTTTGAAAAATGTGATTTTTGTAGTCAAGCTAAAATAACCAAAACTTCACATAAATCAGTAGTTAGAGAATTTGAACCTTTAAAATTAATTCATTCTGATATATGTGAACTTGATGGAAATTTAACAAGAAATGGAAAACGCTATTTTATAACTTTTATAGATGACTATTCAAATTACACTTATGTATATCTAATGAAAAATAAAAGTGAAGCATTTGACATGTTTAAAATATTTATGACTGAGATTGAGAATCAACTTAACAGAAAAATAAAAATGTTTTGAAGTGATAGAGGCACCGAATATGATTCCAATATCTTCAATGATTTTTATAAAACTCATGAAATCATTCATGAAAAAACTACACCTTATTCTCCTTAAATGAATGGCAAAGCTGAAAGAAAAAATAGAACTTTTACTGAATCAATTGTTGTAATTTTATTAAAATCTAATGTTGCTTCCCATTGGTGGGGAGAAATTTTATTAACTGTTTGCTATGTGCTAAATAGAGTGCCTAAATCTACAAATAAAATTTCACCTTATGAAATTTTGAAAAATAAGAAACCTAATTTAACTTATTTTAAAACTTGGGGTTGTTTAGCCTATGTTAGGATCCCTGATCCTAAAAGAAATAAAATTGCTAGTAGAGCATATGAGTGTGTATTCATAGGATACGCTGTGAATAGTAAAGCTTATAAATTTTATGACTTAAAAGATCATGTAGTTATAGAATCAAATGATGTTGACTTCTATGAACATAGGTTTCCCTTTAAATTTAAAAATAGTGGGGGCTCGTCTTCTAGTAGTTTACCCATAACTAGAACTAGTGAACAAAATGAAGAATTAAACACTGAAATTATAAGAAGTAAACGAGCTCGAACCCTTAAGGATTTTGGGTCTGATTTTTATGCTTATACCTTAGAGGAAGATCCCCAAACTCTTAAAGAAGCATTATCTTCTTTAGATGCCAACTTATGGGAAGAAGCTATAAATGATGAAATGGACTCACTTGAGTATAATAAGACTTGGCATTTAGTTGACTTACCTCCTCGTTGCAAAACCATTGGATGTAAATAGATACTAAAAAAGAAATTAAAACCCGATGGTACTATTGAAAAATACAAAGCTCGTCTTGTAGTTAAAGGGTATAGGCAAAGGGAAAATGTAGATTTCTTTGATACCTTTTCACCAGTTACACGAATAACTTCCATACATGTACTTTTCTCTCTCGTTACTATCCATGATTTAGTAGTACATCAAATGGATGTTAAAACTGCTTTCTTAAATGGTGATTTAGAAGAAGAAATGTATATGGATCAACCTGAAGGTTTTGTTATCCCAGGTCAAGAAAATAAAGTTTGTAAATTAGATAAATCTCTTTATGGTCTAAAACAAGCACCTAGGCAATGACATGAAAAATTTGATAATCTAGTTATCTCACATGGATTCAAAATAAATGAAAGTGACAAATGCATTTATTATAAATTATAAGATAATATTTACACTATTATATGTTATATGTGGATGACATGCTTATTTTTGGATCAAATATTTATTTTGTGAATAATGTGAAAACATTGTTAAGAGCTAATTTTGATACAAAAGATCTCGGAGAAGCAAGTGTAATCCTTGGTATAAAGATAATTAGGTCTGAAAAGGGAATTTCTCTAGATCAATCTCACTACATTGAGAAGATCTTAAAGAAATATAATTACTTTAACTGTAAACCTGCATGTACTCCCTATGATCCTAGTGTAAAGTTGTTCAAGAACACCGGAGACGGTGTTAGACAAACTGAGTATGTGAGCATCATTGGTAACTTACGTTATGCTACTGATTGCACTAGACCAGATGATAACTGTATTTTATACAGTTATTTTCGTCTCTTTTATTAATTATAATTGTTATGTTCTATACATTTTTAGTTAATTTTTAATTAATTAAATTAATATTTATTATTAGTTTTTAATAAATATATTTTCAAGAAAATTAATGAATTTTTATAAAAAAAGGGACTTAATTGCAATTATAAAAAGCTTAAAATTTAATTTGAATTAAGAGAGGGTGAAATTGCATATATCCAAAGATTAGAAATTAATTTGAATTAAAATTATGGGTCAAAATGCAATTAATGAAAGTTGAATTTTCTACGTAGGAGAAGGAGCCACTCTCGACATTCACAACACCCAACACACACCGTTCGATTATCCAATCAACGGTCAAGATTGGGCACGTGCAATCCAGACGCGACAAAAGTGAGTATACTTGGTTCTCCTGAAACACGCGGCTCGACACCGAGTGGGGCCCATCTGCCGCGCAGGCTGGCGTATAGGGTGGGGCCCACGTGTCGACTGCGCAGATTTTCTCCCGAGGCGCATCGCTCACTGTTGGATCTGTTGAACGGTCGAGATTTAAACCACGTGGAAGCAAGCTGTCGCGCACCAAGCAGCTCGCCTACACATCCCGTGCGTCACAGTTCATCAAAGTAGCATGCACCCTAGCGTTTCATCCAATAAAAAGTTGCCACGAGTCCCATCAATCTTGAAGCCAATCACATAACAACACGTGGCATACATTTTGTGAAATCAAAACACAGAATTTTGTGCGCCCTTTATTCTCTCCAACACGTGCAGTGTGTATTATGCTCAAAATTTGTCCCCCACATGGGGGATATATTTGGAACGCGGAGGAAAGGAAGTGGAGTTTTTAAGTTTGTCATTTTTTCCATTTTTCACTTCAAGCTTTAGTTCTCTACGTGTTTTCTACAACACGCAGAAACTTTTATTTAACAATTTTTATGTTGTATTTTCGTAGGAAATAGGGAGAAAGAAGACAACGAAGAAGAAGGAAAGGGAAGAAATTAATTTTTCATTGAGTAATCACGAAAGAGTTTCTCCCAATCTTTTTTCTTTTAACTTTTATTTCTCTGAAATATTTAATTGTTGTTGTGTTGTAATTTTAAATTCTGTTATGAACTAATTTATTTGTTCTCGGGTTGTAGTGTAGCTTAAATTATGAAACTTGAATGAATTATTTTTGAATGATTTATGAAACGGTTTTAAGTTTTTTATTTTATCTATGCTTAATGCTTTTAATTATCGAAAGATTAATTAATTGATCTGTGATACTTAAATAAACTTAGAAAAGGCATTTTTGTGTGTTTCTCATGATAAAATAATGTATATATATAAGGGATAGGAATATACTTTTATTGTATGTGTAACTATTTGAGAACTTAGAACTTAATAAATCTGGTTGAATTTAATTCTCATAGGAATATAGTGAATTATTTTAACGAGATGTGTCTGTATGGAGCTCGGAAGAGATATATGGATAAATTAGGAGTTCTTGGTTAACAACTTAAAATACGAGAACATAAATCAAGAGAAAATATAATGATTCAAGTGGATTAATTTGGTGAAACTGCAATCCTAGAATTTTCTTGCAAACTGTTATAAAAATTAGTTAGTCAAACTGCATCAAATTATCGATTGTTTAGATAAAATTAGGTTGAAATAATTTTAGTAATTAACAAACACTAGTAACAAATCTCCATGTGAACGATATTTTACTTATCATATTATTACTTATGACCGTGTATACTTGCATGATTTTATGTTCTCCAAAAGAGACAACACCAGACGTAGCTTATGTTGTGGGACTACTATGTAGATTTACTAGTAGACCTAATATAGAGCATTGGAATGCTATTGAAAGGGTTATAAGATACCTTAAGAGAACTATATACCTTGGGTTACATGATAAAAAGTTTCCTGCCATTTTAGAAGGATACAACGATGCAGATTGGAACACTTTATCAGAAGACTCCAAAGCAACTAGCGGCTATATATTTAACATAGCTGGTGGAGCTGTTTCTTGGAAGTCTAAGAAACAGACAATATTGGCTCAATCTACAATGGAGTCTGAAATGATAGCACTAGCCACTGCTAGTGAAGAAGTAGGCTGGCTAAGAAGTCTGTTAGCTGAGATCCCTTTGTGGGAAAGACCGATACCAGCTGTCTTGATCCACAGCGATAGTACCGTGGCTATTGCAAAGATTCAGAACCATTACTACAACGACAAGAGACGACAGATACGTCGTAAGCATAGTACTGTTAGAGAATTTCTCTCTATGGGAGCTGTAAGAGTGGATCATGTACGTTCTGATGAAAATTTGGCAGATCCTTTGACGAAAGGATTATCGAGAGAGAAGGTTTTCAAAACCTCAAAAGGAATGGGATTAATGCCCTTAGAATGAAGAGTCACTTGTGATGGTAACCCAACTTATAGACTAGAGATCCCAAGAAATAAGTTCAAAGGGTAATAACAAGTCATGAAGTGATATGAGATGTATCATGCTATTTTTCAAATCCCATTCTATATTGTTAGAAGCATGAAGTCCTAAAGCGATAGAAAAGGATGAGTTAATTGTTAAACTCTTAATGAGTTCTATACTCTATGTGGAGTGGAGTACATAGCTACAATAGTACTCTTGATATACTCACCTATGTGAATGTGAAAGTGTGGCCGCTTCTATGAAAAAATTTTGGGGCAAAATTTACTAGAGCGTTCACTATACTGGGATACACGTGCATGGCCATAAAGCACAGGCTTTTAGAACTACACCTTGGAAAGGTTGTGTGTGTAATGTTGTTAGAGATAGAGTTCAAAACTATGAGTTACTCTAGTATATTCTAAAGCATCAACACGAAGTAAAGGTTCAAGTCGATAGACACCTTTGCTTATGCACAATCTTATACTTTTAATTGATCAGTTGTTCGATGCAACTATTTTTATATAAAATTCAAGTGGGGGATTGTTAGAAAAAATGAAGTTTATAAAAAAAATTTAAAGCCTTGTCCCACATTGCTTTTTTATATTATTTAAAAGAGGTATAAATAGTGAAGAGTTGGTTATTGGGATTGAGCCCCAAGGGGTACCCACTTTTGTGGAAGGGGAGAGGACCTAGGCAAATGTGATACCACACATGCGCGCACGTGTCGCCGCCGCCGTCTGGCCAAGCCGAGCCGAGTGCAAGTGTGTGTGCGTGTGAGGTGGCATTTCATTTTTTGGAAAAATTATTTTTTACAAAAAACGTTTCCAATTAGAAAATGGTTGTTATATATATATTTTTTCTTAAGAGAAAAAAACAACAATCGTTATTTCCTTTTACTCATTCCATTACTTTTCATTATTCAAAAAAATGGTCGTTAATTGTCTTTATTCACAAAAATGTCCGTTATTTATCTTTACTCACAAAAATGTCTGTTACTCGTCTTTACTCAGAAAATGACTGTTACTCTTCATTACTCAGAATGGTCGTTATACTCTCCATCCTCAGACATTACCGTTATTGTCATAATGGCCACACGGTTTCTGAAACCTATAAATAGAGGGCCTCAGCTCTCAGTTTCACAACAATCTGCAAACTCATCTCCCTACGAAAAAAAATTCTCTTTGCAATTCTAAGTTTTTTTTTTTTAGTTTTCCGAGCAACAAATTTTCAGGTGTAGCATTCTAGTTTTCATTAGTGCAGTGAAGTTCTGAGACAGAGATTAAACTTCTGGGCTGTTTTATCCTGGGGACGAAAGAGCTGTGTTTGTTTGCACAAATTGGGCAGAGTTGCGAAATGTCTTAAAGAGAGCGACCTAGTCCGCGACTCAACCCAAGCAGTTCATACCAAGTTATCGGTAATATTGTTTCAGTACTGTTATTAACAAACTTGTTTCAACACAAAGTTTCACACATACTACGAACTAATCTTATAACTATTATAAAGGAGGTTGTATTGTCATATATACCATTATAGTCTTATAAATGACATGTCATATTTTGATTAGTGATATCTATAAGTATCAATGTATATTCTTATATGACGTAATTCAACTATAATTTAATTTTAGTTAATTTATTTTTAATTTATATTTAATGTAAAAAGTATTTGATTATATGTATTAATTATCTTTTAAGGAGATTAAAAGAAAAAATCAAAAAACTTCTAAAATAATTGATTTTATATGAATAAATTTAAAATTTAAAAATACTTTCTTAGTGGTAATTTAAAATAAAAAAAAATGAAGAAACTTAAGATCATTATAATAATTTTTTATTGTTATAGAATTAAAAAAGAAAAGTAAAAGTCCCATAATAAGTTTTAAATTTTAATTTATTTTTTAAATTATATTTTATATAAAAATAATTAATTATATTTATTAATAATTATCTTTTAGTAGAAGAATAAAAGAAAAAAAAATACTCCTAAAATATTTAATTTTTGTTAATGGAATATTTAATTTATATAAAAAACTTAATGAAATTGAAAATTAAAGGAAATAAAAATACTCATATATATTAAAATAATTTATATATAATTTAATTTTTAATAATTTATTTTTAAATTATATTTAATCTAAAAATTAATCGATTATACGTTAATATTATCTTTTATCGGAGAAATTAAAAAAAAATTTATAAATTCTTTCTTTATTTACGTGGTACACCAAAGTTTGTAACTTTGAAAAATGTAAACTTAATTTCAATTTCTTGTTACCAAACAAAATTATTTTTCACGTGTTTTTAAAAAGCATTTTAACAGTTTTAGATATAATGAAACAAATATATAAAATATAAAATAAACCTATTTGTTTCGGAACAGTGAGAAGGGATATGAGAGAGAGAGTACCAACTTATGTTTTTTAGTTCCATAGATAAAATACTGTTTTCATTTAATAAATGCACCTAATGTGGAGCAGTACAAGAAAAGGACAAACAACAATCGTGAAACCAGCCATAAAGACAAAATAGTCACCGTACCGATATGGGTTTGGTATTGGGATATCAAAATTCTCCGGACGTTTTTGCCAGCACCGAACTTTGGTCGGCTAGTTAATACTTTTGTATTTTTATATCCATATTATTTAATACCTTATTTTTATTATTGGTATTTGTTATTTTTGACCAAAATTTACCACTCATTTTTATTATTAATATGTGTTTTAACCATTATTAATAGTATTTTTTTTATTATCAAAATTGACCACACGTGTAGTATGTAGCAAACTAAACAAGGGCATTTCTAGGAATTTAGTAAAAAGGAAAATGCAATGGAAAAAAAATTAACACTTAGAAAGATATCAATAATTAAAATTAGTATTAAAATAAAACATTTTAATAACCTTAGATCACTAATAGAATAACTAGGGTACAAATTTAACTAAAATAATTTAAATTTATTTTTTGTTTTTGTGTTTTAGTACATTACTTTTATCATTATTCATCACTATGTTTGTCTTATAAGTTAAGATAATATTGGTTAAAAAAGTTTAAAAAAATATTCAAAAAATTTATGCAAACATAAAACACATATGGCTGGCTAACTTTGGTAAAAAAAAAAAAAGAGCAAATAGTGTTCATAATAGTTAAAAATAGTATACCATATAACTGAAGTATTAAACCAAAATATTTTAATAAGAAGATAAGGAATATCAATGTATTAATTAGGGAACATTTAACGTACCAAACTCTAGGAGTTTTGCAGGAAACTATCAAACTCTAGTAGCTAATATAGCAAACTAGCAGGAAATTAACTATCAACTATTAGCCATCATAATGACATACTTCTCGTACGAGTTTTGCAAGATGAGCAACAACTCTAGAAATAATTAAAAGGAAATATTACGAGACACTAGCTAAAGCATTATATATGTTCTTTCCAAATATGGCAGCTGTATCAACTTAATTAAATCTGGAGATGTTATTTTGAGTTTATAAATAATGGAGTTATGATTGATCCGTCAAACACGAACAACGAGTGCTATGGCTGATCTGCTCACTTTGTTCATTTTTTTTTTTTTATTAAATCTAAAAATTCTAAAATTTCCTTGGTCTCGATGGTGAAATAAATGTTACTTAATTCTTGTTTGGTAAAAAAAATTGAACTTAATTAAGGGTATTTTTTTAAAAGGTAGGAGTACTATGAATGTATACGTAGCATACTGCGAGAGTTAATACTACTGATACAGACATGTTTATTTTATTATTTAATATTAAATGCATAAGTTGTTGGAATATTATGGATCAAAATTCTCAAAATTAAAAAACATTTACAAATAATTATCTAGAAGTTCTCAAACTTTTATTTCTGATTTCTTTAACTTGATTATTACATTGTTACTGAGAAATATTTATAGAAACAACTAATAAATCTATGTCATACAATATAAACCTATCAAAACAATCTAAACCATACACTTATCTCTTTACCTAACCCATTTATTTTCTTCTTCCCATCAATCATGAACTGTATCATTATCAATCCAGATCATCAAGATCCAGATCATCAAGTTTACAAACCAATTTAGGTGTCATGCATGTATGTGGCTTAGATGAGTTTAGCAGATTATCTACCTACCTTCGTAAAGAGCTAGCTCTTATATTAGCTTAATTATTTTATATAGCTAGGCTTGTTTATTTCATTCCCTATGTTTTCATTCATTTATTCTTGTGCTCTCTCATGATATGTCTCTTTTTCAGATTTTTGTTTTAAACTTATTTTAATCTTCTTCTTGTTATTTTTTTTTTCCTTATGTCTTTCTTGTTAGCCTTAAATTATCACGTTTTCCTACCAAATATGAGAAAAATGTTAACGTCAATAGTAGATTCAACTATATGTAAGCCAGGTGAGTTAATATGTATGAACTAAATAATAAGAAACCAACCAAACAACAACCACCAACTATATGTAAGATTCAACTATATTCTTCTGTTGTTCATCTACTGACCTATATGCCTAAATACAAATTAAATGTTAAACCAAAAGAGAGATTAATATAAATTATAGTTGGATCATTTCCATCTTTGAAAATGCATCCATGATTAAATTTCTAGACTATAAAACAGGCTTAGTCACCACTTTTGTCATTAGTTAAGGGAAACTTCAAAGTCAGTCCAATTAAAAATACAATGTCGAATTGCTCCATTAATAGAAGTCCAATTTTTGACTCCCACCAATTCAATAGTGATCATACTCACCGGCTACAACATGATTACAACAATGGAACCAGCCAGCATCGTCAAGGCCGTGATTTTTGGTACGCAAGACGAGCATTTCTAAGCAGTTACCACTTCTCTGAGAAAACTAGTTTCAAAGAGAAGCTGAGGAGCTCAATGAAAGAACTTAATGAGTTGGCAATGGTGGTAGTTTCTGACATTTGTAAAAAAGTGTCAATGAGGAGGTTAGATCTTAGGGTTTTCAAGCTGAGATTTGGGTTTTCATCTTCTATTGTTGTTAGCATAAAATCATGTTTTACACCTTGCTTTAACAGAAAACAATTGATGGAAAATGAATCATAAGAAGGGGTGGAAAATCATGTAAGATAACATGTTTGTATCGGGTCCATGTTGTTGTATTCGATTTGTATTAAATTTACCTGATGTGGCCATGTAACCCGTGCTTTAATTACAAATAACTCTATTGGTGTCACGCCCCAAAAATAGTGCTTTTTATGAACAGAATTATATTAAAAGAAAATTTCTTAAATAATTACGAAAAGTCAATCAAAATCATTTGAAAATCAACTTTTGTATAAAACTTGGGTACCCTTTAAAGATTTTCTATTCAAAAGACAAAGTTCGATATAATTTTATAAACTTAAATCCAAAATATTTGAAATCCAAATAAAATTCATTAAATCAAAGTTATCTCAGCCTTGTCTAAACGTAAATTATAATAGCCAATAAAAGATACAAGGTTTTAAGTCAAATCTTGCAACATCAAAATCCTTTGTTCATGATAATTTTATCTTTACTATGATAATCTCGAACAACATAGTTGGAAAGTGAAGGAAGAGTATAGGTAAGCTATACATAGCTCAATAGGAGTCTACTTTATAAAATATAATCATAGTAAACTTTATTCATGATGCATGCTCATTTTAATATTTTTTTCTGAATGTGAGTAATCATTACTTGTATACAGTGCTGGGAGATTTTTGTCAAAACGTGGTACACCTATACCTCCTTGCTTTCGAGGGATTAGAAGAGTGAACATACCAGGTATCCAACGCATTATCATGCAATATAAAATATGCTATGGGGGTATAATCTAATGCATGAAATGAAATCCTATATGTATTGGTCATCCAAAAACATAGGCACATGCATGGTTCAACTCCGAGACACATGTGAGACACCTCTGACCCCATGTAAGATCACAATACATAAAGCATATGCATCGATCAAATCATGTCATGTGGACTCTCGTCTATGGGTAGGTCAACTCCAAAACACAATAAGAGTTCAACTTTAAGTCCTATGTGTAGTTAAAAATTCCAGAATAGACGGTAAGCTCTAAACATAACAAGGGGTCCAACTTCGAGGCCTGTGTGTGAGCAATAATCCACAGTCAACAATCCATGACCATAATAATCTGTGATCACATATAGATACCATAGATGGAAAAACTCCAAGGATATATGTGTATGTGATGCGTACTTATAGTTCGTCGAAAACATTCTACTGCAACCAGTAGCCCATGGGTACCATATTCCGTAAGTGATCAGTGCAAAAATACAAGTGCATAATATCGTAGTTTTATAGTAAATTGACAAGAAAAGTATCATCCTTAGGGATTGGTAACTTACTTTTGATAAATATCAAAATTATGCTAATCTCGATTTTATCTAGAGAAATCACTAAGGTTGTTGTAATTGGGATTCAAAATAATATCAATTTAAAGAAAATGTGCAAAAGAAAATAAAGATGTTGTTCAAAGATCAAATTAATGGGAATAAAAATTCTACAAAATCGATTTCACCTAATCCCTCACTATGTTTTACTCATCTAGCTAAATGAATTTAACTCTCTCTATTTGTTAGCAATCTCAAAAAAACATCCAAAAGCCTTTTTCGATAGTCAATTGGAAACATTTTTGTTCATTAATTTGCACAAGAGTATGCAACTTAACAAAGCATTAAGACCAATGATTTTAATACTATACAGGTTCATACAATCCTTTCGATCTATATATTTAATTACGTTGAAATATTTAGTATTTATCCTATAATTCCTTTTTTCAACAACAAATCACAAAATTAAAATCATCAAATTAATGGTCGGTTAATTAGAAGCAATAAACTCAGAAAAAATCAAACAAACATGAAGAGAAATAATTCAAATTAACACGGAAAATGAAACATAGTTTGGAATTAGATTACATCTTTTTTCTAGAATAAAGAAAATTTAGTTCTTACTAAAAATTAAATTCAAAATAAATGAATTCACCGTTATTTTTCTGAGAAGAATCGAAAGGAAAATGAACGCCAGAAAATAATCTAATTTCGTGTTCCTCCATCCAACTTTTCTGTTTTTCTTTGATCTGCTTTAAGGTTTTTCCAATATTTACTTTTCTTTTCATTTCTAGCCAACACTGCCTCTTTATATTTCCTTTTTTCCTGCAATGCTTTTCTCTTTTTCTGTTTCTCTTTCTTTCGCGTTCAGCGTATTTTTTCATGTGCCTATTTTTTAGCATATTTTTTCTTTTTTTAACTTAACTTCATTTAAATTTGATTTCAATAAATCTTCATTTAAATTTGAGAGTCCTTAGATGATATGCTTCTAAAATTTTAGATCTTTATTTTCTTCAAATCTGCAATAAAATTTAAATAATAATGAATTCTAAAGTCAATAAAACATAAATAAAATTATACTAAAGTTTAACGTTAAGACGTGATAAATTATACCAAATTATGCAAGTCATCATTAAGACAACATACAAGTGTACTCCCAAAGTATAAAACCATTTTCATGATGCATGTATAAAATTCACGAATTCCATATTACATTTTCAATGCTCATTTCATATCAACATTTGATACGCATTTTATATACAAAACATTTTAATGTATGCACTGATGAGTGCTCAAAAAGCACTAAAATTACCATGATTTTATGCACATTAATTGATTAAAAATATATCTATTTATATGATTTTATCATATATTTATATAAAGTTGTCTTTTTCGGAATCACGGGTATTTTTATTGTTTTTCAGATATTTTCGCTTAAAAACGCAACTTAAAGACACAAAGAGAAATACTGGAAGCAATACATCACAAATATATTAATAAATAAATGAGGAAAGGTCAACAAATATGGAAAAATTGGACAAAATGGGTCAAAAAGAAGGAAATCGTGCACGTAACTGCCCAGCAACGCGCGCGCCAGATCTTCCTTCCGCGCGTGTCCCTGCTCTCGTCCACGCGCGCCTGCACCCAGCCTGCTCCCATCTGCGTGTGCCTGCGTCCAGTCTGCGCCCCATCTGCACACGCCTGCGCCTAGCTGCTACCCATCTGTGCGAATCTATGCGCACAACCGCCCCACGTCATGCTGACATCATCAATGATGTCAGTAATCACCACTCCGCGTTTTCATCATTTTTTAACATTTTTTCATCTACTTTTTCTCTCCATCCTCACCTATAAATACCCCCTTCTCTTCACTTCATACCACACCTCAAAACACACTTCTCTTCTCTTTCTTTCATTTCTTAGTTTTTTTAGTTTTTCTAGTTTTTCTTAGTTTTAGAGTTCTTCTCTTTTTGAGAAGAACTAGTTATATTTTTGTAATTTATTTGCTTTTCGATTCAATAAATGGGAGTGCAAATTCCGCTTGGAGGTTTTCTAGCAACGGGAATAGCATCGAAGTTCTGTAAGGATTTTATTTTCTTTGCAGTTATTTTTTATGCTTTATTCTTACATGTTATATTTAATTTGTCTGTGATTAAATTTAAGCGAAATGCTATTTGTAAACATGATATAATAATAACGTTGTTATGCTTGCGAAATATTAAATAGGTAAAAATCTCTAAAATGAATTGATTTTATTTTTATTCAAGATTTTATATTAAGAATGTTAGAGAGAAATATATTATTTTTCATTACAAACTTAAATCTGAAAATTAGATTTTAAGGTTTAGTTATCCGGTCTAATTTAGAGTAGTGCTCTTTTATTTGTTGGTACAATCGCCCGGTAGTTAGAGTGAAACTCTATTTCAAAAGTTTTTATAAGAATTATTATCTGAAAATGTATTGATAATATGTTTTCAGTAGTGGTGTGAAAAGTTGAAAGTTAGTACTGGGATAACTACATTCTTAGGTTTAATTTGGACACTTTGAATAAAGTTTAAACTATCTAACCCCACCAAAGGTGGCATTTAAATGGTTCATTTTCAATCTCTTAGAAAAAGGAATTAATTTAATTAACCAAATTAGTTATCAACCCCACCCATAGGTGTTAATTGATTTTTTTAGTTAACAAAGAATATCTAACCCCACCAAAGGTGGTATTCATATAAAAAAGAGAGAATCAATAAATATCAATTCATATCTTTAATAACCTAAATAATATGAGCAAGCATAATTAACTTAGTTATTATATCCATAAATACTCCACTATTTTAAATGATAAAATTTGCATAAATGTTTATTGAATCTGTATCTATGTTTATTTTTATGTCAGTAGATTAAAAACACAAAACCCAAAATATCGTGACAGGATGTTTAAGATTTAATTTCGTTTTTAAAAGTTTGAATAATAAATTAAAAACCACATACATTCCTTCCTTAGATCGACCTTGGGAGTATACTTATCATTTTCTACCAAATGATTCATGCATTTGCGAGAGTTTTATAAATACATAAAACCAAATGAACGGCAGGATCAGCGATGTCAGTTCTGCCCTCATCAAGTTTTTGGCGTCATTGCCGGGGAAGGAATAGCGTTTTTAAATTATTTATTAAAATTTTAAAAACTTTTTGTGTTGTAAATAATTGTGATTTTTTTTATTTAAAAAAAATAAAAAAATAAAAAAATTTGTTGTTTGTGAAAAGTAAAAAAAAAATTCAAATTTCAATTTCATAATAAATAAAAAAAATTTAAAATTTTAAATTTCATAAAAAAAATTATAGCATGAATAATAAAATAATTTTGAAATTTGAAATTTGAAGTAAAAAAAAAGTAAATAAATTTTAAATTAAATAAATCAATAAATAAAAAATAAAATAAAATAAAAATAAAATAATAAATAATAAATAAAAATAAAAATAAAATAAAAAATATAAATAAAATAAATAAAATCAAAAACTTTATTTTCAATTTTTTTTTCTCTTTTTATTTTTTTTATTTTTCTTTTATTTTTTCAATTTTTTATTTTTGGTTTAATTTTTTTATCTTAATTTTCGTTTAAGTTAATTAACTTAGATTTTTAGTAACTTAATTTACTAACTTATATTAATTTAATTTACTAACTTAATTAACTTAAATTTTCATTAACTTAATTAACCTACTTTTTTATTAACTTAATTAACTTAAATTTTAACTTAACTTAACTTAATTAACTTAATTTTAATAGCATGAAAAGTAAAGATGTAAGAGAATTCTGTCTAGGAGACTAGTTCTTGGAAGCCTTTGTGTCACTAGTCTTTCCTAGGAACGTTGCTCTATCTAGGAGGATGGTTTTTAAGGAGCCTTTGCCCCACCATTCTTTCCTGGGAGCACTCTTGATTAATACTAATTATGTTATTTTAACTTAGATATTATACTTAAAAAAAACAAAAAAAAAATCTGAAACTATCTCCAAAATTTTAAAAGTTTTAAATACAATCTAAGGAGTTGGTTGTTTTGATTAATCTAGGTACAATTGTGTTTTGATGCCTTTAATTATTTGATTTGTACCTAGACGTGGATGATCTGAAACTCACAAGCATGTCCCTAGTTTTAAGTACAGAAAAATTTGAAAATACATAGGACATGACTGAAAAACTGTAGGTAGACAATCTTGTCTTACTTGTAGGTTTGATTGACTCAATGATGAGGGGACATTGAGTTTACTTAAAATGAAATCCCTAAGTTACATCTTGCTAAGATGTTAAACTAAGCGCTGGATGGGAGGCAACCCATCATTTTAGGTAATTTTATTTTATTTGTTTCATTTGTTTAATTTCTATTGTTTATTTTAGTTTAATTACATGTGAATAATTTTAAAATTGTTAAAACTAAATATATTTGTTGAGATGCTAGAAGTTTACAGTAATCTATCTGTGTGCACTTTAATGAACATGATGGATGCACCTGAATCTCTATCACTACTTGCGATATTCTCAGAAAATAGGTAATATTTTTTCTCTTTTCTTTTTATCTTTAATTTATAGTTGTTACATTGAACACAATGTAAGTTCTAGGTTGGGGGTGATGAAAAGTTATCATGCTTAATTTAAAAAATATATATATTTAACAATTTTTTTAAAAAAATAAAAAATAATAAAAAAATAATTTTTTTTTATGTTCACATTTTCATTTTTATTGTATTTGGTTTTATTTTCTTTGTGTGATTTAGTAATTTTTGGAATTAAAAAAAAATTCTCACAAAAATTTATCATTTCTTTAAATCAAATTTAAATAAATAGTTAAGTCTTTTGTACTGTTAGATTAATTTTTGAAAACATATCATGAAATATTTTGTAATTGTGTTTGATAATTAGTTAGTTTTTGTCATAACTAGTATTTCTTGATAAGATGTAGAAATTATATTAAACCCAAAATCGGTGTTTATGAATTTGTTTTAGTGGAGACTACCTTTGTGAGATATAATTTGAGCCTAATTTCCCTTATTCAGAGTGAAATATATATTTTTTCTACTCCAAACACATTTCTTATTTCTTCAAATTTTTAGATGATCTCTATAGGCATTAGCATTGAATGTATGAATTTTTTCTCATCTTAATAGTGTGTCGTATATTTTTTATTATTTTTTTTGCTTAGATTAAATGATTTGAGTAGAAATTGATAGTATATGTTTTTATCTCATTCATGCATGACTGCTACAAAAAAAGATATATATGGGGTTACCTAAACCAAATCAAACAGAAAAGCTACAAAATTAACCACTCACCAAAATTCTAAAAAAATGTACAATCTGTACATGGGTTGACTCTCTAAAAAATGATATATATTGAAAAGTATCTTCAGAAAAATAGAGAGAGATAAAGAATATATAGTATAATCTACATACTATGACCTACATTACCCAAAATCCAAAAATTTGTACAATCTGTACATGAATTGACTCTCTAAAAAAAATAATATATATTGAAAATATCTTCAGAAAAATATAGAGAGATAAAGAATATATAGTATAATCTACATACTATGACCCGCATTGCCTACAAAGTTATGAGAAAAGGCTAATTACAAAAGAAAGCTATAGGAAGTAATTTCCTAAAAAGTCATTGCACTTTCTTCATTTGTAAAAGGCATATATCTTGAAATTTTTTCTTAATGAGTTTGATTTATACATGAAAATAATTTTTATATATGATATCTTTATAATTTATACATTTGATTCCTTCCATGAGATCAACGTCAAAATAACACTTTGAGCCTTTATTCTTTATACATATGTGAACATATTAGTTCATTTCTATACATGAACTCTTTCGCATATAAATTAGTATGAGTGTTTGAACCAATAGGATTAAGTGTTTTGAGAGTATTGACTTGTGAGAAATAGAGTCGAAGCGAATTCGGATTCATGACACTGAAATTGGGTGAAATTAAATTGATACATTTTTTATATAAATATGAAAATGATTTTCGACTAATTATTATAATAAATCATGATTGTTTAAAGAGATTAAAATAACTTATGCTTGAGATTTTAATTATGATCTTAAAGGAGATTAAAAAGTATGAGACATTTTTGTGATATGTTCCTTTTATTCTTAAAAATTTAATTTTTGATTTTGTTGTAATTTTAGTTTTTAAGTTTTTTTTATTATTTCATTTAATTTTTACATTTAAGTTCAATGTTTGTGGGTTTCATTACTGAAAACCCTCACGAGACTCAAACTCGTCCACTAGGGCAACCTAGGGGTTTAAAGGCTTGTTGCATAGGCTAAATGCAACCGTGTCAATCCACGGAAGTGATTTAGGATAGTTTAATTTTTAGTTTTTATCGCTTCTCTTGCTAAGGGACTAGCACGGAGCTGGTTGGGGGTTGTGATGAGTGCTCAAAAAGCACTAAAATTACCATGATTTTATGCACATTAATTGATTAAAAATATATCTATTTATATGATTTTATCATATATTTATATAAATTTTTCTTTTTCGGAATCACGGGTATTTTTATTGTTTTTCAGGTATTTTCGCTTAAAAATGCAACTTAAAGACACAAAGAGGAATACTGGAAGCAATACATCACAAATATATTAATAAAAAAATGAGGAAAGGTCAACAAATATGGAAAAATTGGACAAAATGGGTCAAAAAAGTCAAAAAGGAGGAAATCGCGCACGCAGCTGCCCAGCAACGCATGCGCCAGATCTTCCTTCCGCGCGCCTACGCCCAGCCTGCTCCCATCTGCACGCGCCTGTGTCCAGTCTGCGCCCCATTTGTGCGCACAGCCGCCCACGTCATGCTGACATCATCAATGACGTCAGCAATCACCACTCCGCGTTTTCATCATTTTTTCACCCACTTTTTCTCTCCATCCTCACCTATAAATACCCCCTTCTCTTCACTTCATACCACACCTCAAAACACACTTCTCTTCTCTTTCTTTCTTTCATTTCTTAGTTTTTTTAGTTTTTAGCTTTTCTTAGTTAGTTTTTCTTAGTTTTAGAGTTCTTCTCTTTTTGAGAAGAACTAGTTATGTTTTTGTAATTTATTTGCTTTTCGATTCAATAAATGGGAGTGCAAATTCCGCTTGGAGGTTTTCCAGCAACGGGAATAGCATCGAAGTTCTATAAGGATTTTATTTTCTTTGTAGTTATTTTTTATGCTTTATTCTTACATGTTATATTTAATTTGGCTGTGATTAAATTTAACTGTGCTGGCTATTTGTAAACATGATATAATAATAACGTTGTTATGTTTACGAAATATTAAATAGGTAAAAATCTCTAAAATGAATTGATTTTATTTTTATTCAAGATTTTATATTAAGAATGTTAGAGAGAAATATATTATTTTTCATTACAAACTTAAATCTGAAAATTAGATTTTAAGGTTTAGTTATCCGGTCTAATTTAGAGTAGTGCTCTTTTATTTGTTGGTACAATCGCCCGGTAGTTAGAGTGAAACTCTATTTCAAAAGTTTTTATAAGAATTATTATCTGAAAATGTATTGATAACATGTTTTCAGTAGTGGTTTTAAAACTTGAAAGTTAGTACTCGGATAACTACATTCTTAGGTTTAATTTGGACACTTTGAATAAAGTTTAAACTATCTAACCCCACCAAAGGTGGCATTTAAATGGTTCATTTTCAATCTCTTAGAAAAAGGAATTAATTTAATTAACCAAATTAGTTATCAACCCCACCCATAGGTGTTAATTGATTTTTTTAGTTAACAAAGAATATCTAACCCCACCAAAGGTGGTATTCATATAAAAAAGAGAGAATCAATAAATATCAATTCATATCTTTAATAACCTAAATAATATGAGCAAGCATAATTAACTTAGTTATTATATCCATAAATACTCCACTATTTTAAATGATAAAATTTGCATAAATGTTTATTGAATCTGTATCTATGTTTATTTTTATGTCAGTAGATTAAAAACACAAAACCCAAAATATCGTGACAGGATGTTTAAGATTTAATTTCGTTTTTAAAAGTTTGAATAATAAATTAAAAACCACATACATTCCTTCCTTAGATCGACCTTGGGAGTATACTTATCATTTTCTACCAAATGATTCATGCACTTGCGAGAGTTTTATAAATACATAAAACCAAATGAACGGCAGGATCAGCGATGTCAGTTCTGCCCGATTATGCACAATAAAAACTTTATAATAAGTATCTTGTTTTTAACAATATTTAAAACATTATAACATTTCTAATAAAATCATGGCATCTGGTTTTCCAATTTTATTTATAACATATGATGCATGACATTTTATTTATAAAAATAATGTTTGAATTTAAAAAGTTAGAGCATGAACCCTTATTTGGAAAGTTATTCCACCGCTAATCCCCTATACTAGAACTCCTTGATATTTGATCCTTGAAATGTGCTCCAAAATATACCAAAAAACTTGAGATTTTTAGAGAGAGAAAGATTAAAGAGAGGTAAAAGAGGGAAGATTTGTGTGAAATGGAGGGAAGGATTCGGCAATTTATTGGAAACACTTTTGGGTGCTCGTTGGCCAAGCTCACCAAAGGTGTGGTAAGTGTGTGACGAGGTGGTGGCAAGGTAAGTAGAGATTTCCCAAAATTTTCTATTTGATCCAGTTTTTCACATGAAAACTTTATGATACATCCCTCTCTCCTACAAATAAAAACATTATTTAAAATTATTTTTAAGATGTTTATATAAATTATAACAAATTTTTGGGGTTTTACATTGCTACTCCCTTAAAGAAAATTTTATGCTTGAAATTTCATAACTCCTTAAGTTCAAATTGCTTGTGCAAACTTCAAACTTTAACTCTAAAATACATTTTTAATGTTAGAATGTTTCCACCGAACCTTTATTAGAGGTATTGCTCTTCTTCTCAAATTTTTGACTTGGAAATCAATTATCACTACATGTTATTCTTCATATGATGTGTCTTCCTATAGTAGTAGTGTTATCCAATCCATAATAGTATTCTGGTTTTGTTGACATTTTCGTAGAGTATACATGTGAAAGTTGTTATGAACTTGTGGCAATTCTAGGGGTAATTCCAACTGGTATGCTACATTGCCAATCCTTTTTATAAGAAAATGAGTTACTCCTTTATAAGTATGAAACTTGAGAAAAAAATGTAGTCATCCACTTTAAATTTCAATGGTCATCGTTCAAGATCAGCATAACTCTTGTACCGACTTTGAGTTGCTCAAAGTTTATCTTATAGAATGCAAATCTTTTTATTTATTACTTCAATAAGTTTAGTCTTCAATGTATTGAACGTTTTTCATTTCATCTAACACACTAAATATCTATACGATGGTCTATACAAGGCTTCGTAAGGAGCCATTACAATATTGACACGATTGTTGTTATTTGTAGATAAAACTCAACCAATGGTGAGTGTTCGCTCTTGTTTTCCCTTGAATTCCATAACACAAACTTGTACCATGTCTTCTAACATTTGGATATCCCTTACGGATTGTCCATCTATTTTAGGATGATAAGCCATGCTATGAAACAACTCTGTACACAAAGACTCTTGTACGCATCTCCACAAAAATTCAATAAACTTTGGATCTCGATTAGATACAATCGACTTTGAGAGGTGCATGGTTATTCTTGTACAAAGACCATGGTTATATTGTCCCATTTTGATTCAGGCATTGAAAGCGATTGAAGTGGTCCCATAGGTTTCTTGTGTTCTGCCTTCACTTGTGGACATAACACATAATTGGATACAAACTAAGCAATATATTTCTTCTTTCCTTTCTATCAGTAGATCATTTTTTAAATTATGATACACTTTTGTGTTCTTAGGATGTGCGCTGAATTTTTAACTTATGTGCTTATCCCATGATTTCTTGCTTTTTTGTTAATCACTTTAAAAGTCTATGTATTTTTCCGTAGAAGGCTTTATACAACCATTATTGTAGGCTAAAACATTTGTTCATAATTGTTCGATCTACTTTCTCTTGAGCTCCATTACACATGTTTGCAGCATGTTCTCTAATATTCGACTAATCCTTTCAAACTGTCCATTAGTTTGTATTATGGAGAAACTTTCGTTTGCAAAGCTTCTTGTAATAATTCTACTTATGAAAGAGAATTTTGGATCTTGATATAACACAATTGACTTTGATATACCATGCGATCATACAATCTTTTGTGAAAATCATTCACCAAATATCAAGTTTTATATTGTCGTCTTCTAACGTAGTTTGTGACAAGTTACTCTACATTCCTTTTCATTTCACTTTACCAATAATTTCTCTTAAGATCACGATACATTCCACACTTTCTAGATATACTGCCAATTCTTATACATTTTTTTCATGGTTCCTTATCTCTGAGAAGTCTTCAGCTAGGATTGCTTTCTTTTTGTTGAAAATGAAAATTTTCAATAGCAGAAATCTATCTATCTACCATTCTCCTTCCAATAATTCTTCACCATGCTTTACAAAAATCTATGATTGTTAAATTAATCCATTTATTACATTGTGAGGTTGAACATCAAACTATACTTGTTGTCTATCATCTTGCAAATTCAACTTGTAATCCTTCTATCTTCAGTGTTTCCACCATAGCGCCAAAAACTTGTTGTCTCTTTTAGAGAACATAAAAACGTGCAAGTATACATGGTCACAAGTAATAAGATTTGTAAGTAAAGATCGTTCTCACGGAGATTTGTTACTATAGTTTGTTGAGTACTAAAATTGTTTCTCTCTGATTTTATCCAAAACAATCGTTGATTAAGAAAAAAAAGTATTAAGAAAATAAAAGAAATCTAGGATTGCAATTTTTCACCAAATTAATCCACTCAAATCATGTTATTTTCTTTTGATTTATATTTTTTTGTACATTTAATTTGTCAACCGAAAACTTCTATTTTTATTCATACATCTCTTCCGAGCTCCTTATAAACACACATCGTTAAATTAATTCACTATATCTCTATGAGAATTAACTTTAATAAGATTCATTAAGTTCTAAGTTTTCAAATGGCCACACAGACAATTAGGGTATATTCCTATCCTTCATCATACATGTCATTCTATTTACGAGCAATATACACACAAATGCCTCTTCCAAGTTTATTTATGTGCCACGGATCGTTTTGATAAGATTCGTAAATAATCAAAAAGCATTAAGCACAAAATAGAACGAACAAATCGAACGTCTTATAAATCTATCAAAAATAATTAAAATCAAAGCTTCATAAATTTAGATCAAATGCAATCCTAGAAAAATTAAATTACTTCATAAATTAAAAATAAAAATTACAACAACTACAGAAAAATTAGAAGAAGAAGAAAGAAAAATTAAAACATCTAATACGAAAATATTTGGCACACGCAGAACACAACAAAAGCCAAAAAATGGCTTCTACATGTTCCACAGCCAACCCACAAACACCACAAAAATTACAAATTAAACTCTCCAAAAAAACCTTTTTAACTCTATCATCTTATCACCTATTTATAGCTAAAAAATACATCAAAAATATTAAAATTTAATACAGGCGGGGGGGGGGGACAGAGAAGTGTGGGGAAAATAATAAATTAAAACGCGTGGGGGACAAAATTGTATCGAAAATTGGAATGAAAACGCGTGAGTGGCGAGCCGTGCATTTCTGTTTTTCTTTTCAATAAACTTTGCCACGTGTCACGATATGATTCGCTGAAATAAATAGTGGGACACGTGGCAGCACCTCATTGTTGCAGGGAATGGGCGCACGCAGAAACTGTCGCACGAGATTGGGGCATCGAGAAACGTGGGGCAACGACTGGAACGCGGGCTTGATCCTGTGCTTTCGCGCTCATTGTAACATGACACGTGTCGGAATATTATTTGCTACAAGAATAAGTGGAACACGTGGCAGATTCTGGTTTGTGGAATAACCGGGCGCACGTGGATCGACCGCATGGGAAAAGGGGCGCGCGAAGGTAGGGGACAGGGTCTACACGGCGTCAGACGGGTGGGTCCCACGCTGGCACCGAGCCGCGCGATAGAGGAAATCCCTGCACCCATTCTCCTTGGTCGGGTTTGAGTAATACGCGCGCATCCTAACCGTTGATGCGTTGATGTGACGGTCCACATTGAAGCGTGGATGATGGCGCGTGGAATTTCTCTCCTGCGCAGAAAAATCACTTTTATTAATTGTATTTTCACCCACAAATATATTTCAAATTACATTTTAAACTTTGTTTAATTGCAATATAGCCCTTTTGGTAATTTAAATTAAATTTTAAACTTTTAATAATTGAAATTAAGCCCGATTTTAATTTAAATTATATTTTCAACGTTTATAAATTGCAATTAATCACTCTTTTATTTGAAATTATATTTTTGGACACAAATTTTCCATTAAGAACGTTTTCGATACAATTTATTTAATTTTCTTAAAATATATAAAAAAACAGAAAATACTAATTTATTAAACTAAAATTAACTAAAAATAGAGAGAACATAGCAATTATAATTAATAAAATAGGTGAAAATAACTGTATAAAATACAGTTATCAACTGTCAATTCTTATACATTTTTTTCACGGTTCCTTATCTCTGAGAAGTCTTCAGCTAGGATTGCTTTCTTTTTGTTGAAAATGAAAATTTTCAATAGCAGAAATCTATCTATCCACCATTCTCCTTCCAATAATTCTTCACCATGCTTTACAAAAATCTATGATTGTTAAATTAATCCACTTATTACATTGTGAGGTTGAACATCAAACTATACTTGTTGTCTATCATCTTGCAAATTCAACTTGTAATCCTTCTATCTTCAGTGTTTCCACCATATACCAATATCTTTTGTTTAACAACTCGTACTTTAGACTTAAGAGTGTCAATTGCTTTCTGTGTGAAATCATAATCCTTTGAAAATATATTTCCCATAATTTTAATTATACTTGTGATCCTTCTCCACTCTTCCATAGAAAAATATAACAATTTGTTAGCTCCTCTTCGTCAACTCGTGTGTCAGAAGGTGCAACGTACTTTGATTTATTACGACTCAACAATTCTATAATTTAATTCTCCTTATATTATGCTTCTATCATTATCGTCTCAAGTTGACTAGTGTATTCTCAATGGCTCCTCCTTGGTTTAATCTTCATATTTCTCGATGTTGATTTCCTTTAAATCACATAGATTTTCATTGTCTTTCTTCATTCAATTTTAGTTTGTCTTTCAAAATCAAACAGATAATGCTTCAATTTTTTCATGATGTTTCAAATTCGAATCTTGTTTCATCAATCCCTATGTGAACATTCAAGTGCATCCAAATCCTTTCTATGATGTGTTAGTAAATACTACGTGTGATGTATCATAAATCGAGGATCTTACCTTCCACTCGTATAGAGTTGCTCCACATTAAAGTTTCTTATTTGGTATAGAATTGACCTTCTTTTGAATCAATAGAGTAAGAGAGTATTGTAGTATCCAAATTTTCCTTTCTCAAATTTCATGTGAAACATTGATCTTTTATTGTTTCAAAGTAGTGCTCCTATAAGTTCCTCATTCTACGAGAGTCCTCACTCTAAGCTTGGAAGGTATTTTTGGTACATTCGATCCTTTTAAAATCATCGATGTCTTATCTCTGAAATTTTTCACCCTCAATTTGATACTTGAAGATGATTTGTGCATAACTTGGTATTCACAATCTTCTCTTTGGTGAACGATTAGGTGTTCCATAAGGTGATGATCAATGAATCCTTTTGCCAATAGTTCATACAACTATTTACTTAACTACTTTCTTTAATGGTGCCTATTGTCTCTTTTGGAGAACATAAAACGTGCAAGTATACACGATCACAAGTAATAAGATTTGTAAGTAAAGTATCGTTCCCACGGAAATTTGTTACTATAGTTTGTTGAGTACTAAAATTGTTTCCCTCTGATTTTATCCAAAACGATCGTTGATGGGAACAAATTTAAGAAAAGATTTAATAAGAAAATAAAAGAAATCTAGGATTGTAGTTTTTCACCAAATTAATCCACTCAAATCTTATTATTTTCTCTTGATTTATATTTTTATAGTACATTTAATTTGTCAACCGAAAACTTCTAATTTTATTCATACATCTCTTCCGAGCTCCGTATAAACACACCTCGTTAAATTAATTCACTATATCTCTATGAGAATTAAATTCACTAAGATTCATTACGTTCTAAGTTTTCAAATGGTCACACATACAATTAGGATATATTCCTATCCTTCATCATACATGTCATTCTATCCATGAGCAATATACACAAAAATGCCTCTTCCAAGTTTATTTATGTGCCACGGATCAATTTGATAAAATTCATAAATAATCAAAAAACATTAAGCACAGATAGAATAAACAAATCAAACGTCTTATAAATCTTTCAAAAATAATTAAAATAAAAACTTCATAAATTTAGATAAAATGCAACCCTTGAAAAATTAAATTACTTCATAAATTAAAAATTAAAATTACAGCAATTAAGGAAAATGAGATGAAGAACAAAAGAAAATTAAACCATTTCGGATCGTAAATATTTTAGCACACACAGAACACAACAGAAGCCAAAATGGCTTTTGCATGGTCCACAGTCGAGCCCCAAACACTACTAAAAATCCAAAACTCTAAACCCCAAAAAACTCTACATACTATCCCCTATTTATAACATCAAACTTCTAAAAAAAATACATTTAAAATTTTTTTTTAATACACGCGGGGGACAACAATGGATGGGGAAATTAATTTAAAATACGCGTGGCGACAAAATGGTATCGAAACGCAAAAACTGATATCAAAAACGCAAATTGGGAACATGCGCGTCGCTGCTTCTTTTTTTCAATTCCCGCTACCATGTGTCGCCATGTGATTCGCTGAAAGATAAAGTGGGACATGTGGTAGCATATCATTGGCGCTTAAGGATGGGCACACGCAGAAATGCCACACGGGAGTAGAGACGCCGAGAAAGTGGGGAACATCGGTTGGAACGCGTGTATGATTCTGTGTTTTCGTGCTCGCCAAAACCTTGCCACGTGTCAAAATATTATTGGTTGAAATATAAAGTGGGACACGCAGCAGCTTTCTGTTCGATGTATAACCGGGCGTATGTGAAAACGGCCGCATGAGATCATTCCTTGAAAACACGTCAGACACGTGGGTCCCACCCTGCACGCCGACCTGCGCGGCAGGTGGGCCTCACTAGGGCACCAAGCAGCGTGATAGAGGAAAACCTACACCCACTCTCTTTGGTCGGGTTTGAAGGACACGCGGGCATCCTAACCGTTTATGCTTTGATCTGACGGTCCACATTGTACGCGTGCATGATGACGCGTAGATTCTTCTCTCCTGCGGAGAAAAATAAGTTTTCTTAATTGCATTTCAACCCACAGATATATTTCAAATTATATTTTAAACTTTATTTAATTACAATAAAGCCCTTTTTCTAATTCAAATTAAATTTTAAACTTTTAATAATTAAAATTAAGCCCAACTTTAATTTAAATTATATTTTGACTTTTTTATAAATTGCAATTAAGTACGATTTCGATTCAAATTATTTAATTTCCTTAAAAATATATTCCTTAACAAATAAAAAGTAAATATTAATTTATTTAACTAAAAATATGAAGAACATAGCAATAATAATTAATAAAATAGATGAAAATAACTATATAAAATACAGTTATCAGTGCCTTTTGAAAATGAAAAATAGTTGTTGGTGTAGTTTCCATGATATAACTTGATTACATAAATGTTCTCAAGATAGGGGAGGTACAAATAATTTTTTTAAAAATACATACCAATATTTATTCACCATTGATAGTCGTGTCAAACTCTTTTTGTCATCTTATTCACTTCTGAAGAGTTTTTAGAGGAATTATACTTGTCTAACCATATCTTCATTTTAGACAATGCTTAAGGAAAACACTAAAAAGGTCCATAGTCATGAAATTAATCTGTTACAAATATTAAGGATATTGGAAGAGAATCCAAGAGAAAATTTTGAAATAAGAATGTTTGTAAGATTTAACTATGAGACAAGTGTCAAAGAAGTGAAAGAATGGGTGATATAAGTGTTAGAAAGAATTCATATCTAAGAGTTGTGTATTAAAATCAAATCATTATTGATTTCTGGTTCATCTTGTCAGATATCGTGAAGGCTTGATCTTATGATCCTTGTCCTAGAGTTGTGTCTCTTATGTCCTTATCCTTTCTTCATATTGATCGATGCCAATTAAGGGTTTATGAGGGATTTGGTTATTCTTTAGAAAGGTTTTCAAATTGAATGATAAGGTTGATAAAGTTGGAAGGACGGTTCTAGAAAAGGTTGTTTTGGTTATCAAAAATTTTAATTCAACTGTCAACTAGACAATTGGCTTTGACTTGCAAAATTCTTTCTGATAGTTGATGCTCCGTAGTAGAATGTGTTCCTCATCTATTATTTCGATTCAATTATCTTGGGAAATTATTACACTTGATAAGCATCGTCTCATGGAAATACTAGTGGTATAAGATCTAATCATTAGTTCGAGACTCTGAAGAATAGCTTTAAGACCTTGACTTGTTTCTGATTCATCTTATTCAATCCGATGAGTGACTACTACAATTTGTGAGAAACTCCTATGTCTCAAAAAAAAGTGAACATTACCATTTACTTCCATAGTCGATTCAATGTATGAATAGTTCAAAAAACATTCAACTTCTCTAAAAAATCAAATTGTTGCTAATATGAACCCATTTAAAAGGTAGATGATATGTTCTTTCTTTTGAAACCATCTTGAAGTGATAATGAAATTCATCCTTCCTTTTGAAATAACAAAAATGAGTCCTTACAACTCTTCGGGATAGTAAATTCTATCTTTGTGCCACAGGTTCTTCCCGAGTTCAATCGTTACTTATTGCAACAAATTTGCGCATGTTTATTACTGGCTATTCTTTTACAAAAAATGATGCCGAGACAAAATGAAATTTTAGAAAACAATTTTATTCCTAGGAGATCAAAACTATGCTATGATACCAAATTATCATGCCCCAAACATGGTGGTACATGATTTTTTGTGAAGAGAATTATATTAAAAGAAAATTTCTTAAATAATTATGAAAAATCAATCAAAATCATTTAAAAATCAAATCTTGTATACAATTCAAGTATCCAATAAAGATTTTCTATTCAAAAGACAAAGTTCAATATAATTTTATAAACTTAAATACAAAACATTTATAAAACAAATAAAATTCATTAAATTAGAGTGGTCTCTGCTTTGCATAAACGAAATTTATAATAGCCAATAAAAAAATAAGGTAGTAAGTCAAACCTTGCATCATCGAAATCCTCCGTTTATAATCATGTTATCTTTATCATGACTATCTCAAACAACACAACTAGGAAGTGATGGAAAAGTGGGGTTGAACTACATATAATTCAGTAGTCGTCTACCTTAAAATACTATCATAGTAAACAAATATTTATGATGCATGCTCATTTGAATAATTTTTCCTAAATGTGAGTAATCTTCATCTATATGTGGTGTGGGAGATTTTTGTGAAAACTCGAATATACCTGTACCTCTTCGCTTCTAGGAGACTGGGAGAACATATATTTTAGGTATCCTATGCATGCTTATACAATATAAAATATGTTATGTAGTATAATTCAATGCATGAAATGCAACCCATATGTATTGGTCATCCAAATACATAAGCAGATGCGTAGTCCAACTTCAAAATGTATATGGGTCCACCTCCAACCCCATGTATGATCACAATACATATGGAACATGTATCAGTCAAATCACATCATATGGGTCCTCGTCTATGGGTAGGTCAACTCTAAGCCACAATAAGGGTCCATCTCTAAGGCCCACATGCAGTCAACGAATTCATAATATATGGTAATCTTCAAATGCAACGAGGGTTCAACTACGAGAATCGTGTTTAAGTAACATTATGTAGTCAATAATCCATAACCACAATGGTTTGTGGTAATATACAAACACTATAGACGAAAAAACACCAAGGATGCATGTGTATGCTATGCATACCTAAGTTTATCGAAAATAGTTTACGACAACCAATAGCCTATAGGTACCATACTCTACAACACAATATATAGGTGTACTCCCCACGTGTAAAATGATTCTTGTAATGCATGTATAAAATTCACAAATGCCTATTGCATTTTTAATGCTCCTTTCATGTCAACATTCGATACGTACTCATTTTATATATATCTTATTTTTAACAATATTTATAACATTATAACATTACTAATAAAATCATGGCATTTAGTTTTCCACTTTTATTATAATATATGATGCATAACATTTCATTTATAAAAATAATACATGAATTTAAAAAGTTCGACTAAGAGCCTCTATTAGAAAAGTTATTCCATCGCTAATTCTCCAAACCCAAACTCCTTGATATTTTATCCTAGAAATGGGCTCCAAAATGTACCGAAAATCCCAAGCACTTTTGGAGAGAGAGTTTAGAGAGAGGGAGGAGAAAGGGAAGATTTGTGTGAAAAGGAGGAAAAGATTTGGCCATCTATAGGCAAAACTTTTGGGTGTTCTACGGTCAAGCTCACCATTCAAGCTTACCAAAGGTGGTGGTGAGGGTGTGGTGATATGGTGGCAAGGTGGTGGCAAGATACATAGAGAGTTTTCAATTTTTTCCATTTAATCTGATTTTTCACACAAAAATATTTCAATACATTTCTACAATTCAAAACATTGTTTAAAATTCATTTTAAGATGCTTATATAAATTATAACGATTTTTTGGGTTTTACAATTGGATAATAAAAAGATAAAAATTCTATAGGTTTTCACTATTTATCTAGCTATTCCACTCACTACAAGAAAATATGTTTTTTGGGATCACTACATGTATTCTTTAAAGTTATTATTTTGTCTCAAATATGAATTAGAGACAAAATAAAATAAAATAAAAAATTGTCACTTATTTTTGTTCAAAAATGGGGTTGCACAAAGTCTCCTGGGATAAAAATTAATTTTGTTTAAGAAAAATAATAGATTAAATAACATCGGAAGAAATTTTAAGCTTAATTTCATCGACCTAATAACTTCCTTTTTCCATGAACAAGCCATGTAAATATTGTACAACCCATTCTAAGAAAGTCCTAGAGTAATATAAACTTAATTTATAATCAAACACTATAAATTTTAGCTAAAACTAAACATTAGAAATTTCACAGATCACAAAACGACTCCAAAGAAAATTGTTATTTCGTGTTCCGATTTTCGATATTCATCAAATTATTACTTGTTAAACATCTTTAAATGAAGTAAATAATCTTTAAATAAATTATTTTTAATGTCAACTTTTTCTTCACTCTTTTCGTTTATAATTAATCAAATTAAGTATTGTTGTGAAATAAATTTTATATTTTATCTTAAATTTTGTTATACATTTATTCAATATTTTTAACTTGATGGAATTGATTCCTTAAATGAATATATAATAAATAATTTATTAACGTAGAACTAATATGTATTATGATCTTGATTGAACTTTCATTACATTTATAAAATACACAATTATTTTCATTAGTTATCTTATTTTATATATGAATATAACCAATGGATAATATAAGAATGTATATTAAAAAATAAATATAATACTTTATTAAAATAATAATTTAGCATTGAATATATAATATGTATTATAAAATGTCATATCTTATAAAAAGTACATATTAATTTATTTTAATTTCTAAATAATTTCATCACTTTATTTGCATCTTATATGGAGAAAAAAAATCACAACTAATTATGGCAATATTTTAACCATATTCATTCATAAAATTTTGTATGATATAATGCAAAAAAGTTTCCTAACATTTTTCTTGTTTGAGACAAAATTTTTTATCCTTAATATGTCTCCATAGTTCATCCCAAATTTTAGGATTTTCAAGAACAAAAATTTGTTTTAAATATATTGTCAATTTATTTCCTTGATAGTTTTGATTTTGAGAGACAAAAAATTTTATAGTAAAATTTAATACGAATTTCCCACCATTTTTTCATTGTGAAGGACAATATTTTTGTCCCAATCTTTATGGTAGGAATTTCCATCCTACTTTTCAAGGATAAATTTAAGTCTGCCTTTAATAATTAATTATTTTGTCACAGAAATTTTTATCTCAGATTTTGTCCTTGTTTTTTTTATTACTCAAACTTTAGGTCAATATCTTCAAAGACAAATATCCATTTTTTTGTCTTACCACCTTCAAGGACAAAATTCTTTTTTCGTCAGTTTTTTAATCCTAGCAGATACCATTTTTTTTTATTCTAATGACTATATCCTCACTTAAAAAATAATGTAAATACTATATAAATTGCTATTGATGACGCTAGTATAGTTATAGGGTTCATATTTGAATACCAATTGATGATATATATACACGTCAAGAGTGAGCATTGAATTCCAATTCGTACATATAAAATTACTCTAGAAATTCTGATATACGTTAGCTTAGATATTTATGTAATGTAGATATTAAGTCTAGCTTTCTATTGACGTGGAGTTAGTTATAACTAAGTCCTAACAATACCTTTATCATTTTGTCTCTGTGTATGTAAGGTAAGGTTGTTACAGATATCAATCAAGTACTTAATTTCTTTTATGTCCTTGTAAATCTTTGTATGGTATCAGAATCGTGGTTTTGAGAGAATCAGAAAGAAAGCTCATTCAACAATGGCGATTGATCAAACTCTCATTCAACAACGGCGATTGATCAAACTCCTTCTCCAGTTACTTCACCCTCTACTATAATTCCTATCATATCTACAAATTTCCTCTTGCTGTAATGAATTTCTCGATCAAATTAGATCGAACAAACTTTTTGGTACGATAAAAACAATTGCTTGCTCTGATCACTACTTTTGGTTTAGGGAATTGTATTGATGCTACTCTTCCAAGGCATGCTCTGGTCATCTTTAGATCTGGTGGAAGCAGTTTGGACAAGAATAAATGGGACTATATATCAAGTTGTTATTTTATGGCTCAAAAGGAGCCAGTGTTCAATCACATCTTCCAAGGACTAGTACAACAGATCAAATGTGGAGCGCTATTGACAATAAATTTTCTAAATCTGCTCATGCTCAGATTATGGCTCTGCACCTTCAATTGTGAAACAGTTTAGAAATGTAACTTTTTTATGGACGATTATCTTCAGAGAGTGAAAGAAATTTCTGATCATCTCTCATCAATTGGTAAGGTGATTTCAGACAAGGATCTAATTCTGTATGTTATACCCGGATTATATCCAAAGTATAATTTTTTCACCTCTTTGTTACGAGCAAAAACGCTCGAGTTACTTGGCGCAGCACCTATGGCGTGCAAGCACACAGGAGAAGGTACCAACAGTACAAGCAGCCGCGCAACACTCGTGGGAATAGGTGGGCACAGAGTCACGAGCATAGGAGGGGACCACTAACGGCAAGGAACTTTGGCTTGGAGTATGAGCAAGGGGACCATTGATTTTGTTAGATAAGTGTCAGAATCAGTTAACCTCGTGTAGTCCTATAAATATGGCTAAAGTATTTAGGGAAAGGATATCGAAAAATATATGAAATCAGCTCTCTTTACCTATGCCTTCTTCTTCCCCAACCTCTGAAAAATTCTACACTTAACAATGGTATCAGAGACGGTTCCAGCCATGGACAACTGCTCTGACGCCGAATTCTTTAACGAGATATCTGAGATCTTGGCACAACATGAGTCCAAATTCCAACGAGTGATCACTACCATACAGACGGTGTTGATCGAGCTACGACTATCTCGCACCGCTCACAACTCACTATCGGCAACCTTTCTTGGCAATTAGAGGAGTAGATCGCCTGAGACCTTCGAGAACCCTGAGACTACACCCACTGATTCCTTCACCTCTAGTACTAGTTCGGAGAAAACTTTGAAAAATCCCCAAACTGGAGAAAACCCATTGCTTCTTGGGTTTTACAGAGAAGAAACGAAGGACATCGAGCTTAAGCTCTAATCATCAACGCCTAGGCTACCAGAAGTAGCCCATGAGCCAGCCCAAAGAGGCAACCTATCTCGTAAGGGTAGCCTCTCTCCATCAACTAAACTGCCTCGCATTGGGCTTGGATTCAGCCCATCACCTGGCCCTATAACCCCTGCCCACGAAAAAGACCAGCTACCTCTCGTCTACACCTTCTCTTCATTTGGAAATTCTCTGAAAATAATCAGAACCATGGATCAATCAACCACCTGAGAGACTTGCGAGCAAGGAAGAGAAAGATTATGTTCTTATTGTGATAAAAGAGTTATTGTAGACCATCCTTGCGCGAGATCCAAGCCTCTTCACGCTGACGAAGTTTCAATCAGAGAACCTCGAGATAGTCACAAGAGGGAGCTTCATCAGCTCTATGAATGCACTAGTATACCAATCTCTGACAACCAGATGGGTATTCTCTTGAAAGAGTTTTGATCACTGCCATACAGATAGTGTTGATATAGCTACGAGCACCTCGCACCGTTCACAATTCACCATCGGCAACCTCTCTTGGCAATCAGAGGAGTAGATCGCTTAGAACCCTAAGACTACACCCACTGATTCCTTCACCTCAAGTACCAGTTTGAAGAAAGCTTTGAAAAATCCCCAAACTAGAGAGAACTTATTGCTTCTTGGGTTTTACAGAGAAGCAATTAAGGACGTCGAGCTTAAGCTTTGTGAATCACCAGTGCTTGGGCTTCCAGAAGTAGCCTATGAGCCAGCCCAAAGAGCTAACCTATCTCGTAAGGGTAGCCTTTCTCCATCAGCTGAACTACCTCGCATTGGGCTTGGATTCAGCCCATCACCTGGCCCTATAACCCCTGCCCACGAAAAAGACTAGCTACCTCTCGTCTACACCTTCTCTTCATTTGGAAATTCCCTAAAAATAATCAGAACCATGGATCAATCAACCATCCAAGAGACTCGCGAGCAAGGAAGAGAAAGATTATGTCCTTATTGTGGTAAGAGAGTTGTTGTAGACCATCACTGCATGAAATCCAAGCCTTTTCACACTGATGAAGGTTCAATTAGAGAACCTTGAGATAGTCACAAGAGGGAGCTTCATCAGGCTAATTAGCTCTACGAATGCACTACTCTACCAATCTTTGACAACCAAATGGGTATTCTCTTGAAAGAGGTTTTCTCAACTACACTGAAAAACAGTGGCATATCTTCATAATGAGAGGTTAGAAATTCAAACTCATACTAGTAATATAAGAATTGAGTATAAGTCCTATTCTGTTTCTGAAATGAGTAACTTGGAAAATTGGGATAAGAAGTGGGGAGGTACAGCTTACGCGCGTAAGGTGTTTGAAGAGATAGTGGATAAAAAGCACGTTTCTTGTAACCCATGGATGGTAATTTTGTGTCGATTAGAGGAATGAAAATTTTCCTTACAAGGATTCCATTCCATGCTATCTGAGAATGTAGAACCTAATAATGCTACCAAATAGTCTCACTTTCTTATGAATACCAAGGCAAATTCATGGGGGGAAAAGCACCTGAAGGGGGCTCTTTTGAGTACTACAGATTCTCTAGAAGAAGAACACCCCACCCTAATTTTTCAGCTCCTTCGAACTTGTTTTAGCTTTGCCATAGATGTCCTCTCAGCCCAAACATGCCATTCTATCTCAGTTAAAGAGATGGCCCTACAGATCATTGAGAAAGTCACTCTGTAGCTCCTCAACTTAGCCAGAAATCTAGAATCAATGGTTGAGAGAATTCAGGTACACAAATCAAAATTGTTATGGGCTACACAGGTTGTCAACTGAGTTGTAGTTAAACCTTAGTGGATTCATGTAGAAGCTAAAACAATGGAACAATGTGATGGGAAAATTTTGAAGCAGTTTGATTATGGCAATTGTTCTAATACCAATTTACAATATCCTACGACACAGGCACGCCTAATTACCAACAGTGTGACATTGGTTACTTCCTAAACCCCACCTATGTGCTCCCAAGCCCCAGCAGATGACAGTCTTGCTGATAATCCCATTCAACTTGGCAAGAAAATGTTGGAAATAATTGGAGGAGGGTTGTTGCAGCCATAAGTCATTTGGGCCTTGAGAAGGCTGTTCCTATGAAGATTCTTGATTGGATGGACATAGAAGGACTAACTAGAGAAAATAGTGCCAACCATATTCAAAGGAATCCACTCTATTTGAAGAAGATCAATGATGGAAAAACTCAACTAGCTAGTAGGGTAGTTGCAATTGTCCCTACTAGTGAACTCAAGACAATGGATGAGGGAATGCTTGAGAAGGGAATCCTTTTTAATTGGTAACTTCATAGCCATTTTAAGAACCTGTTACCAACTGGGTTTCATGAGGAGGCAAGGTATCAAGAAAAGGGACAAAGAATTGCTATAGCTAGAGTAGTGCTGAGAAACCCAAGGATGCCCATCCTATAGGACGCTGCTAGTGCACTTGACTCAGAATCTGAACTCATCATTCCACATGCTCTATGCAAGATAATGATAGATAAAACAATACTTGTTGCTGCTTATCGTCTATCAACCATTCAAGATATCAATACAATCATTGTCTGGATCAATGGTGAAGTTATGGGTGGTGGCATACATCTAATTTTGATATTCAAGAAACAAGAATATTCAAATCTTAAGAGCCTTCAAGTGTCCAAATATGTTAGGATTTCTAGCTCATTATGTTACTCTCATACTTCAAGGCATCCTAGCTTTCGTGAAGTTGATGGCATAGTTGATTACTTGATGAAGCAAGCTGGCCCTACATCTGTAGAAATAAAGACAACAGAAGATGGTAGCGGTCTTATCACAGATAAGAAGATTATGGTGGTTAGAGTATTACCTAAATTTTTTGGGGAAGAATTTGACAACTATTCAACTGTAGCTAAGAAGTTACACTTTGATTATGAGTTTGGTCATACTTTAGATGCCAAGCAACTTCCACATAATGAATCATCAGTCTCTGAACCTGTAATTAGGTTGTTCAAGCCATTTGATGAACTTTATGTTGACTTTAAGGATTTTCACATTGATGCTATGGAGAAATTTCTTGAAGAAGCTAGTGTGCCAATTGTGACCATGTTTAACAATAACCTGGGTAATCATCCAATTGTTGTGGAATTCTTTAATAGTGCAAATGCAAAGGCAATGTTGTTTCTCAACTTTAGTAGTGAGTTTTCTGAAGCTTTTAGATCAAAATACCATGAAGTTGCTGAGAAATACAGGGTAGAGGACATAAACTTTCTATCAGGAGATATTGAAGCTAATTAAGGAGCCTTCCAGTACTTTGGGCTTAAATAGGATCAAGTTCCTCTGATCATCACTCAGACTAATGACAGACATAATTACTTGGGTCAAGGATTTCAAGGATGGAAAGGCATCACCATATAAGAAGTATGAACCAATCCCACACGAACAAGAAAAGCTTAAGTTAATTACAGTGCCTTTTACCGCTGAATGGCCCTTTATAGCACTTGGGTCAATAGGTGAAATTTTAACAAGAATAGAAACTCTATTTTCGTTCTTGAAGAAGACTACCACAATGCATACTCAGGAGACAATCCCTTGGCACCAGAGGCGATCACAAAAATATGTACCGTCACTATTTTTAGTGCAGAAGACAAACGCTCCATTCAAATTTCCTCTCAACTAGACCAACCAAAAGTGAAGGCATTCATAAGAGGTGTAGTTATTTTTTGTCATATTCCAACTTTATCCTTGAGGACAAGGATTCTTAAAGGGGGATGGAATGTTATGAGCAAAAATGCTCGAGCAACTTGGCGCAGCACCTATGGCACGTAAGCACGTAGAAGAAGGTACCAACGGTACAAGGAGTCACGCAACACTTGTGGGAACAGGTGGGCACAGAGTCACGAGCAGAGGAGGGGACCACAAACGGCAAGGAATGCTAGCTTGGAGTATGAGTAAGGGGACCATTGATTCTATTAGATAAGTGTCAGAATCAGTTAGCCTCATGTAATCCTATAAATATGGCTAAAGTATTTAGGGAAAGGATATCGAAAAATATATGAAATCAACTCTCCTTACCTCTATCTTCTTCTTCCCCAACCTCTGAGAAATTCTACACGTAACACTCTTCTATGTCTTTCCATGGTGGTACTGTTACTTTTGATGAACTACATAATCTACTTCTTAGTAATGAGTGCATGCTAAAACATCAAGCAAATCAGGTAGATCATTCAATAACTGATAAGGCACATATCTCGCCTATAAAAGGTGATTCTCCTTTTTTGAGTGCTTTTGCTACAAAAGCATCTTCATCATCTAGCTTTCCACCTTTTCAAAGATCTGGTCCTCCTAAGAATTCTTGGAATCTTTAGGATTATCTCAACAAAAGTTAGACTTCTCAAGGTCAGAATAATAAGTTTAATCAATTTGAAAAGAAGAGGATGTCTTCTGGTTCAGGTAACACAATCAAGTGTCAAATGTGTGGAAAGCTTGGTCATGGTGCTCAGAAATGCTTTCAACTTTGTTATTTGCTTCTTGGTAAAGCTGGTGTTGCTTCTACCTTTATGGTAGATACTCCAAACTCATCTTCTACATTTGAGACTACTCAATGGCTTCTCGATCTGGTGCTACTCATCACCATACATGTGATGCAATAAATCTTCATACCTCAGTTCATTATACTGGCCATGACTCAGTGATCGTAGGTAATGTCTCTTTCTTGTCAACTAAGCATTACCTAGGTGTTAGCACTATGATTGTCAGTGATCATGGGTTTCATCTACACCAAGTGTTGTACATTCCTATATCCTTCTAATCTTTTATCCATTAGCTATGTGTTGATAATAACTTGAATATTGAGTTTAGTGTTGAATCCTTTTTTTGTTAAGAAGGCACACATAAAGAGGATATTGGTTCAAGGAGCCCTTAGTGAAGACTTATACAAGATTAGAGGAGATGTATTGCATAAAATCTCTTTTGGTATGGCAACTATTCTTAACACACCGCATGCTTAGACTAGTATGTCACTAAAAATGTTTGGCACACTAGATTATCTCATCCTTTCAATAAAGTGTTTGACCTTCTTGTAAAAACGTCTTCGTTACCTCATATACCTACTAAAAATAAGAGTTTTTGTTATGTTTGTCCTTTAGTTAAAGATCACAAATTTTATTTTACTACCAAACATGTAATTGGTTTCAAACCTTTTTATTTAATCTATATAGATCTTTGAACTTCTGTTATACGTGTATCCACTAGTGCACGTTATTTCTTGTTGATTGTTGATGATCATAGTTGTTTTATGTGGATTTAATTTTTACCAAATCAAAAAAAGATGAAGCACATCCAATCTTTGTCTCTTTCATAACATTATTGAAAGAAACCTTTCAGTAAAACATAAATCTAATCAAACTGATAGTGGAGAAGAGTTGAAATTTCTAGACACTCATATAAGTTCCCTTCGACTTCATAACAAAAAGGAGTTATAGAGTCTACAAATAGAAGGGTAGTAGATGAAGGTCTCACATTGTAACTTCAAGGTGGTTTTCCTACTTGTTATTAGGTACATGACTTTTGTGCAACTTTATTCACTATGAATAGGTTGCCTAGCACTGCACTACACTCTAAGTCTCCTTATCAAGTGTTGCATGGAAAATGTTCTGAGTACAATTTTTTAAAATCTTTTAGGTGTGAGTATTTTCCCTATGTCATGTCATTTAATAAACAAAGACTTCTTACAAAGTCAGTAGCTTGTATATTTTTTTATGCTCCTAGGCACAAGGGATACTAGTGTCTTGATCCTCACACAAAGAAAACATATACTAGTAGAGTCTTCCTAGTCTACTTGCTCTCTCAAGTTTCCTTTTTTGAATCCACGACAATTGTTATCTTCCCTTTATTGTCTAATACTCATCAGTCTGAACACTGTTTACCTTCTCCTATTTCTTTCCCTTCTGGTGAGTCACCCTTTCTTATGGCTCAATCTTATAGTGTACAGTCAACTGTTGTGTTGATATGAAAAAAACTTAGTGTGCAAATTTTGTATATTTTTAAATAACTTGTAAGTACACAAATCACTTATATAAAATGATAAGTATACTTCCAAGGTTGGTCTAAAGAGAAAGTATGTGGTTTTTAAATAATTCAAAAAGTTCTAAAACATGAAAATAAAAACCTAAACATCATGTTACGATTGTTTGGTTTGATAAATTTTAAACTAACAACATAAAATAAAGGATAAATTCAATAAAATAATTGGAAAATAAAAATTTACATTCATTGGATAATTTATGGGATATATTAGTTAATTAATCATATTTGTTCAATATTAATTAAGTTGTTAAAAATATGAATTAAGATTATTGATTCTCTCTTATGAATGCAAATAAGAGATTATTCAGGTCTACTATTTGTTATTAATTAAAATCACTTAATACCTTCAGTCAAGTTTATTATTTAATTTTAATTAAATTATACTTCTTTTTTAAAGAGATTAATAAACCATTCAATTGTTACATTTGGTCGTATATAATAATTTAAACTTTTATAATGCTATCAAAGTTAGGTTTATGATTTAGGTATTTGAAAACTAATTTTTAGAGTTTAAAACTACTACAAAAAATATGTAGTTAACATATTTTTCTCTAAATATTCGAATAATAAAATTCAAAGTCGAAGAGTTCACTCTAGATCATATTCAGATAATTAAATCTTAAATCAAACTCTCCTATTTATTATGAAAAATACTTCATCAATATATTTTTCTTTTACAAACTTCATTTAAAATCTTGATGAAGAAATAAAACTAAATTCATTTTATAAAAACATTTACATGGTTTAATATTTCAGAAGCATAATAACATCACTAATATCTCATAGTATCTTCATCTAGACATAATTTAATAAATGATTAGTAAATTAAAATAGTGTGTAAAACAACACATAAAGGCAATTTAAGAAGAATACATTTAAATCATATCTCAATTGTACCTTTTACAGAGCTTCAGTATTGTTTTTGTTTCTATAAAACCTTCAAACAGAGTTGTTAACACAATTTATTGAACTGAAGGTAAAATTTCTACATAAACTATAATCGATCAACTCTTAATTTGATGAAGAACTTTAAAACTACTAAAAAGGAAAGAAAAACTAGAAGAAACTAAGAAACATAGCAGAAGATTGAGCTGAGGGATTAAAGGATTATTAAGAATGAGATTTTTGGTCCAACTTATAAGTGAAGAAAAAGAGAAAATAGAAGATCAGATAGGTGGGTGCTGATGAGTGCTCAAAAAGTACTAAAATTACCATGATTTTATGCATGTTAATTGATTAAAAATATATATAAATATATAATTTTCAAAAACTTGATGAGCAAAATCGGCATCGCCGATCCTGCCAATACTTTGGTTTTATATTTATAAAACTCTTGCAAGTGCACGAATCATTTCATAAAAAAATGATAAGTATACTCCCAAGGTCGATCTAAGGAAGAAATATATGTGGTTTTAATTTATTATTCAAACTTTTAAACACAAAATTAAATCTTAAACATCCTGTCACGATATTTTGGGTTTTGTGTTTTTAATCTAATAACATAAAAATAAACATAGATTCAGATTCAATAGACATTTATGCAAATTTTATCTTTTACAATAGTAGAGTATTTATGGATATAATAACTAAGTTAATTATGCTTGCTCATATTATTTAGGTTATTAAAGATATAAATTGATATTTATTGATTCTCTCTTTTTTATATGAATACCACCTTTGGTGGGGTTAGATATTATTTGTTAACCAAAGAAATCAATTAACACCTATTTGTGGGGTTGATAACTAATTTTGTTAATTAAATTAATTCCTTTTTTATAAGAGATTGAAAATGAACCATTTAAATGCCACCTTTGGTGGGGTTAGACAGTTTAAACTTTATTCAAGGTGTCCAAATTAAACCTAAGAATTTAGTTATCCGAGTACTAACTTTCAAGTTTTAAAACTACTACTGAAAACATGTTGTCAATACATTTTCAGATAATATTTCTTATAAAAACTTTTGAAATAGAGTTTCACTCTAACTACTGGGCGATTGTACCAACAAATAAAATAGTACTACTCTAAATCAGACCGAATAACTAAACCTTAAAATCTAATTTTCATATTTAAGTTTGTAATGAAAAATAATATATTTCTCTCTAACATTCTTAATATAAAATCTTGAATAAAAACAAAATCAATTCATTTTAGAGATTTTTACCTTTTTAATATTTCGCAAGCATAACAACGTTATTATTATATCATGTTTACAAAGAGCCAACAAAGTTAAATTTAATCATAGACAAATTAAATATAACATGTAAGAATAAAGCATAAAAAATAACTGTAAAGAAAATAAAATCCTTACAGTACTTTGATGTTATTCCCGTTACTGGAAAACCTCCAAATGGAATTTGCACTTCCATTTATTGAATCAAAAAGCAAATAAATTACAAAAACATAATTAGTTCTTCTCAAAAAGAGAAGAACTCTAAACTAAGAAAAAACTAAAAACTAAGAAATGGAGAGAAAGAAAGAGAGAAGAAGATGTGTTTTGAAGTGAAGAGAATGAGAGTATTTATAGGTGAGGTGAGGAAGAAAAAGTGGGTGAAAAAATTATTAAAAATGGTGGAAATGCGGAGTAGTGAATGATGACATCATTGTTGATGTCATGCTGGCGTAGGGTGTGGCAGCACGAGCGAAATGGGGCGCAGATGGGCAGTAGCACGCATAGAAAGGATTAGGGGCGAGTAGAGACGTGCACGGAATGGAGAGCAGACGTGCGTGGACGGGGTGGTGCGGCAAACGCTGACCGGGCGCTGATGGGCATGTGCGTTGTTCAGCACGGCTAGGCGCGCTGCGTGCATTGGTCGGTGCTACTGGTTGGCTTCGTGCGCGATTTCCTCCTTTTTGACATTTTTGACCCTTTTGACCCATTTTGTCCAATTTTTCCATATTTGTTGACCTTTCCTTATTTAATTTATGAATATATTTGCGATGTATTGCCTCTGGTATTTTTTCTTTGAGTCTTTAAGTTACTTTTTTAAGCAAAAATACCTGAAAAACAATAAAAATACCCATGATTCCGAAAAGATAGATTTATATAAATATATGATAAAATCATATAAATATATATATTTTTAATCAATCCACGCCACAACCCACGTTCCTTTGTACAACTGAAACCCTTATTTACTTATAAACCTTTTTTAATGGTTTGGAACATATGTAAACCTTACTTATGTAATTCTTTTAAGCTTCAATATTGTAATGGAGTGCTTTCAAGTACTATTCTTTGAGTGTTGATCAATTAAATCATTTTGAAGTTAAAATGCTAGAAAAACAACAAAACATATATGTGATTTTGATCATATAAATTTGCTTTAAATGATCATAAAACTACTCAAACACAAATCTATTTTATCATTTAAAGTGCATAAAATCATGATATATGAAGTGCTTTTAAGTACTCATCATGTTTCAGTTCATATTGAGTCATTTCTTGATAAGTCCTTTTCTCTTGTTTTATCTTCACGTAGTCGATAAGTGACTAATTTTTTTTCACTTGAGAAGTCTCTTTTACTAGCTCCTCTTTTTGTTCATTCTGACATTTAGTCACCTAGTGGTACTCTAGAGTCTCCTTTTAACACAAAATTGTTATCCTATGGTCACTCGTGGTAAGGTTGGCATTCATAAACCCAATCCTAAGTATCTTAAAGAAGACAAGGGTATCCCTAAGTATGAAGTAGTTATGAGAAAGAATTATGAGACAATTATCAAGAACCATACATGGGAATTAGCTCCTTTTCCCCTAGGAAGAAGACTAAAAATGTACGGTGGAAACTAGAGGTTATCATCAAAACACATGGCAATTATTATTCTGAGACATTATCATATGTGGTGTAACCTCAAACTATTAGTGTGGTCCTAAAAATAGCTAATTCTTTTTCTTGGCATATTAGATAGATTGACGTCAATAATTCCTTTTTCAATTGTGAGCTTGAGGAAGCTGTTTATGTGGACCTACCACTTGGCTTTATGGATGCTTCTTAGGAAAATCTTGTATGTAGACTTACTAAAGCCATTTATGAGCTTAAGGAAGCACCTAACTCCTAGTTTTAGAAACTTTCCTCTACGTTAATTGAGTTGGGATTTAAAAGTTTAATGTCTAATAGCTCTATGCATATGTCTTTCACTTCCACTAGAACTAATATTCTACTAGTCTATATTGATAACATAGTAGTCTCAAGTAGTGGCTTAGAATATATTTTATAGCTTATCACTATTCCCTACTACAACTTTTCCCTTAAGGATCTTTGAAATTTAGTTAGTTCCTTGTTGTTGAAGTAAAGAGAGAAACAGATAGTATACATCTTTCTTAGAATAAGTATATTGGTGACTTGTTAAGGACTGTTATTTAGAATCTTACAAGCCACTAAGGACACATGTGGCTTCTACATCTATTCTCTATAAGCATATTAGGACACCTCTAACTGATCCTACACTTTATAGGAGTCTCAATGGTGCTTTGCAATATTGTGTTATGACTCAGTGAAAAATAACATACTTAGTAAATCGTTTGTGTCAATTTTTACATGGACCAACAGATGAGCATATGATGGCAGAAAAACTTGTGTCGAGGTACCTAATGGGTACATCTTCACATGGTGTTACATTGCAAAAATATGATGTTTTGGGACTTGTAGGATTCTCTCACTCAGACTAGCCAAGTTGCCCCGACTATAGGCACTAGGGTGTCTATTTTGTGGATAACTTGGTGCCCTATAATGTAGGTAAGAAAAAGATAATAACTCAATTATCAAGAAGCATAATATAGAGCTTTGCCTCTAGCATCCATTGAATTTTTATGGCTTGAATCACTATTAAGGGAGCTAGAAATCTCTATGGCTTATAAACTTGTGTTTTTTTGTGACAACATTAACACAAAGCATTTAGTCTCCAATCTAGTTTTGCATGCACGAATGAAGCATTTACAATTGGATTTCCATTTATTACAAGAACAAATGATTATAGAGATATTGGGTGTAAGGTACACATCATTGGAAAATCAAATGGCATATATCCTTACCAAGCCTTTGGGTGAAGAAATATTTGTTTCATTAAGAACTAAACAAATGGTGCTACCATCACCATCAATCTAAAGAGGATAGTGAGATACAGGTTAGCATAGATATTTATGTAATGTAGCTATTAAATATAGCTTAGAGGGACATTGATCTAGTTATAACAAACTCTTAACAATATCGTTATCAATATTATATGTATTTTGTTTTTTTTTCTCTTTTGATAAATCTTATATATTAGAAAATAAAGGATACATAATTTACATAGATGACACAAGAATGGTCAACTAACATATGGAGAATGGATGTTGGTTGAGGTTAAAGTTTCCATCTAAGTGATCAATCATGCATCATTTAGATAGAGCATTAGTTGTTTGATTACAAAATCTTCGAGTCCATCTAAATATGATACAAGAGAATTTGTGATATGAAAGAAAGATCTCATCCAAAATTTTTTTTTGCTTGTCATGAGATGTTTTGATTTCTAACTGTAAGATAATCAATGATATTCTTGAAATAACCTTCTATAATACAATATTTGATTCCAATTGCATCAAACAAACCAACAGCTACTGATAAAGGTCTTACCTCTACAATTTCAATTGAGTCCAAAGACAATAAGTGTTTGAGAGTCTTTATAAGAGGGTTACAACCTAATAAGGTTCAAAAGGTCCCAACCCAAATGACATTCATAAACCTCCTATTTATAGAAAATCTATAGTACACATGTCAATATTTCATTAGAGAAGTACAAAATTTAGGGTTTCTATAGAACCTATGGTGCGTAACTAGCACATGGTTCAACGAATATGTCTTAGCCTAAAATTTTTTGTTTCATCGCTAGCCATATGAACTATCAAAATATTTAATGTATATCACAAATATATCTAATAAATCCTACTCGAGCGTAATTTGAGTAGTGTCCAATAGATTGAACAAGGTCTTATAAAGTCAAGTGTAGGTATTAATTGGGCTGTCATAATCAGATATAGGCAAGGTTTGAATTGTGTCAAAGGGGTTAAATTTGGGCCTTCCTAAAAAGTTAAGGGTTTTAACGATTTGGACTGGCCGTCTGTAAGCATAGCCTAAACTACATCGAACAAACTAGACTTGAGCTATCATGGTCATATTCGGACAATAACAGTCTAGATTGGCCATTTGTAAGCATGATCAAGACTACCTCAGAAAACTTGACCCAAGTTATCCTGGCAAATTTTGAGCTATAATGGGCTATCCTAGTTAGATTCGGGCCATAATGGATAGGCCTGGACTATCATGAACTGGACTCTCTTTACATATTAAATAAGGCACTCCCTATCCTAGTACTAAACACCAAGTCCTCCATTCTTCTATTTTGTGTACCAAGTTGGTAGAATATAATAATTATAAAACTCATTTATTTTTTACAAAATAGTACATCAATTATGGTTAGTTTATGCACTTACCAAGGTATTTATAATCTTGCAAGACTAGCCTAAGTCTAGACCATCATGACCATTTGGCTCTAAAAGGGGGTAAATGGGGTAAATTATTCACGTTTACCAAATTTGCACTCTATTTCTTTAGAGAATATAAGCCCATTTGAGCCAACCTTTCTGCTTCAGTTGTTACTTTTGAAGAAAGTTAGACTATTCCTCATGGAAAACTTGGCTACGTTTAGAAAATTAGTTTGTCCAATTGATTAATCTATAAGTATTCAAACTTTCTCATTTTTATTTAGGCTGGAGTTTATTATTTTTGGTCTAGATTTTTGTAGCAACATTTTTGAAATATTATTCTTATATGCATAACTAGGGAAATAAGAGGCCAAAAAAAATCTATAATCTTCAAAGTTAAGCTCAAACATCATTCTAGGTAAGTAAATTTTATTTATACTTTATATAAGTCATTTAGGATTACGATTGAATATGATAACCTACAGGTCAAATTTTCTAGTGAAGAGTCTACCTCGACCGAGGGATCTTATAGTCTAGCTGAGTATAGACCATATAAGCCAGAGGTTGGTCGTTGGACTACACAAGCTAGCATTTCCACCCTAGATAATATAGCTACACTACTATTATAGGCTTCATATATATCCCACTTTCTAAATGTTCCAAATATTCAGAAAAATATTTGGCTAAAGGTTTCATAAAGATCCCGGCCACCAACCAATCGAACCAAAGAGAGTAGTTTTGAATGTGCCCAAACTCCTAATATTTTGACATTTTAAGATCTTGATATAATTTGGGCCAATTATTCATTTCCTCGAAATGTGGCTAATATTCCTTATCCATCAGATAAGCTTGACAACAAAATTTTTCCTGACCAGGGTGTTATTTTTCATAAGGAAGCTTTCGAGGTAAGACATAGGTTCCCTCTACCTGACCTTGTCAGAATGTTTTTGGATGTAATGGGCTTAGCACCTAATTCTTGGAGGATTTTGTTGTCATTTTCTATTATTAGTATGGAGTTTGGCATTGAGCTTGGAATGCTTGAAATTAAGAATATGTATATGATAAAAAAGAATGGTGTGGATGAAGGTCGGGTGTACATATATACTCGCTCTAGTCGAGGCCTCATGTTGAAGTTACCCAAGTCTAACATGGGCTAGAAGGGTAAGTTATTTTATGTTTTTGGACAATTGGGTTATGAAAACACATAAAAGGTGCTTCCAAGCTGCTAGCAAATGGATACCACTGATTTTTGTATCTATAGGGTTTTTAGTGCGACTGTGCTAACGACCTTAGAAAAGAATCAAATTCATTATTATAACTATAGAAATCAAACATGGGATTTATTTCTCACTCCATTTCATTTTCAAGCTTCTCATGTTTAGGTTGAGCCTAATGAGTTTGGTCTTGTTCATTTTTATTTTCTCCTAATTTTAATGTTTAGTTATTTTTCTTTTTATAGTTATGGACTTCTTAACTATGCCCATTAAAGGTTATGGGAAGGTTGTTGGGCCCAATGCTTCTTAGCTTGGATATGTCTTGCCTCCCAAAGTTGATACTCTGAAAAATTAAACCCTAAATGCATCTATAACCAAGAATAAGGCCATGGTGATTAAGGTTGGTTGCCAAGAAAAATCTGTGCTTGAGGTTGGGGGATCTTCCAAAGTTGTGTGGTAAAATAAAAAGAGGTAGTCTACCACGTTGACCAAAAGTACTTAATATATCATGATTTTATGCATGTTAAGTAATTAAATAAATTTATATTTGCTTGTTTTACTATCATTTTATGCAGATCTATCTTTTTGAAATCACGAGTATATTATGTTACTTTTTAGGTATTTCTTGTATTGAAATAAATCAACTTGAAGAATTATACTTGAAGCACTCTATTGCAATTTGGAATATTAAAGGAAAATATTAGTAAATTACTACATATATTTTAAAATTGAAAAAGAAAATACAAGGAATTTAAGGCTTCAAAGTGATGTAGTTTGAAGTGTTCCACGTCATAAATTATTGTGAGCAATGATGAGAGGCCTGATGAGTGCTCAAAAAGCACTAAAATAACCATGATTTTATGCACATTAATTGATTAATATATATATATATTTATATGTTTTATCATATATTTATATATATTTGTCTTTTTCGGAATCACGGGTATTTTTATTGTTTTTCAGGTATTTTGGCTTAAAAACGTAACTTAAAGACTCAAAGAGGAATACTGGAAGCAATACATCACAAATATATTAATAAATAAATGGGGAAAGGTCAATAAATATGGAAAAATTGGATAAAATGGGTCAAAAAGGTCAAAAATGTCAAAAAGGAGAAAATCGCACCGCCGCGCCGCATGGCCAGAGCCGCGCGCGCCCGGCGCCCGGACCGCGCGCGCGGCCTCCGGCCCGCGCGCGGCACGCCCGCGTCCGCGCGCATCGGCGCGCGCCCGATCTGGTTCCGCGCGCACCCGCGCGCATCTCACCTGCTCCCACGCGCGCCCGTGCGCGCAGCGCCTGCCATCAGCGCGCCGAGCTGCCCTCCGCGCGCGCCGACGCCCATTTCGCCCCATTTTTCACGTGCAGCCGCCCCATGACGTCATGCTGACGTCATCAATGACCTCAGCATTTGCACTACGCGTTTTCACATTTTTTTAACATTTTTTCACTCATTTTTTCTCTCCATCCTCACCTATAAATACCCCCTTCCCTTCACTTCTAAATACACCTTCAAAACACACTTCTCTCTTCTTTCTTTCTCTCTTTTTTTAGATTTTTAGGTTTTTTTAGTTTTTCTTAGTTTTTAGTTAATTTCTCTTAGTTTTAGAGTTCTTCCCTTTTGGGGAAGAACTAGTTATGTTTTTGTAATTTTTCTAGCTTTTTGATTCAATAAATGGAAGTACAAATTCCGCTTGGAGGTTTTCCAGCAACGGGAATAGCGTCGAAGTTCTGTAAGGATTTTATTTTCTTTACAGTTATTTTTTATGCTTTATTCTTACATGTTATATTTAATTTGTCTGTGATTAAATTTAAGCGTCTTTAATTTGTTTAGTAAACATGATGTAATAATAACGTTGTTATGCTTGCGAAATATTAAATAGGTAAAAATCTCTAAAATGAATTGATTTTATTTTTATTCAAGATTTTATATTAAGAATGTTAGAGAGAAATATATTATTTTTCATTACAAACTTAAACACGAAAATTAGATTTTAAGGTTTAGTTATCGATCGATTTAAAGTAGTGCTCTTTTATTTGATGGTACAATCGTAGGTAGTTAGAGTGAAGCTCTATTTCAAAAGTTTTTATAAGAATTATTATCTGAAAATGTATTGACAACATGTTTTCGGTAGTGGTTTTAAAACTTGAAAGTTAGTACTCGGATAACTAAATTCTTAGGTTTAATTTGGACACCTTGAATAAAGTTTAAATCGTCTAACCCCACCAAAGGTGGCATTTAAATGGTTCATTTTCAATCTCTTAGAAAAAGGAATTAATTTAATTAACCAAATTAGTTATCAACCCCACCCATAGGTGTTAATTGATTTGTTTAGTTAACAAAGAATATCTAACCCCACCAAAGGTGGTATTCATACAAAAAAGAGAGAATCAATAAATATCAATTCATATCTTTAATAACCTAAATAATATGAGCAAGCATAATTAACTTAGTTATGATATCCATAAATACTCCACTGTTTTAACAGATAAAATTTGGATAAATATTTATTGAATCTATGTTTATTTTTATGTAATTAGATTAAAAACACAAAACCCAAAATATCGTGACAGGATGTTTAGGATTTAATTTCGTTTTTAAAAGTTTGAATAATAAATTAAAAACCACATACATTCCTTCCTTAGATCGACCTTGGGAGTATACTTATCATTTTCTACGAAATGATTAGGTGCACTTCTTGAGAGTTTTATAAATAGATAAAACCAAAGTAACAGGCGAGGATCAGCGATGTCGGTTTGCCCCTATCAAGTTTTAGCGCGGATTCTTTGGGAAGGAATAAGGTTTTTAAATTATTTATCAAAATTTTAAAAACTTTTTGTGTTGTAAATAATTGTGATTTTTTTTTTATTAAAAAATTTAAAAAAATAAAAAATTTTGTTGTTTGTGAAAAGTAAAAAAAAAAATTCAAATTTCAATTTCGTAATAAATAAAAAAAAATATAGCATGAATAATAAAATAATTTTGCATTTTGAAATTTGAAGTAAAAAAAAGTAAATAAATTTTAAATTAAATTAATAAATAAATAAGAATAAAAAAAATAAAAAAATAAAAATAATAAAAAAAATAATAAAAAAATAATAAAAAAATAATAAAAAAATAATAAAAAATAATAAAAAATAAAAAAATTAAAAAATTAAAAAAAATCAAAAACTTTATTTTCAATTTTTTTTATTTTTATTTTTTATTTTATTTTTGTTGTTTTTTCTTTTTCTTTTTTTTTCTTTTACCTTTTTCAATTATTTTTTTCAATTTATTTTATTTTATTTTTTGGCTTAATTTTTATTTTTTCTCTTTTTATTTTTTTTTCTTTTACTTTTTCAATTTATTTTATTTTTGGTTTAAATTTTTTTTTTTTTTTTTTTTCATATTTTTTTTTTTTTAATTTTCGTTTAAGTTAATTAACTTAGGTTTTTAGTAACTTAATTTACTAACTTATATTAATTTAATTTACTAACTTAATTAACTTAGATTTTCATTAACTAAACAGCCAGTACAGTTAAATTTAATCACAGACAAATTAAATATAACATGTAAGAATAAAGCATAAAAAATAACTGTAAAGAAAATAAAATCCTTACAGAACTTCGACGCTATTCCCGTTGCTGGAAAACCTCCAAGCGGAATTTGTACTTCCATTTATTGAATCAAAAAGCTAGAAAAATTACAAAAACATAACTAGTTCTTTCCCAAAAGGGAAGAACTCTAAAACTAAGAGAAATTAACTAAAAACTAAGAAAAACTAAAAAAACCTAAAAATCTAAGAAAAGAGAGAAAGAAAGAAGAGAGAAGTGTGTTTTGAAGGTGTATTTAGAAGTGAAGGGAAGGGGGGTATTTATAGGTGAGGATGGAGAGAAAAAATGAGTGAAAAAATGTTAAAAAAATGTGAAAACGCGTAGTGCAAATGCTGAGGTCATTGATGACGTCAGCATGACGTCATGGGGCGGCTGCACGTGAAAAATGGGGCGAAATGGGCGTCGGCGCGCGGAGGCAGTGGCGCGCAGGGCGCGCGGCCGATGGCAGTGCGCGCGCACGAACAGCGCGGCGCGCGCGGAACTGGGACTGGGCGCGCGCTGATGCGCGCGGACGTGGGGCGTGCTGCGCGCGGCTGGGCGGCTGGGCGGCGCGGCGGCGCGATTTTCTCCTTTTTGACATTTTTGACCTTTTTGACCCATTTTATCCAATTTTTCCATATTTATTGACCTTTCCCCATTTATTTATTAATATATTTGTGATGTATTGCTTCCAGTATTCCTCTTTGAGTCTTTAAGTTACGTTTTTAAGCCAAAATACCTGAAAAACAATAAAAATACCCGTGATTCCGAAAAAGACAAATATATATAAATATATGATAAAACATATAAATATATATATATATTAATCAATTAATGTGCATAAAATCATGGTTATTTTAGTGCTTTTTGAGCACTCATCAAGGCCAAAGGAAAAAATAAAATGTGTCCTAGATATTATGTGGACCCTGACATAAAAACATTTGTGTCACGGTGCGAGTAAAGTAGATCATGCCCAAAACCGTGTATATGCTATGTGTGACGTGGTGTGAAAAAGTGGTATGCCACAACACCAAGTTAAAATTTCCATATTTTTCTCCTTTTCTCATCCTATAAATAAGACCCTATTTCTATTGTAAAAATCATCCCATAACTCAATAATCTATTATTCCTTTATATTCTTAGCTTTCTTAATTTTTTATTTTATTAGTTTTAAGTTCTTCTCACAATTAAGAGTTTAACAAATTTTAGTTCATGTAATAGTTTTAGTTTTTATTCAATAAATAGTGTTGTAATTATGTTTGGAGGTTTTTCAAACAGAAGTAATTCTAAAGAATTCTGTTGAGGTATATTTAAATATATTATTTTTAGATTACTTGTTTTCCATACTATATGTTTAATTTATTAATCATTTATTAAACTATGTATGTTTGGCTATAAAATAATATTAGATATTAGTAATGTTGTTATGTTTGTGAAATATTAAAGTAGATTAAACATTTCTATAAAATGAATTCATGAATTTCCTAACGAAGACTCATTGCCTTTCATTAGGGACTTTTACTCTATAGTCTAGACATTTCCCCTCAGTGTACTCACCAAGGATCAACTTAGAATGTTTTCCCTACACCCTTAAAGATAAGGCCAAGGCATTGTTAATGTCACTTCCTCCAGGTTTCCTGATGATTTGGGAGGAAATCTACAATAAATTTATGGAAAAATTTTGTTCCCATCCGAAGACATCAGAGTTGAGAGGTAAGATTGCTACTTTCTCTTAGATGAATGAAGAACCATTCCATGAATCATGGGATAGGTTCAAAAAATTTCTCACTTAGTGCCCCCATCATAGCTACTCATTATAGTTGCAAAGTAAAATTTTTTATAATGCATTGACATAACAGTGTTAGTCCATAGTTGATAACATTGCTACTTGATCGATGGGAGAAAAAATAGCCATAGAGACTTACAATCTCTTTGATATGTTGGATGCTACTTCCTAACAAAAGAGCTTCAGAGTAAGGAGAGCCAGAGTCTATGAAATTTTCCATATTATTGAAGTTCAAATGTAGCTGATGAGCAGAACCGGCATTGCCGATCCTGCCAATACTTTGGTTTTATATTTATAAAACTCTCACAAGTGCACGAATCATTTCGTAGAAAATGATAAGTATACTCCTAAGGTCGATCTAAGGAAGGAATATATGTGGTTTTTAATTTATTATTCAAACTTTTAAAACCGAAATTAAATCTTAAACATCCTGTCACGATATTTGGGTTTTTCTGTTTCTAATCTAAGAACATAAAAATAAACATATATATGGATTCAATAAACATTTATTCAAATTTTATCAATTATAATAGTGAAGTATTTATGGATATAATAACTAAATTAATTATGCTTGCTCATATTATTTAGGTTATTAAAGATATAAATTGATATTTATTGATTCTCTCTTTTTTATATGAATACCACCTTTGGTGGGGTTAGATATTTTTTGTTAACTAAACAAATCAATTAACTCCTATGGGTGGGGTTGATAACTAATTTGGCTAATTAAATTAATTCTTTTTTCTAAGAGATTGAAAATGAACCATTTAAATGCCACCTTTGGGGGGGTTAGACAGTTTAAACTTTATTCAAGGTGTCCAAATTAAACCTAAGAATTTAATTATCCGAGTACTAACTTTCAAGTTTTAAAACCACTATTGAAAACATGTTGTCAATACATTTTCAGATAATAATTCTTATAAAAACTTTTGAAATAGAGCTTCACTCTAACTACCGGGTGATTGTACCAACAAATAAAATAGCACTACTCTAAATCAGACCGGATAACTAAATCGTAAAATCTAATTTTCAGATTTAAGTTTGTAATGAAAAATAATATATTTCTCTCTAACATTCTTAATATAAAATCTTGAATAAAAAATAAAATCAATTCATTTTAGAGATTTTTACCTATTTAATATTTCGCAAGCATAACAACGTTATTATTATATCATGTTTACAAACAGCTAGCATTGTTAAATTTAATCATAGACAAATTAAATATAACATATAAGAATACAACATAAAAAATAACTACAAAGAAAATAAAATCCTTACACTACTTTGATGCTAACTTTGTTGCTGGAAAACCTCCAAACGGAATTTTCACTTCCATTTATTGAATCAAAAAGAAAATAAATTACAAAAACATAATTAGTTCTTCTCAAAAAGAAAAGAACTCTAAAACTAAGAAAAGACAAAAAAACTAAGAAAAAACTAAAAACTAAGAAATGGAGAGAAAGAAATAGAGAAGAAGATGGGTTTTTAGGTGTGTTTTGTTATGAAGAGAATGGGGGTATTTATAGGTGAGGAGAGGAAGAAAAAGTGGGTGAAAAATGATTAAAAATGAAGGAAACACGTAGTAGGTGATGATGATGTCAACAGGTAGGTGGGGCGCGGCGGCCCACGCAGAATGGAAGCGGTAGCGGACCAGGTCTTGATGGGTGCAGTCTGCGCGTGGGTAGGCGTTGTCGAGTGCGCAAGACGTTGCTTGGCGCGACTGGGCGCATTGGCTGGCGCGGTTGGGCGGCTGCGTGCGCAATTTCCTCCTTTTTGACATTTTTGACCCATTTTGTCCAATTTTTCCATAATTGTTGACCTTTCCTCATTTAATTTATGAATATATTTGCAATGTATTGCCTATATTATTTTTCTTTGAGTCTTTAAGTTACTCTTTTAAGCAAAAATACCTAAAAAACAATAAAAATACCCGTGATTCCGAAAAGATAGATTTATATAAATATATGATAAAATCATATAAATATATATATTTTTAATCAATTAACTTGTATAAAATCATGGTAATTTTAATAATTTTTGAGCACTCATTGGTAGCTTGCTCAATTGACCAAGTAAGTTGAACTTTTGACTACACATGCCATAACAAATAAAGAACAATGTGGTATATGTGTAGTAATTTAAGATATGGTGTTGATACCTATCCCTATCAATCAAAAGTTAATGTTGGATTCGAATAGGTCAATATAATGGGGGGATACCAATAAAGACCTAGGTATGACTTCAATGCTAATACCTATTGATGCAGACCTTCTAGGCGAATAACCTTAGGAACCCACAAACTCAAAGGAATAAGACTGATTGAATTGTGAAGAACATGTTGAAGATGATCAGATTAAAAACCAAAGGAAAAAACCCATTTTTGAGATGCCAAAAAGGATGATCCTTCCTTTGATAAGTCAAATTCAAGTATTCAATCGAGAACACAAGAAGGCAAAGCAAAAGCTTTCTGAAATATACTTTTCATTAATGATATTCATTCTTCCAAATGACAAGGCTGTAGCATTTTTATACAACCCTTATGAAAAAAAATACCCATTCAAACCAAAGATAAACTCTAGGTGCAATTAACCCTAATGGGCATATTTAGTTTTGGATTGGGCCTAATCCATCCTTAAAAATAAAAAGGAACTAAAAAACTTGTGATAAATAAAATAGAAAAATCCTATAATTAATTAAAACAAAAAAATTACTTCCTAAATAATTCCTTGCTCCCAATTTTATCTTCCGAATCTATCTCTTGCATAAAAAGGTAATAGACCATCCTTGGTGAAGCTTTGGTAACAACAAATTTAGTTTTAGAATCTTCTAGCATAGCCTTTTTGTATAGAACACCTATGATCAAGGCTTTCAAACCTTCCTTCATCCTCTTTATCTTTGCCCTAGTCATTGGACCGCCAATTCCTTGCCAAGGATCTTAAGAATATTTGGGAGCAACAACTTGATCAACACCTTGATCTCTATTATTCCCCTCTTCTTCAAAAAGACTTGTTCTCAAATCACCTATATCAAAAAAAGATAAATTAGTGACATTAAAAGTTGCACTAACATTACTATAGTCACTTGGCAAATCTAGCTTGTAGGTGTTATCATTGATCTGTTCCAAGACTTGAAAAGGTCCATCTCCTCGAGGCTATAATTTTGATTTCCGTTATATGGGAAACCTCTCCTTATGCATGTGCACCCAAGCCCAATCTCCAAGTTGGAAAACAACCTTCAAACGCCCCTTTATTGGCTTACTTAGCATATTGCTCATTCTTCCTTTCAATGTTGGCCCAAACTCTAACATGTAAATCCTTCACAAAATCTTCCTTTTTCTTACCATCAAGATTAGCATGCTCATTAGTAGGAAAAGGTAAAATATCAATAGGTGTTAAAGGATTAAAGCCATAATGAAGAAGTAGAATGAACAGTCCTATTATATACAAACTCAATGTATGGAAAACACTTCTCCCACTACCTTATATTCTTTTGAATGATAGCAAGTAGCAAGGTAGTGAGTGTCATATTAACTACTTTAGTTTGACTATCTGTTTGAGGATATACACAATAGTAGAAAATAATAGTTTAGTCCCTAATTTATTCCATAAAGTGTGCCAAAAATGACTTAGAAACTTAACATCTCTATCACTAACAATCGTCTTAGGCAACCCATGCAAACAAACCACTTCTTTGAAAAATAAATCAGCAATATGTATTGTGTCATTGGTTTTAGAGCACACAATAAAATGAGTCATTTTACTAAACCTATAAACAACAACAAATATGTTATCCTTACAACTTTGAGTCCTTGGTAATCCTAAAACAAAATCCATAGATATATCAATCCAAGGTTGATTAGGTACAGGTAAAAGGGGTATACAAGCCATGCGATTTGACTTTAGATTTTGCTTGCCTACATGTAATGCAATTTTCACAAAGACATTGCACATCGTGCTTCATATTAGGCCAATAAAAATGCTCATGTAAAATATTTTAAGTCTTTAGAACACCAAAGTGACCCATCAAACATCCCCCATGACTTTCCCTAACATGCAACTCACGAACAGAACAAAGAGGCACATATAATTTATCTTTCTTGAATAGAAATCCTTCATGCCTATAAAAATAATTAAACATACACTTATCACATGCATTCCATACTTGGAAAAAATCAGAATCATTTCCATACAAATCCTTAAGCAATTCAAATCCAAGTAATTTAATTTGCAATGAAGTAAGTAATAAGTACCTCCTAAACAATGCATAACCTACAACATTGTCCTTCCCATGCTTGTATTTGATTACATAAGGAAACATTTCTATGAATTCCAACCACTTATCATGTCTTTTATTAAGCTTATTTTGGATCTTCAAAAACTTCAAACTCTCGTTATCAGAATGAATGATGAATTCCCTCGGCCATAAGTAATGTTTCCATGTTTTCTGAGTTCTAACTAATACATAAAGCTCATTGTCATAAGTAGGATGATTCAACATAGCACCACTTAACTTTTCTCTAAAATAAGCAATTGGTTTGGAATTCTGCATCAAAATAGCTTATATGCCAATTTTGGATGCATCACATTCTATCTCAAAATCTTTATCAAATTTAGGAAAACACAACAAAGGTGCGTTAGTTAGCTTCTCTTTTAAAGTTGTAAAAACTCACTAAGCCATGGAAACTTCTTACCTCATTCACATTCTTATGTGTAGGCCATTCCTTTATTACCCTAACCTTTTCTTTATCGACACTAATACCCTGCGAACTAACCACAAATCCAAGAAACACAACAGATTCCATGAAAAATGTGCACCTATTAGCATGCGAGTGTTCCCCATGTTCACCCAAAATTTTGCTATAAACTAAAATATCATTAAAGTAAACTACCACAAAATTTCCCATGAAAGCACACAAGACATGGTTCATTAACCTTATGAATGTACTAGGTGTATTAGTTAAACCGAAAGGCATCACTAACCATTCATACAATCCATATTTAGTCTTAAATGTAGTTTTCCATTCATCTCTCTCTTTCATGCGAATCTAATAATAGCCATTCTTTAAATAAATTTTAGAAAACAAATGAGAGCCATGCAACTCATCAAGCATGTCATCTAACCTGGGGATAAGATGTCTATACTTTACCGTTGTCTTGTTAATAGTGCAAAAATCCACACCCATGTGCCATGTTCCATCATTCTTTTGGACTAAGATGACATGAACCGAACATAGGCTGAGACTCTCCCTTAAAAATCCCTTTTGCAAAAACTCATCCACTTGCCTTTGTATCTCCTTCGTTTCCTCGGGAATAGCTCAGTAAGCAGGTTGATTTGGTATTGCAAATCCAGGTGTGAAGTCTATTTGATGCTCAATTCCTCTCAAAGGAGGTAATCCATGGGGAATTTATTCCGGAAATAGATCATCAAAATCCTACAATAAAGACACAACAACACTAAGAAAAGATGAGTTAAGATCGTTAATAGAAATATAAATATCATTGTACATAAATACAAGTACTTGTTACCTTACCATCATTATGCTCTTAATCTCATGTTTTTCAGTAAATGCACTCATTCTTTTATTTTTCTCTCCTATTTGCTCACTTTTCTCTCCTTTTTGCTCATTTTCTCTCTTTTTTGCTTACTTTCCTCTCCTTTGTGCTCATTTCTCTCTTTTTTGCTTACTTTTCTCTCCTTTGTGCTCATTTTTCTCTCTTTTTTCTCACTTATCTCTCTTTGTGCTTAGTTTTATCTCTTTTCTCTCTTTTGTTAATTTTTCTCTCTTTTTTGGATTTTGTTCTCTTCATTTTGCTCACTTTTCTCTCCTTTGTGCTCACATGTCTCTCCTTGGTGCTCCTTATCTCCTTTATCCTTAAGCTGTATATTCAAGGGTCTCCTTGTGATAAGTAAATCTACGTGCACAGGTTCTTCCACTTTAATATCATAACAATCCTCCAATAGTGGTATTTCATCGTCACTTGAACTAGCACTTTTGATTTCTCCATTTATCTGTACATCCATAACCTTTTTTTCTACTTTATAACATGCTTTCTCCTCCACATTGGAAACAGCTTCTCTTTTGTGAAACTCATGTCTTGTATGTCTTCTCCTATGTAATTGAGAACTGGGAGAGGATTCTAAATCATCCAACCTAGCATTCAGCCTCTTAAATTGGTCATTAAAAATCTTGATAAGAATTTCAAGTCGAATTCTTGCAGTTCTCCTCCTTCCTTACTTATGCTTTCAATCCGAAATATAAAATAAAAAGGTAGTGTTCCTCACACACTTCCTCACGTGTTTTCTCTCAAATCAGATTGTCATCTTTCTTCTTTTTTTTAACTCTTTTTCCTTTTAACACTCAAAGCTCAAGCCAACCTTCTTTTTTGTTCTTAACAAAATCAAAGAATTCAACTAATCTCAAGAAGTAACATGTTTATTGGTGACAATCTAAAAAAAATCAGAATTTTAAATGTTAATGGAAAAGGATGACAGAAGAAAAGTCTAGATAGGACTCTAATGACCTAAGAAAGAATATTTTCAAGATCTTGAAAATCTTGAAAATCATAATTTTAAAGACTTAATTGAGGATAGAAAGAAAGTGTAAAGAGGACTCTAAAATGAATCTTGATCACTATATGACTCCTTTTAAAAAAAACAATGAGACTTGGTTAATAAGTTATATGATTCTCTATAATGAAATAGACAAAACTAGAACAAAATAAAAGAAAACTAATTTCAACAAGAACAAGAAAATTCAATAAGAAAAACAAGAATTGAAATCTTGAACAATTTGATACTTTGTTCTCCTTTTCTTCTTCCTTTTTTCCCTTTTTTCTTATTTTTTTCCCTTTTTTTTTACTGCTTTTATTTCTATGAATATAAAATTCACAAAAAAAAAATTCGCAAACCCTAATGAATGAGAACAAAAAACAACACAAAAAGGTGTGACAAAACTTTAACCCCTCAGTAAGTGGTCTAAACAATGGAATATAGGGTCAAAAATGGAAAGTAATGGATGATTATCCTTACTTCACTTAAAGGAATCGAAACAAGCTTCGATTTGATATATTTGATACTCGAGTCAAAATTTATGGTCACTTAAAGTTAAAACTTCGTTTATCAAATTTTTTCTTGAAATTGTGAAAAGCGCATTCCTCTTCTTCTTTTTGAAGAACAAAGATGAATTAAACACAGAAATAAAGAAAAAAGAAAAAGGTACAAAAAATTCAAAGATAACTATGAAACAAAATCCCTAGACGAAAACAACGACACAAAATTGAAAGGAAATAAGGAAACCAACAAGAATATCATAAAAATCAAAATCTCAAAAGAAGAATATGTTTTCTCCAAAAAGATAAGGAAAGAAAAAAAATCAATTTTGGAATCAAGACTAATTTATTTTTGTGAAAATGCAAAAAAGGATGAATTGTTTTGTTTATTTTTTCTAAAAGGATGTAGAAACAAGGATCAAAAAAATTTTTTTTTTTGTTTTTTTCAAGATCAAGAATTCAAAACTAAAATAGATGAAGATAGATAACTTGTTTTCAACAACCAAGGCTTTGATACCAAATGATGGAGACCCTCTAGGAGAATAACCCTAGAAACCCATGAACTCAAAGGAATATGAATGATTGAATTGCTAAGAACGTGTTGAAGCTGACTAGATTAGAACCCTAAGGAAACAAAGTCCTTAAAACCCCAATCTTGATAAGTTGAATTCCAACATTCAATCAAGAAGACAAGAAGGCAAAACAAAAACTTTCTGAAATATACTTTCATTAATGATATTCGTTCCTCCAAATGACAAGACTGCTGCATTTTTGTACAACCCTTATGACATAAATGCCAATTCAAAGCAAAGATAAACCCTAGTCCCAATTCAACCCTAATGGACCTATTTATTTTTGGGTTGAGCCTAATCCATCCTTAAAAATAAAAAAAAGAACTAAAAGACATATGATAAATAAAATAGAAAAAGTCCATAATTAACTAAAACAAATAATTACTTTCTAAATTAATCCTTGCTCCCAATTTGATTTTCCAAATCTATCCCTTGCATAAAAAAATAATAGACTCTTTGTATAGCACATATATGATCAAGGCTTGCAAAGCTTCCATCATCCTTTTTGTCTTTGCTCAAGTCATTGGACAGCTAATTCCTTACCAAGGATCTTGAGAATATTTGGGAACAACAACATGGTCAGCACCTGATCTCCATTAACTATAATCCTAGTGAAGGAATTATCCCAATTTCTCCTAGAGCTAGAACATCCTTCCATTTTCCCAAAGCTCAGATCCACCGAGCCAATAATTCTACCAACAAATGAGAAGGAATCCTTCCAACAAGCCAAATATAGAGGAAAACTTGAATTCATTCATTCAATTGAGTAGAGACAACCAGTCAAGGACTATTGAATGCTTAGACTCTATAGAAATTTCCATTGAGAAAATGGAAATATAGGTAGAGCAGTTAACCTAGCACTTGCAGAAACAAGGCAAGGAATAGCTACAAGATTAGAAGAGAAAAGAACTCAATAACGAAGGGATTAAATCCCCCAAAGCAACATCTTACTAAAGACTGTAAAAATAGTCCTAGATGGAAGATAATCCATTATTATTTCTCTTTAATTTATTTTAAATTTTGTATTTTTTTGTGTGATTGTTAATTTATGTGTGGTTAATATAGATTTTTATTTTTTTAATATAAAAAAGGAGAAAAACAAACAAGAAATAAGTGAGAACTTATTGTGTGTCGTGGCATGAACTTTTATAATTACAATGGGCAGAAGTCTAAATGATTCACACCGTGCTTTGAAAAAGTGAATGCTATGGCCCGCATGTAAATTTTTCCTATTAACCTTTTTCCCTACTTGAGGAACACAACATTTTCTCGCACCTTCTGACATTTTCTCTCAATCCCTACCTTTTCCCTCACCCTAAACACACATAATCCCTCAAAAATTCCATCTTTCTTGAAATTTCTTTCCTAAATCCTTTATTACAATCAATTTCCTAACAAATTTCCACCATTTTATTAAGATATTTTTAAATTCTTCAAGCTCCTTCAAGATTTTCATCTTCAAATTGGTTTCTTCATTTTCTTCAAATCTTCAACAACAAAAAGTAAGTTTTCATAATCTTTGGAAATTAATTCTTCAATTTAAATTTCTGGAATTTGTGAAGTATTTATATATTTATTAAGAGTCCAAAACCCTATTTAGAATAAATAAAGAGTTAGAAATTATTTGGATTAAACTGTGTTGTTGAAATATTTTGTGAACCCTTGTTTAGATATTGTGGTAAAAATTTAAAAATGGAACCTAAGAGTTGTAGTAAAGGAAAGGAGGTTTCAACTTTCAGAGATTTGGTAATTCAAAATTTTCAAGTTTTGATACTAAAGTTATCTTTGAGAAAGTGATAGAAGTTGGTAAAGGTTTTATATTGAAAAGAGGGATGGAATTCAACGATGGACCTTAAGGGATAACTGATATAATAGTAGTCCTAGGTTGGAAAAAGTTTGTAAGGGAACTAGAGACTAATATTGAATCGCTAGATTAAGAATTTTACACAAATTTTCCTGACGCTATTGATGATAAAGTTATGGCTAGGAATGCACAAGTTTCATGTCGACCAAATGTTATAAATGCTCACTTTTATTTGGTACATGTCAGAGAAGTTTAGTATGAGTAGTATCTCCATAATGTAGACCAAAGAATTTGGGAAAATTTTCAAGAATTTGGCAATACTTTGTATGTCCAAGAAAATTCCCACCAAATACTATAGCATTGTTGACAGAGAAAGGGCTATTTTATATATGCAATCACATCTAAGATTCCCATGGATGTTGGAGCAACAATCTAGTAAGGAATTAAGTTGTCTACAAATAGTCACCGTATGAGTTTCTTTTCCCCCAAGTTATAACTTCTTTATGTAAGAAAAGGGATACCCTATTTTAAAGATGAGATTGTTATCAAATGATGCTTGCAAAGATTAACTAATTTTCAACGCTATTACCGATTTATCTAGCAATGACACCAAAAACTTGATATGCCAAAATTAGGGGTACAAGTTTTGTACGATTTATTAAATAGATTGCAAGTGAACGAATCACTTATAGAAAATGACAAGTACAATTCCAAGATCGGTCTAAAGAGGAATCATGTGGTTTTTAAGTCATTCAATAAATTCTTTAAAAAAGAAATTAAATAATCTAAAGATCTTATAACGATTGTTTTGGGTTGCGTTTTTAACTAATAACATAAAAATAAAGATAGATTTAACAAACATTTGAGTAATTAAACATTTATCATACAACGAATAATTTATGGGATATATCAATTAATTAATAATACTTGTTTGATATTAAGTAGGATATTAAAGATATAAATTATGATTATTAATTTTCCCTTTTTAGTAAGAAAATATCCTAAGCTAGGGATCTAATTATTAATTAATTAAACTTTAACTTGACACCTTTGGTCTGGCCTACAACTATAATTTAAACTTTAAAAATAAATTATTCTTCTTTTCTAAGAAATTAACAAACCATTTCATTGTCACATTCGATCATGGTAACAACTTAAACTCTCATCGAGGTATCAAAGTTAGGTTTATGATTTAAGTATCTAGAAACTAACTCTTAAATTTTAAAACTACTATAAAAATATGTCGTCAATATATTTTTAATAATAATTCTTATAAAAATCTTTGAAATAGAGTTCTTTAAAGATCTGAATAATCAAATCCAAAATTAAAGAGTTAACTCTAAAACTGATACAAATAATTAAATCCTAAGTTTAACTCTCTTTTTTATTATGAAAAAAACATCGTCAATTTATTTTTCTTTTACAAACTTTGTTTAAATCTTGGTGAAGATATAAAACATAACTCATTTTATACAATATTTACATGCTTTAATATTTCACAAGCGTAATAACATTATTAATATCCTATAATATTTATAGCTAAACATACATAGTTTAATAAATGATCAATAAATTAAGCATATAACATGAAGAACAATACTTAGAAATATTCTGAAAATAATACATTTAAATATACCTCTATAGAATTCCTTTTGGAAAACCTTCAGACAAAGCTGTTGTGGTGTTTATTGATATGAAATTAAAAACTATTACATTAACTAATTTTATTCCAGTCTGAATCGAAAAAAAAACCTTATACTACTAAAAGAAATAAAAACACTAAAGATAACTAAGAAATAAGCTATTGAGAGAGCTATGAGATTCTAGGATATTTGTTTTACAATAGAAATAGGGTCCTATTTATAGGGTGAGGTAATGGAGATTGAGGTAACAACCAAGTTTATGTTTATAAATATTCTCAAGATCCTACACAAGGGATAGATTTGGAATATTAAATTGGATAAAGGATTAATTTAGGAAGTAATTTTTTTCCTTTAGTTAATTACGAGCGTTTTATGTTTACCAATTTTTGTTTTAGTGAATTGTGAGCTTTTTATTTAAAGTCTTTTAGTCTATTATTTTTTAAGGTTGGATTAGGCCTAATCTATAACTAAATAGGGCCATTAGGCCCATTTCATCTAGGATTTTTTATTTTAGGGTTTCTTGCTTATAAAGAAGAAGAGCTATGTAATTTGGAGACAAGAACAAATATCATTAATGAAAAGTATATTTCATAAAGCTTTTGCTTTGCCCTCTTATGTTCATGATTGAATGCATGAATTAGACTTATCAAAGAGAGTGATCATCCTTTGTGACGTCTTAATATTGGGGTTCTAAGGGCTTTTTCCTTAGGGTTCTAATTTGATCATCTTCAAAATGTTCGCTTAGAGGGTACGCATCATTTGGTATCAGAGCCTTGGTTGCTGAAAATAAGTTATCTATCTTCATCTATCTTTATTTTGAATTCTAGATTTAAAAAAAATTGTCCTTTGATTGTTTTCTACTTTCTTGAGTCACAAATCACAAAAACAAATTCATCCTTTTGAGTCTTGTGTTTTCTTTGAAATGCCGCTGTCGTTATTTTCGTATTTGGATTTTGTTTCATAGTTTTCTTTGAATTCTTCATATCTTTTTCTTGTTCGTTATTTCTAAATTCAATCTATCTTTTTTTTTCAGAAAAATAAAAAAATAAAAAAAGAGAAGAGGGTTGTTGTTCGCAGTTTCAAAATTTTTTTTGATAAATTAGAGTTGCAACTTTAAACGACCATAACTTTTTACTCGGGTATCGGAATAACTATTATAATATATCAAATCGAAGCTCATTTTGATTCCTATAACTCAAACATTTTGTGTTGATTTTGGTTAATTTTCATAAGGGTTGCGAATTGTTTTTGGGAATTTTTTATTCGTAGCAGCAGTAGCAGAAATCAAAAAAAGAAAAAAAATAGAAAGAAAAGAAAAAAGAAAGGAAAAAAAAGAAGAATAAAAGGAGAACAAAGTAATAGATCATTCAAGAATCTAATTCTTATTTTCTTGATGAGTTTTCTTATTTTTGTTGAAATTGGTTTTCCCTTTATTTTGTTCTTGCTGCCCAAGATTGATTTAAAAGAAAAGGGGAATCATAGTTGATTAAGATTCTTTCTTTAGAGTCGTCTTTCATCAAGAGCATGTCCTATTTGGACTTTCTTTCTTTAGATTCCTCTTTGGAATTTCTTTTTGTCATACTTTTCCATTAAGTTTTTAGAATTCTAAATTTTGAGATTGTCACCAATAAATGGTTACTTTTTAAGAATAGTTGGATTCTTTGATTTTGTTAAGAACACAAAGGATGTTGGCATGAGCTTTGAGTGGAAAAAAATAAAAATAAAAAGAGTGAAAATAGTGTATAAAAAAGAAGAAGAAAAAGTGCAAAGATAGTGTTAATTAAAAAAAAGAGTGATAACAATCTTATTTGAAAGTAAAGACGTGAGGGAGTGCGTAGGTTATCTCATTTCATTTTACAGGTTGACAACATGAGTAAGTAAGGAGGAGAACCAAAAAAGGTTGACTTGAAATTCTTCATTAAATCTATTCATGACCAATTTAAGAGGATGAATGCACTGTTCAATGATTTAGAATCCTCTTCCGGTTATAAATTACATAAAAGAAGATAGAAGATATGGGTTAGACAAAGAAGAAACTGATTCCATTGTGGAAGAAAGAGCAAGTTGTAAACAAGACAAAAGGATCATGGTTGTATAGACAAATGGAGAAATAAAAAATGCCAGTTCATGTGACGAAGAGATACCACCAATAAAGGATTGTTCTCATGTTGAAGTGGAAGAACATGTGTATAGAGATTCACTTATCATAAGGAGAGGCTAATAGATCTGCCAAATATCCTAAGAGTGTGGTTGAGGATTTACATGTACAAGAAGATAAAATAATAATACTCGTTGGTTTTATGATAATGGACAAGCATAAAAATCCATCAATGGACAAAGACCCAGCTATCTTGGTAGGCCATTCATGGCCACAACCAAGACTATTATATATGTCTATAATGGGAAATTAACTATAACAGTCTTAGGGAAAATTGTTAATTTCAAAGTTTTTGATTCATCTCATATTCCCTCTATTTATATTGATAGTGGGTCTTCATATATTGATTATGTGGATACACTTGCTCATAACACCTTTTTGTAAGATGATATAAAGGATAAACTTCAATATGCTTTAACTATTGATAGGATAGAGGAAAACATAAATGAGGAGAATAACAGGTACTATGAATTTTTAGATAGTATTGAACCAATATAGGAGCCTAGTACACCTTTAGATCTACCTAAGACCCCATATGGGGAAGAAAATATTCCACCTAATCTAGAACTAAAATAGCTACCTAAGCACCTAAAATATGTGTTTTTTGGAGAAGAGGATACCTATCCAACTATTATTTCATCCACTTTGACCAAAACCTAAGAAAAAGAACTTGTTCGAGTGCTTAAGAAATTCAAGAAAGCTATAGCTAAAGTATTGGAGACAATAGTTGCATTAGTTTGGCTATATGTATGCATAATATTAATTTAGAGGAGAATACCAAAAAAGTGAGAGCTTTTAGAGAAGACTTAACCCTGTTATGCAAGAAGTAATAAAAATTGAAATTTTGAAACTCTTAGAGGTAGGAGTTATTTATCCTATTGTTGATAGCAAGTGGGTTAGTCCAATACATGTGGTATCTAAGAAATTAGGCATTATTGTGGTAAGAAATGATAAAAATGAGTTAGTGCCTACTAGAGTCATCACAAGATGGAGGATGTGTATCGATTTTCAAAAGATGAATTAGTATACTAAGAAAGATCACTTTTCCCTTCCTTTTATAGACCAAATGTTAGAAAGATTACTTAGGCATAACTTTTATATTTTTCTTGGTGGTCTTTTAGGATATTACCAGGTACCAATTGCACCAAAAGATCTAGAAAATACCACATTCACTTGTCCTATTGGGACATTTTCTTTTAGGAGGATACCATTTGGTCTATGCAATGCTCCCATCACATTCCAAAGATACATGATGTTTATATTTTCAAATATGATGGAGAAATTCATTGAGGTATTCATGGATGACCTTTTTGTCTTTGGAATCTCTTTTGATGATTGTCTACATGTATTGACTTTAGTTCTAGAAAGTTGCATTGAATGCAACTTAACTCTTAGTGGGGAGGAAAGTCACTTTTTGGTTAAACAATGCATTCTCTTATGACATATAATTTCAAGTAACAATATGTCTCCTTTGTGTTTGATAATAATTGCCTTATTACTTTTAATTCTTTAAAAGAAAATTTAACTTTTGCACCTATTATTCTAGCACTGGATTGGTCTTTACCATTTGAAATTATGTATAATGCTTCTAATTTTACCATACAAATTTTTTTGGGGCAGAGAAGGTATAAGCATTTACGTGTCATTTATTACACTAGTAAAACATTCAATGGTGCCCAAATTAATTATTCTACCTCCAAAAAGGAATTTTTGGTTGTTGTGTTTTCATTGGATAAATTTAGATCTTATTTGGTAGGATCTAAAGTTATTGTGTTTTTTGATCATACTGTTTTGAGATATTTATTGGATAAATCAAATGCTAAGCCAAGACTAATTAGGTGTGTTTTACCTTTACATGGATTTGTCTTAGAGATCAGAGACAAGAAAGGAAATAAAAATGTTATAGCTTATCATATATCTAATTTATTTTTTGATTTTAACACTATTAAGAGAGATAAAAATAGAAATTATTATTAATTTTCCTTATGAACAACTATTTACAATTATACCAAATTCATGGTATACTGGCATTGTCAATTATCTTGCGAGTGGAATTTGAGGCCTAACATTCCTTTATAGGAAAATAGAAGAATTTTTCATGATTGCATGTAATATTTTTGGGATGATCCTTCTTTGTTCAATCTTTGCCAATATCAAATCATCTAGAGATGTGTGCAGGAGGAGCATGAGAGCATTTTGGTCTTCTGTAATGAATTTTATTGTGGGGCCATTTTAGTGGTAAGAAAATGGCTCCGACGGTATTACAATTTGGTTTTTATTGGCCAACTTTATTTAAGGATACATGTAATTGTTGCATGTGATGTGATAGATGTCAAAGAACTGGTAACATAGGAAAATGTGATAGGATGCCTTTGACATCAAATTTGGTTATTGAAATTTTTAATGTTTGGGAAGGATTGACTTTATAAGTCCTTTTCCCCTTCTTTTGGATATGAATATATTTTGTTTGCAGTTGACTATGTGCCCAAGTGGGTTAAAGCTATACCCACCAAAACTAACGATGCTAATTGTGTTGCAAAAGTTTTTAAAGATATAATATTTAGCAGATTTGGGACATATAGGGCCATAATCAATGATGGAAGGAACCACTTTTGCAATAAAATCTTTGATAGGCTATTGAAAAAGTATAATATCACACACAAGATGCCTACTTCATACTATCCACAAACTTTAGATCAAGTAGAGGTAAACAATAGACAAATCAAGGGTATCTTGGAACGGACAATGCAGCCTTCAAGAAATAATTAGGCAACCAAATTAAATGATGCACTATGGGCATACAACCCAACTTACAAGACACCCATTGGTATGAGTCAATACCTATTGATTTATAAAAATGCTTGTTGAGCTTTAGCTTAGGGAATATTGGAAATCAAGAAATTAAACATGGACCTTGAACAAGTAGGAATAAATGCTTACTTCAACTTGATAAGCTAGAAAAGATTAGGAATGAAGCATATGAAAATCGAAAAATCTACAAAGAATGTATTGAGTGTTACCATGAAAAAGGCCTAGTCTATAAGTCTCCATATCCTGTAATGAAAGTTATCCTATTTAATTCTCATTTTAAAATGTTTCCAAGAAAGTTGAAGTTAAGATAGAGTGGACCATTTCAAGTTGTTCAAGTTTTTCCCCATAGAACTATAGAATTGATAAATCCAAAAACTCAAAACCAATTCAAAGTCATTGGGCATTATGTAAAGCCATACTTGGAAAGAGTTTATACAAATGATGACATTGAATGCATTGAACTACACAAGCCTTCACCTTCAGGAGCGTCTTGCTAAGACGTTAAATTAAGTTTTTGGTGGGTGGCAACCCACCTTTTTAGGTAATATTATTTTAGTTAATTTAAAGTGAATAATTGAGTTATTACATTGTTTGTTTGATGTCTTAAACATGTTCATGGATTATTTTAATAATTAGCTCTATTCATAGTTTTGTGTTTCATGCTGAGAAGTTAAGGTTGATTTAAACTCAAAATTGGTGGTTAGGAATCAAATAGTGGAGACTATCATGTAAGAATATTTTTGGGCCTATATCATTTTGTTCTGAGTGAAAATGTTTATTATACTACTTTAAATCATTTTCTTATCATTTTAAATTGTTAGATGATCTCTATATGTTTTGCATTGAATGTTAGAATTTTTAACATGTCATGAAATATTACGTACTTTATTTTCATTGCTTAGATTGAATGATTTGAGTATAAATTAAAAGTTTATACCTATTTGATTCATGCTTGACTTCTTTAAAAGAAAATAAAAGATATATATATAAATAGGGTTCTCGTAGAAAAACAAAAAAGAGCCAAAATAACCATTTACCAAAATCATACATAATGTACATGGTACACTCTCTAATAAAAGAGAAATAAAGAATTGAAAAAAAGTGTACAGAAAAGAAGAGAAAAAAATAAATAGTATAACTTAATACTATGACTATAAAATTCTTCAAAGTGATGAGACGGTTATTTTCAAAGAAAAATAGAAAATAAATCTCCTTAAAGTCCATACATTCTTGTTCATCTTAAGGCACATACTTGAAATTTTTGATTGATATGTGATATACTAGCACTTAATTACTTTCATGACATCAATGTTTTGCACATTTGAGCCTTTTCTTGTTTATCATATGTGAACTCATTAGCTTTATTCTTTACATAACTATTGTTCACATATACCTTGTTGAGTGCTTGAACCCATAAGATTAGTGTGAAATTGAGAGTATATCTTGTAAGGATTAGAGTCAAAGAGAATTCGGATTCTTAATACTAGAATTGAGTGAGTCAAAGTTGATATGTTTTTGTAATAGAACATGAATTTGTGATGTGTAATGATTTGAACAATAAACTATGAATCTTTGGGACATTGAATTAAGATTTTGATCATGAACTGAAAAGACATTAATGCATGAGAAGTTTTGTTTATCTTAGCTTTTTTTTGTTATTTGCATTTTGTTTTTAGTTTTGTTATTCTTTGTAGTTTTAAATTTTTTTCATTTCAAGATGTTTGTGGTATAATCACTGAAAGCCCTCATAATATTTAAACTCATCCACTAGGGAAACATAGGGGTTTAAAGACTTTTTACATATACTAAATGTAACTGTATCAATCTATGAAAATAATTTAGGTTAGGTTAGTTTAGTTTATTTTTTTATTTTTTAGTTTTATATAGTTTTTCTTGCTAGAGGCTAGCAAGAAGGTGTTTTGGAGTTGTGATAAATGCTTAAAAAGCATTAATATTCGATGATTTTTATTGAGCTTAAATTTAATAAATAGGTTTGATTATAGCATTTTTAAATTTAATAAATAGGTATTTTCTATTGTATTTCATGTGTTTTTAGCTTCAAAATGTATAAATTAATCAACATATGAAGAACAACATTTGAAGCACTTAAATTACAACCTAGAAGCTTTAAAGAATAAGGCATTGCGTCTTACATGAAGAGCCAATTAGTTTCTAAGGTGTATAAGGTAATTTTCTTGACAAACAGAGCATGTCGCTGCATAGAAATAAGTGGGTTATGTCACACTCCTTTCAGTATGGATTTTTGCATGCAAAACATCGTTTGTCATGGCATGGAATAAGTGGACTGCAATGAGACCCTCTCTATTTTAAAATGGAAGAGCTTAACGTAATGTGCGCTATGGCGGTGAATAACTTATGCTACAACATGCCTCTATTAAAATTGTTCTAAAGCCCTTGCACTAGCCTTTTCCTATAAATGTACTATTTTGTTCTTTAGGCTAGATATCTAGCTTTCATTTTACATAGAATAGGTAGTTGTCCATAGATTTTGGCTTTTATGTAGAATTTATATTAGATGTTCCACAATCATTTATAGACACAAAAAGATAATCTCCCAATTGTGAAGAAGATCTAAGAATTTTGAGAAGCCAATGATAACTTGTCTAGAAATTTAGACTCATCTTAATAAGAAGAGGTATTTTTAATTGTTATATCTTTTATCTCTTTTTATATTTTGATGCCTTTTGTAGTTAAATTGAATTATGTTAATTTAGCTATGATTGACTAAATGTGAAATATGGGATTTTAGTCTTTAATAATTGGAAGAACAATTATGTGATTTAAAAGTTTTAGATTTATTTATTATTCACAATCTTCAGATCTTTAATAATAAATTCATGATGAGTCAAATCTTGATTTATGATTAAAGAAAATATTTTAGAACTAACCATTAGATACATCATCTGTACTTAGTTGTGCAAAATGAATAAGAATCTATTTTAATTTCATTGATTTGTATTAAATTAGATGCTTGAAAAATAAATTTAATTATAAATTAATGGGCTATATCTATCTTAGGTTTATTAATTTACTAATTTTAAGTCTGACCAAGGAAATTAGTAATTTATTGAAGATTTGATTTATATATATTTCTTTACTTTACCAATTAATCAATTTCAAGATTTATATATATTTCTTTACTTTACCAATTAATCAATTTCAACCCCGATCAAGGAAGAGTTGATTAATTGAATTTCATTAGGAACTCACCATGATTATATGGGGTTTTATTTAAAAAGAAAAAGAATCAATAAATCTACCTTATATTTAAATCACTTAATTTATTCAATCCATGAAGAGTTATGCTTGTTAATATCCTATATATATCCATCATCTTAGGTTCGAATTTAGTTTAATTTCTTGTTTCACTTGTTTTTATTTATTGCTTTAATTTACTCGCTTTTATTACTTTCTTTCTTTACATATAATTTAATTTAGAATTTACAACTATTTTCTAAAAATCGACAATTTATTAAAGTGTTTAGGAACTATTTTCTCTTAACTATATTAGAAAATAATTAATTTTTTTAAAGCCATCTTAATTCCTTGAGAGACGATATTGAGAGTATATTGGTTGCTTTTTACAAGTGATTTATGTGCTTACGAGCTTTTTATAGATACAAAATCTGACTATTAAGTTTTTGTGCATCATAAACATGCAAGTAAACATGGAGAATATAATAGCCGCTAAATCACAAATGCATATAACTAGAAGAAATAACAACAATTTGATAAGCATATGTGATAAGTTTACGAAAGTATAGTCATCAATATATTTTTCTACTTAATATTTTTTTGTTTTATTCAGTCAATATTAATATTAAGATTAACAATATTAAAATATGAACTTTCTAGATAAAAGGAATAAAAATATATTTTTTGAGAATTTTTTGGCATTTTTATGGATATTTTATGAATTTTTTAATGTAAGAGCAGGACACGTGGATGTCATGTAAGCAAGGGGAGCCAATCACAGCATGCCATGTGTATAGCTGACCAATCATCACCATATGGATGCCACACAAGCAAAGGATAGCCAATCAAAGCGCATCGTGTGTACCAAGTAATATAGGCATTGCCATGTGTCGTCGTGGTATTCATTTTGAGTTTTGTTGCACAATCAATGAGCATGCCACGTGTCATCATAAGATTTGTTTGTTCATTCCACCAAGGCACTATACAATCCAAATCAATGAATTATAGTACGTCATGTATCACTAACTCAACAAACATTGACCAAAACCAATCTGTCTTGCCACGTATCAAACATTGATTCATCAAGCATTTCTCTCGTGCCACGTGTCGTGATCCATTTGTCCATTACTTTTTAATTTTTCTTTCACTGAATTAACGGTCCAGATTCCATATGAGCCTAATTTAACCCCTTAATTGTCCTAAAAACCCTATATCCGAGTTTACAATTTTTTAACAATTGTTGGGACCAAAAAGAAAGAAAATACAGAAAAAGTTCAAGAGGATGTATAATTTTGGTGGAGATTCAAGAGGAGATTGGTATTGTAATTCAAGAAATTGATTTTAGTTATTCTTCTTCTCCTCTTTTTTTTATCAATTTTCATGTTTTTCTTTATGAAAAATCTGAGCTTTATGAATATAATTATGTCTAGCTAATTTATTAATCTAGGGGTCTTATGAACCTAACTTTTTACATGTGATGATCTAATATTTTACCCCAATTATGATTTCAATTCAATTATATTATTTAATCTGGTTTTTATAATATTAATTGTTTGAGCAATATTTGATTTGTAGAGACAATTAAATAGATTTGAGAGAATTATTTAATTATTTGTCTTGATTAATTAACATGCATAGTTTATAGGCAGAGATATATGATTCTTATGTATATGATCCATAATTGATGAACTTAATAAGTAGTATGCAATTTAATTGGCATGAGAGTGTGGTTAGGTTAAATTATTATACGGTGTGTAGTTTACTTAATAGAGAAATGCATGTTAAGTTAGATCCAATTGATCATGTAATTAGTTGTTAATTATATTTGAGAGATTTTAGTGATTCACATACTTAGAAAATTGGAGGATTAGATATTCTAGAAATTTTTGCATGTTTCTTAGCTGCTAATTTTGAGTGAAATAATTATTGTTATTTATTTTTAATTATTTTAATTTTGCTTTCTCAAAACCCAAAAAAAAATGACATTTGCTTTTTAGTTATAAAATTAGTTTCTAATAACATAATCTTTATGAGAATGATTTTTTATTATTATTAAATTACTTGTTTGCAATATGTACACTTGTGTACCCATACACAAAATTCGTGTTGATCAAGTTTTTGGTGCCATTTTCGGGTATTATGAACATTAGAAATTAATTTTAATTTTATTTTATTTCAATTATTTTTCTTTATTTATTTTCATAATTTTAATTTATTTATTTTTAATTTTGACATCACCTTTAGTGTTATTAGAATCATATTTGGCTCTATAGCACGAGTAGAGCCCATAAGGAAGAAATTTTGTCTTAAGATCCCGAAATTGAGTATACTTTGAGATCAGTAGGAAAACAAGAAGTTGTCACACAATTGAAAGAAATGGCTAATTTATTCGAAATAAACAATAATGAGCTAAATTTGAACATACATATAACTTTAATGGATGATAGGGATAGAGATAGGAATGAATATGCATTACTTATATGCGAAGGGCTAAATCCAAGTATTACAATGTCAAACATTCAAGCTAATCAGTGTGAACTAAAGCTAATGATATTTCAAATGTTACAAACAGTTAGACAATTATGTAGATTACCAACAAAGGATCCTCATTTACATCTCAGATTGTTTATTGAAGTTGGAGATTCATTCAAATTTAATGGCGTGACTGAGAAGGAATTTAGGCTTATAATGTTCCCTTACTTTTTGTGAGACCTTGCTTGAGCTTGGCTAAGCTCTTTGCCACCTTATTTCATTACAACTTGGAATGATTTGATGGAGAAATTCTTGATGAAATACTTTCTAACAAGAATTCCAAGCTTAGAAATGATATTAGCTCATTCCAACAAATTGAAGAGGAATCTTTATATGAAGCATGAGAAAGATTCAAAGAATTGCTAAGGACTTGTCCTCCTCACCATGGTATCCCTCATCAGATCCAAATGGAGACTTTCAATAATGGTCTCAATGCTCAAACAAAAACCATTGTTGATGCATCCGTTAATGGAGCTTTGTTAGCCCAATCTTACAATTAAGCTTATGATTTACTTAAGAGAATAACTAACAATAATTATCAATAGCCAATGGATAGATTGGAAGTCATAAGAAGACTATCCTGAGTGTATGAGGAAATTGATATCATGGCACTTACAACTTAATTGTCATTTTTGATAAATCTTTTGAAGGCTCAAAACTCGCCAGCATGTATAAATTAGGTCCAAGATTTAGAAGTTTCCTATGTCTTTTGTAAGGGAGCTCATTTGTTTGATAATTGTCCAAATGATATTGAATCAACATGCTATATGGGTAATATGAACCAAAAATAATAATTCATACTCAAACATATATCACCGAGGATGGAGAAAACATCCAAATTTATCTTGGTGTAATAACAACAGTCAAGTGGTAATCAATTCAACCGTCAATCATTTCCACCACCTAGTTTTCAACAATCATAAGCCCAATAGAAAAAGCCATCTACTGAGGATAATACAAATGTTTTAATAGAGATGATGAAAGACTTCATCTAGTTAGTAAATAAAAAAGTAAGCACTCAAGAGGCTTCAATTCAAAATTTAGAGACCCAAACGGGTCAACTTGCTCATGTCATAAATCAAAGGCTTTAGGAAACCTTCCAAGTGACAAAATTATAAACCCAAGAAGGACTGCTGCAATGCCATAACCTTGAGGAATGGTAAAACTCTAAAGGAGATATATAAGACTCAAAAGGATGAGGAGAAATATGGGACTTAAAAGGACAAGGAGGAACATGAAGCTAAAAAGGATGAGGAGGAACAAGTGCATTTATAAAGCATTGTAAAGGAAATAATTGAGCCAAAAAAGAGCAACCTCTACAAACCCACTATTCATTTCCCTCAAATACTGCAAAAGAAAAAGTTAGATATGCAGTTTTAAAATTTTCTAGATGTCTTCAAGAAGCTACACATAAATATACCATTTGTAGATGGACTTAAACAAATTCCTTCTTATGCCAAATTTCTGAAAGACATCCTATCTATGAAAAAAAAGGCTTGGAGATAATGAAACAATAACCTTGACTAAAAGTTGTAATGCCATCCTTGATAGAAAACTACCCTAAAAATTGAAAGATCCTAATAGCTTTGACATTCCTTGCATAATTGGAAACATAATCTTTGAAAAAGCACTATATGACTTAGGTTCAAGCATTAAACATATGCCATTATCGATCATCAAGGTCGATCTAAGCACTATGTATGTGGTTTTTAATTTATTATTCAAACTTTTAAAAATTAAATTAAATCCTAAACATCCTGTCACGATATTTTGGGATTTTGTGTTTTTAATCTACTTACATAAAAATAAACATAGATTCAATAAATATTTATGCAAATTTTATCATTTAAAATAGTGGAGTATTTATGGATATAATAACTAAGTTAATTATGCTTGCTCATATTATTTAGGTTATTAAAGATATGAATTGATATTTATTGATTCTCTCTTTTTTATATGAATACCACCTTTGGTGGGGTTAGATATTCTTTGTTAACTAAACAAATCAATTAACACCTATGGGTGGGGTTGATAACTAATTTGGTTAATTAAATTAATTTCTTTTTCTAAGAGATTGAAAATGAACCATTTAAATGCCACCTTTGGTGGGGTTAGACAGTTTAAACTTTATTCAAGGTGTCCAAATTAAACCTAAGAATTTAGTTATCCGAGTACTAACTTTCAAGTTTTAAAACCACTACTGAAAACATGTTGTCAATACATTTTCAGATAATAATTCTTATAAAAACTTTTGAAATAGAGCTTCACTCTAACTACCGGGCGATTGTACCAACAAATAAAAGAGCACTACTCTAAATTAGACCAGATAACTAAACCTTAAAATCTAATTTTGATTTAAGTTTGTAATGAAAAATAATATATTTCTCTCTAACATTCTTAATATAAAATCTTGAATAAAAATAAAATCAATTCATTTTAGAGATTTTTACCTATTTAATATTTCGCAAGCATAACAACGTTATTATTATATCATGTTTACAAATAGCCAACACAGTTAAATTTAATCACAGACAAATTAAATATAACATGTAAGAATAAAGCATAAAAAATAACTGTAAAGAAAATAAAATGCTTACAGAACTTCGATGCTATTCCCGTTGCTGGAAAACCTCCAAGCGAAATTTGCACTCCCATTTATTGAATCAAAAAGCTAATAAATTACAAAAACATAACTAGTTCTTCCCAAAAAGGGAAGAACTCTAAAACTAAGAGAAATTAACTAAGAAAAGCTAAAAACTAAGAAAAACTAAAAAATCTAAGAAAAGAGAGAAAGAAAGAAGAGAGAAGTGTGTTTTTAAGGTGTGTTTAGAAGTGAAGAGAAGGGGGGTATTTATAGGTGAGGATGGAGAGAAAAAATGAGTGAAAAAATGTTAAAAAAATGTGAAAACGCGTAGTGCAAATGCTGAGGTCATTGATGACATCAGCATGACGTCATGGGGCGGCTGCACGTGAAAAATGGGGCGAAATGGGCGTTGGCGCACGGGGAGGGCAGCACGGGCGTAGTCTGGTCTTGTAGCGCGTGGGGCTTCAGCCTTGTGGCGCGATTTTCTCCTTTTTGACATTTTTGACCTTTTTGACCCATTTTATCCAATTTTTCCATATTTATTGACCTTTCCCCATTTATTTATTAATATATTTGTGATGTATTGCTTCCAGTATTCCTCTTTGAGTCTTTAAGTTACGTTTTTAAGCCAAAATACCTGAAAAACAATAAAAATACCCGTGATTCCGAAAAAGACAAATATATATATATATATTAATCAATTAATGTGCATAAAATCATGGTTATTTTAGTGCTTTTTGAGCACTTATCAGTGTGGTAGAAGATGTGCTAGTAAAATAGACAAGTTCATCATTCCTATGGATTCATTGTACTAGACATGAAAAAGGACCATAACATTCCTATCATACTTAGTCATCCATTCTTAGCAACCAGAAGAGCACTCATTGATGTACAAAAATGTGAGCTTACAATAAGAGTTCAAGATGAACAAGTAACATTAAAGTTTTCAAAGCATCTAAACATCCTGATATTGATAATGTTGATGAATGCTTTAGGATAAATGTCACTGATCATGATGATAACTTAAAAAATCTGTTGAGTCACCCACATATAAGACCATTACATATGAAGTTATGAACAATGAAGTAAACTTACTAAGAAACAACTTAATTTATTTTAATTTTTAAGTTATGGAATAAATGATTGATATTGTTGATTGTGTGAACTATTTAAAGGCCAAACCTCCGATGTGTATACCTAATGTGATTGTAAAGAATTTTGAGATAGGATATAAGCTCAAAGTATCTATTGAATGGCCACCAAGGCTAGACCTCACACATTTACCCTACCATCTCCAATCAAGTGAGCAAACAGAAGAGTCCAATAGAGAGGTAAAAAGGATGTTAAAATACATAAATTAGATGAGCTATGGTGGAGTGCCTAATAATGCTAAAAAGTACAAAAAGTAAACAAAAATATGGCATGAAAGAGAATTAAACACCTTGTTTTTAAACCAGGACATGAAGTATTAGTGAACAATTCAAGATTCAAACTATTTTCGAAAAAACTCAATAGTAAATGGATACAAAGGGATGTACCTTAAAAGTTGATATAACCGTCTAGTTAAGGACGTTAAATGTGACACTGGTTGGAAGGTAACTCAACGTTTATTTTACTTATATTTTTATTATTTTTGTTTTGTAGATGAATAAATGTGGAGAGTAATGGCGTAATAAGATTGAGTAGTTTCAATAATAGATGTGATATGCCTAGACTAAGAAAGTTTTCATTCCTTTTATTTTTCATATTTATATGTGTATATTGGGAATAACATGCAATTAAGTTTGAGGAAGGGAGCATTATGCTCTCTTTTAGTATTCAGTACGTATTTTTTAATTTTTAAGAATTTTTTTTTAGTATGAGTTTAATAACGATTTGGGTATAAATTAATAAATACATGGAAACCAAATGCATGTATGCTTGATATGAAATGTATGAACCTAATGGTAAAAATTGGTCATGACTAGGGTAATGAATGTAACATACTTGTTAAGATACTTACATTAATCATGTGATATGATTGCTAGCTTTGATTGGATTGATTCAAATTTTTATGCATATATTCCTCATTAATTTTGGTGTTCTTATTGAGAGAAAATTTGTGGGGAGTTATGTGAGTTGATGAAATCTACCATGTTTTAGAATCTATTTTATTATCTCTTGAGGTAAAATTCTAAATTTTATTTAGAAAGAGAAATGATTTATGTCTTATTTGGATCGACTAAGCCTTTTAAGCTAAACATTATTAATAACTTTAGTTACTTATTTGAGTCCAATTAAGAACCTTTCATATCTTTAAGCCACATTTTATACCTAACTAATAAGTATTACCTTTACCTTTGCACCTTTAGCTTGTATCAAAAGTAAAAAACAAATGTAATTATGTATTATGCTATAAAATAAGGTGAAATGTAATGCAACCTATAAAAAACACTCACAACATAATTATCCCTCTAAAGAAAATTAAGTTTAGGAGTATTATGAAGTTATAAAAAAGGGATGCATCATAAAAGAATATGAATAGAATGATAAGATAAGATGCACTAAAATATCAAGTAAAAGCTCAATTGTAGTTAAAAAATGCACGATGAATAAAAGGAAAATTAAGGTGTGGAAAGAGTCTAAATGTCTTCGTTTATTGACCCCACCTATGCCTTACATTACAAACATGTAAAACCCTTATTGATCTTTAACTAAGTACATATTTATATTAGTAGAGAGAGATGTGAAAAATAGACTTATTAGACTTGCTCTAAGATTGAATTGATTAGCATGCTCATATAGATTAATTTCATGAGAGCATTGGATGAATTCATGCTCAATACATACATACAAATCAATTCATAAAAAACCTTACAGATTCTTGTATTGATGGAACGTTAACTGATAGATATGTGAACCTCTTTGTATTAGAATTATACGACTATTGAGGGGGATAGTTTTCACTATATATATATATATATGAATATACTACATGTCATTTTATATAGTTAGACTTGGCTTTACTTGAGGGAAAGTAAAGAGTAAAGTTTGGGGATGTAACAACTCTATGAAAGTAGAGTCATTAGTGTACTTTTCTATGTAATATTTGTTTGTTTTATTCAATAGGTATCACTTTTAGGTTAAAAATATTAAAATATGAACTTTTCTAGTGAAAAAAGGGATGAAAATATATTTTTTGAAAGTTTACTAAAAATTTTATGGACTTTTTATGAATTTTTTAATGTAAACTAATCAAAATAAGAAAAGTAGATACCATGTAAACAAGGGGAGCCAATCAAAGTGTATATCATGTATAACTAACCAATCATTGCCATATGGATTCCATGCAAGAAAAGGAGAGCCAATTGGAGCTTGCTACATGTACCAGCTGACGCAGGTGTTACCACGTGTCAAGACGGTGTTCATTTTGAGTTCTGCCGTGTAGTTATCAAGCATGTCATGCATCATCACGTGATTCATCTATTCATTCCACCAAGTCACCATGCAATACAGATTAATGAATTATAGCACGCCATATGTCATTAACTCAGTAAGCATTGACCAAAATAAGTCTACCGAGCCACATGTCACGTACTAATTTTTCTAGTATTTCTCTCGTGCCACATGCATTAACCCCATTAGCCAACACTATTTAATTTTTCCTTTTGCATCTCAACCTTTGATCTGAAGCGTATCTAATAGTTTTGATTCCACTTGAGCCTAATTTAACCCCCTAATTGCCCCAAAAACCCTATAGCCAAATTTATAATTTTTTATCAGTTTTTGGAGCAAAAAAGAGAGAAAATATAGAAAAAGTTCAAGAGAAGATAAAATTTTGGTGGAGATTCAAGAGGAGATTGGTGTTACAATTCAAGAGATTGATTGTATTTATTCTTCTTCACTTTTCTTTATCAATTTTTATGTCTTTTTTTATGAAAAAATTGAGTTTTATGAATACAATTATATTTAGCTAATTTATTAATCTAGGAGTCTTATAAACCCAATTTTCTACATGTGATGATCTAATATTTTTTGCCCCAATTATGATTTCAATTCAATTATATTATTTAATCTTATTTTTATACTATTAATTATTTGGCCAATAATTGATGTATAGAGACAATTATATAGATTTGAGAGAATTATTTAATTATTTATCTTGATTAAATAACATGCATAGTTTCTAGGTAGAGATATATTATTTATATATATGTGATCCATAATTGATGAACTTAATAAGTAGTATGTAATTTAATTGAAATGAGAGTGTAATTAGGTTAATTATTATATGATGTGTAGTTTACTTGAGAGAAGAATACATGCTAGGTTAGATTCAATTGATCATGTGATTGATTGGTAATTATATTGGGGGATTTTAGTGATTCACATGCTTAGAAAATTGAGAGATTAAGTATTTCTAGATATTTTCTCATATATATTCTTAGGTGTTGATTTTGATTTAATTAATTACTTATATTTATTTTTAATTCTTCTAATTTTGCTTTCTCAAAACACAAAAGAAATTGATTTTTACTTTTTAATTTTAAATTTAGTTTCTAATAACACAATCTCCATGAGAATGATATTTTATTGTCATTATATTACTTGTTTGTGATACGTATACTTATATATCCATTGTACACAATTTGTGTCGATCAACATGAAGATAAATAGAAAATTAATTAAGAAAAGATTTCCAATAAAAATTAGCACCTCCTATGTGTGAACATATTTGTTAATTACTCTAATTGTACAAACAACACATGCACACATACATAATACAAGAATATAACATGGTAAACCCATAAAGGATCCAACATCTATGAGGTAACATTCACGTATTACTTAAGACAACCGCTCGATGTCAAGCAATTCACTAATCAGTAAATTAATAGTTCACAACTTAAAAAAATATACACATATATCTCATCAGCTGAAGCAACATGTTAAATTGTGTGTAAACTACCTCCAATGTTGTCTCAGCAACAACTACGATCCAAATGAATCTAACTCTCCTTTAGAGCTCCACCACCACGTAATATTAACAACGGTTCAATATAGTGAACAACCTAGGGTTATGGAAACTTTTATGCATATTTAACTAGATACAACTACATTTTGGTGTTTATTAAATTTTAATTAAACCAACCCAAAAATAAGTTTTCAGAAAATCACTTAATGTATTACCAATACAAAGCAATACTCAATGTATCACTAATACGGAACTAGAAACCAATTTTTATAAAACCTAAAATTTCAAATTGTAATAGTTTTCCCAAGTTATTTAATTCATTCTAAACACTAAAAATGAAGGTTATTTATGAAAATATTTTTAGGTTCTACAGGGCTCGTTGCCACCCTGTCAAACCCTTTAGTGAGCTCTTGCTAATCACTTTGTCAAGAGTAATAGCCACCCTTGGTGTGGGTAATGGCCACAATTGATTGATAACCACCTCGTCAAACTCTTTTCTACAATTAGGCTAGGACCTCGATGAACACATAAAGCTAGTTGTTTTTTGTTTGAAAATATTAAATAAGTTTCCCATAAATGCTAGCAAAGAAGCATGTCAACTACATACTCTAACCCTCCAAGTGGTGTGTGAATCATGCAAATATACAAAGTGTGATCTATATGAGTATATAAAATACTAATTTTTTAATAATCAACCTTACATAAAGGATGACAAATACATTAAGTAAAAATATAGAATCCGTATTTTTCACCCAGAAATGCCAACACTAAAGCAACATGCTTACACATTGATCTACACACATCAAAATGCACTAGCTCTAGAGGTGTTGTGGAACAGTTTCTATTTGCAATGAAGGGCATTTTGGTCATTTTATCTTTTAAACCTAACTCACTAATTGGGAGAGTGCAACATTTAACTCTCTTAAAGGAACCTCATTTACCAATCCTTATATCCGATGAAGGCATATATAGCCTACCTGTAAAATGTCATAAATATGTATTGTCGTTAGGAGAAATCTTTTGTTTTTTAAATTTCGGTTATTCAACCCAGAATAATTCATTATATAGCAATAAGTTATGTCAGTTTTAGCAAATATAACTTTTCCAAAATGCTAAAGAAATTTTATTCCATTTCTTATAATAGTCACATTATCTTTGTGAAACAAAACTTTAAATGATCATTCATAAAGTCTAAATATAGAAATCAAATTTATAGTAAAAGTAAGAATATAATAAACAATGTTCCATTGTATTTATTATGCTCCAAGTGAAATCTAACTTCTCCTACTATTTTAACAGAAGCAACACCTCCATTTTCCCACTCTCGTAATGAAGTGTTAAATCTCTTAGTTCAATTATTAAAGTAATCAACTCTAGAGGAGAACAAGTATAATTAGTCACACTAGAGCCAAGTATTTAAGGTGACATCATTTTCCATCAAAGAACTTCAAGGATAAATAAATCTTATTTACTTTCATGTATCTTTTTCATACCATCCCTAATTTTGTTGCAATGGAAACTATTTTCATTTGTATATTTCTTCCCTTTACCTTTCATGTTCTTAACTTTATCTCCTCCTTATTGAGAAAACCATGTTTTCTCTTTTCTATTTAATTCACAACAATCCTTATGGGACCTAGTTGTGATGGGCTAATCATACTTCTTAATACAAAGTGTTGAGATTGTAATTGTGAGGTTTATTTGTTCTCTTGCATTGGATCTATCTTCCATGTTAACTATCAGATAACTACAACCTATGTCATGGGATCTAATCCAATGATCCTAAGTATTATGTATGTATCAAGTAGTATTTTTTGGCATTTACAACTAGTAAGTAGTTAGGAGCAATTTTATTGCATCTAATCTAATGACCATATGCTTTTCTACACAATGAATAGCCTTTTCGGGGAGATTTTAAGGACATTCCTCCACAAGGTAGTATAAAATTTTGGGGAGATTTTTTACAATTATTGATGCTCAATTTCTCATCTTTGAGTAGGGTCATATCGAGGTTGGTTATATTTTTTGAAACAATAAACAATCAATTTAATCATTTGCACACAATATATATCATTCATTTATGGTATAGTAAAATTGGATTAACACTTGTGACTTAGATTGCATGTTAAACTTATGTGCATGGATATACAATACCTTTAGGATTATACTATACTAATTGTTGGTAAACGTTTGCACCATATGTTGTTGGGGATCTTGGGGAGAGCTAAATTTAAATTGGATCAAAGTTGTTGTGGAGGAAACAAATGAGGGCAGCATAGGACAATTAAGTCAGGTATCCCAATTAATAAAGGTATTTGCTTTTATACTATTTTTGAGTTGTATATGTTTATTATTCATTAATGAATTGTTGCTGCTAAGTAGTTGCCATTAGCAACCTGATGATATTATCATATAGATAAGATTTTATGTGATTTTATCTCATTTGATCACTATGTTCATATGCTCTGCTATTTTGTTAGTATAATCATATTTGATTCGAATATGATTGCACATAAAGGATCTAATTCTGATTGGAAAACATTTCTTCTTGTCTATTGCATGTTTTCCCCTTTGTTATACCATACACCACGTCTATCTCTTATTCCATATACCCCTCTTCTTGCCTATCTCATTCTACCATGCATGTTATAGAATAAATTGGTAATAGTTAGTTTATTTTTGTTTGTAGTTACACTATTGGTTGTGTGCTTGTTGTTTTTATTTATTTATGCTACCTACGAGTTTAGGTGTGAGTCCTAAGGAGTCTGTATCTTCTTTCTCTAGTTTCTTATAAGGTCTTGGACTATCTCAATAATCAATTAGTTATCTCATTGAAACACAACATCATTTGATCGTTGTTACGAAGTGGACTTATGGACCGATGGAACTTTAGTTTAAGCTGAATAAGACTTGACATTTAATAAACCCCTATATTAAATTTTCAATCTCGTAAATCCCATAGTTACTCCACTATAAAATTATAACTGAACTCTTGAAAGATACATTTGTTATTTACTTAATTCCCAAATATCGAGTAATCTAATGATATAACCATGACTTGCAAATTTATCATACATAACTACTCTGTAATTAAATATAGGTGAATATTTATGTTTACTTAGTAATAACCTACTATCTTTGAGTACCCATGATTCATGTTGAACAACTATATATGATCATATCACGTGATTGCATGCGGTTAAACAAATACCCTAACATGTAAACAAAGGAACTATTATCTATCATTTAAGAATAGACAGATTAGATTCCTCATCTATGAGATAATCTCTTGGCCAATTGTAATGAGTCCAAGATACAAAACATATTAGCTTGCAGGTACGAGCATCATATAGTAAGTCAGTTATAAAAGCGTTACATAGAAGGGAGCTAGTTATAACACTCAAGATTAAGATCATCCTACATATAGTCATTTATTGATGTATAGAAACTATTGTCGGTTAAACAGATCTTTATAGCATTTCAACACACATATGGTTTAGTCTTGCACAATCTACTATTGTACAAAGTACACCTAATTAGATATCTTCATATCAGTGTCTTCAGATCAAGACTACTCCATTCTAAATGAATATAGGTCATACTAGTGATGCAATATAAAGATTCAAACTTAGATAAATTGTTCATCATGAACATTTAGATTATTTCACTTAAACTCAATCCTCTTGAGTATACTCTTATTTGCTGAGTTTAAACAGACACAAAATTTTATATTTTTATTTAATGAAATAGACCATAAAACAAATTATTAAATAAATATTTTATTTATTAAAATTTAAGTCAATTAAATACAAAACATATTTGCATTTTTGGACTCTAATCCTAATAATTTTCTACTAGACCTGAAAGCAAATGAGACATATCCCTTAATCTCATCCCTTTTAAGTGACATCATCCCTTCTAGGTAACATTCAAAGCTCTTGGTAGGAAAAGTTTTTGTAAATAGGTCAGCAAAGTTTTTCTTCAATGTTATCTTCGTGACTACAATATGCGTCTCCTCGATGCATGCTTTCTTGGATTAAATGATGCGTGTGTTCTATACGTTTTCCCATCTTGTGGCTTCTAGGTTCTTTTGAACTAACCACTGCTCTACTCTTCTCACAATAAAGTGTGAGTGACTTATCCATATTTGTAAAAACTTACAAATCAATTAAGAACTTGGAGAGCCATATGCCTTTCTTTGTTGTTTCACAAGCAGCTACTATTTGGCTTCCATGGTGTAATCGACTATACAACCATGCATAATGCTTCTCCACACAATGGATCCACCATTGAGAGTGTACACTAAAACATATGTAGATTTATGAGAATATTTATTTGCTTGAAGGTTATAGTCTTTGTATCTTATGGGGATCAAATACCACTAGAATAGATTAACATAGTTTACGACACCTATGCATTTGAGGATGCTTAGTGCATGTGCTCAAAGGGAAAATTGGGAAGTTGGAATTTCTATTCGAAGTATGCCTCTTTGTAGGTGATGGGTAGAACCGACATCGCCGATCCTGCCGATAATTTGGTTTTATATTTATAAAATTCTCGCAAGTGCACAGATCATTTCGTAGAAAATGATAAGTATATTCTCAAGGTCGATCTAAGGAAGGAATATATGTGGTTTTTAATTTATTATTCAAACTTTTATAAATGAAATTAAATCCTAAACATCCTGTCACGATATTTTGGTTTTTGTGTTTCTAATCTAATAATATAAACATAAACATAGATACAGATTTAATAAATATTTATGCAAATTTTATCATTTATAATAGTGGAGTATTTATGGATATAATAACTAAGTTAATTATGTTTGCTCATATTATTTAGGTTATTAAAGATATGAATTGATATTTATTGATTCTCTTTTTTTTATATGAATACCACCTTTGGTGGGGTTAGATATTCTTTGTTAACTAAACAAATCAATTAACACTTATGGGTGGGGTTGATAACTAATTTGATTAATTAGATTAATTCCTTTTTCTAAGAGATTGAAAATGAACCATTTAAATGCCACCTTTGGTGGGGTTAGACAGTTTAAACTTTATTCAAGGTGTCTAAATTAAACCTAAGAATTTAATTATCTGAATACTAACTTTCAAGTTTTAAAACCACTACTGAAAACATGTTGTCAATACATTTTCAGATAATAATTCTTATAAAAACTTTTGAAATAGAGCTTCACTCTAACTATCGGGCGATTGTACCAACAAATAAAAGAGCACTACTCTAAATTAGACCGGATAACTAAACCTTAAAATCTAATTTTCAGATTTAAGTTTGTAATGAAAAATAATATATTTCTTTCTAACATTCTTAATATAAAATCTTGAATAAAAATAAAATCAATTCATTTTAGAGATTTTTACCTATTTAATATTTCGCAAGTATAACAACGTTATTATTATATCATGTTTACAAATAACCAGCAAAGTTAAATTTAATCATAGACAAATTAAATATAACATGTAAGAATAAAATATAAAAAATAACTATAAAGAAAGTAAAATCCTTACAGTACTTTGATGTTATTCCTGTTTTGGAAAACCTCCGAACAGAATTTGCACTCCTATTTTTTGAATCAAAAAGCAAATAAATTACAAAAACATAATTAGTTCTTCTCAAAAAGGAGAAGAACTCTAAAACTAAGAAAAACTAACTAAGAAAAACTAACTAAGAAAAGCTAAAAACTAAGAAAAACTAAAAAACTAAAAAACTAAGAAATGAAGAGAAAGAAAGAGAAGATAAGATGTGTTTTTAGGTGTGATTTGAAGTGAAGAGAATGGAAAGAAAAAGTGGGTGAAAAAAATGATTAAAAATGGAGAAAACGTGGAGTAGTGAATGATGACATCATACTGATGATGTCATACTGGTATGAGCGTAGCAACACGCGCGTTGCGGTATATAGTAGGGACACGCGCGTTGCTTGGCGCGGTTGGGGCAGATGTTGAGGCGGCGCGCGCGTTACTGGGCGACTGCGTGCGCGATTTCCTCCTTTTTGACCCATTTTGTCCAATTTTTTCATATTTGTTGACTTTTCCTCATTTATTTTATGAATATATAAGTGATGTATTGCCTCCATTATTCCTCTTTGAGTCTTTAAGTTACGGTTTTAAGTGAAAATACCTAAAAAACAATAAAAATACCCGTGATTCTGAAAAGACAAATTTATATAAATATATGATAAAATCATATAAATATATATATTTTTAATCAATTAATGTGCATAAAATCATGATAATTTTAATACTTTTTGAGCACGGAAACGAGAAGAGGTTTACTCTGAAGTCATCAAGATACTAAAGTATTTATTTCAACAAATGTTATATTTCTTGACAATGCCTACATGAATGATTTCAAGCCTCGTAGAAAGGTATTGCTAAAGGAATTGCAATTTGATATGATTAGACAAACTCCATTTGTTAGAAAATATATTCGACTAATCACAACACCATTGTCCATAATCACGATCCACTATAACTTTGTTGTAGTATGATGGTAATTAGATTGTCAGACTGCTAGATAGGATATGGTAAGGAAAAAGTTTTGTGTCCAATAGTCTTATTGTTGACCCTTATCTCATAAACAAGCCATAAAGGATATTGACAAGGATAAGTGGCTTGAAGCTATAAGACTAGAGATGAAATCTATGTGTACTCGCTCACTCTGGGTGCTTGTAGAGAAGTTTGATGAAGTCCAATTCATTGAATGTAACATGCTATATAAAAGGAAAATATGAGTGGATATGAAGTGGAGACTTTCAAAACATGACTAGGTTTTACTCAAAAAGGAGTTGACAAAGAGGAAAAGTTCTCATCAATTGTAATGCTTAAATCCATTTGCATACTCTTGTTCATTGGACAACTCTCTATGCATTTCAAATACATTTTACATTAAAATATTAATTAATTTAATTAAAATTATAAATATAATTTTTATGTTATTTTATTTTCTAGTTGGTGAAAAAATAGTAAAAAAATTATAAATTTTAATATTTTGTACATAACATATGCGTATGCACTTGGTTATAGTTCTAATATAAGACTAATTTGTAAGATCTATTTGTTAAATTAGTTTTTAAAATTATGTTTAGTTTGTAGAATGGAAAGAAAATGAGAAAATAATAATAATGATAATTAAATTCAAGAGAAACACAATATTATTACTACTATTTTTATTTTAGTAGTGGAATTAATATAATAATAAATATTAAATTAAAATTTATAAAGTTATAAATGAATTAAAATAAAAATTTTTATTTTTTATTTTTAAAAGATATAAAATAAAAAAAATGATTATACAAATGTGTGAGAAAATAAACTATTTCAATATATTTTTAAAAAATATAAGAGGATGGAGCATTCATGCTAATATTATAATATTTTACATTATTTAAGTGTAAGTAGCTTCATTCAAATGTTATTGATATATTAGCTAGTATTAAAATTAATATAAACATTTTAAATGAGGTTTTATTACTATTAAAATTTATATAAAATTTTAGTTTCAATTATACTACTAGTTTTTAAAATTTATAAGATTTAATATTTTAATTTTTTTAATATTATATATGTTATTTTTAAAATTTATTACACTTAATTTAAATTTTAAAACTATAATAAATTGTACTATAATAGTTAAAATTAACGTATTTAAAAATTTATTTTTTTTATATTATTTAATTATTTAATTTTTAAAATTTAATATACTTAATATATTATCTTTAAATTTAAATTTAAATTATAAAATTTAAAAATATAATAACTATAATATTATAAAAAAATTAATAACTAAAATGTTATATTTGATAAATTTAAGTACGATCTTTATATTAAAATGAACGATATCATTAATACTTTCGTAATATTATGTGTACTATTATTTTAAATTTAACATACTTAATCTAAATTTAGATATTATATTGAATTATATTATAATAATTAAAATTAATGTGTTAAAAATTTTAATTTGATGTTATAGAATTCTTTAATTTTTAAAATTTGAAGTAGTTTATTATTTTTAAATTTTGATTAAAATTATTAAATTTAAAAATACAGGCCAAGTAATATTATAAAAAAAGTTAAGGAATTAAATTATAACAGTTATTTCTTTTTAAAGTTCTCCTTGTTTTCCATATTCCCAAGGACAAGCACAAATACACAGAAAAAGTTCATAGAAAATAAGCGCCGAAATGAAAGGCTGTTGTGGGATTATCTGGTGCACGCCCATCTCTACAATTGCTTCATTCGATGCCAGCAAACCCAGAACCACAAACACTCACCACTTCAACCTTTGGTCTCGAAATACCACATTCTTAAGCCATACCCACCCGAAGAAACACTTCCCATCTTTGACCCAAGGAACCAAAACGGATTTCGATTGTCGCTTCCGAAATGGGCATGAATTTCCATTACATTGCAGCACTAGTTGCAGAGAGATTTCAGAAGAGGATGACGATAGTATTGTTGTCATCAATTTTTACCATTTTGTTTCCATCGAAGATCCACAAGCAGAAGTTGCTAAGCAGCTCACCTTTTTAGAGGTTTTATGTAATCGCTTATGTTATTATTAGCGAACTTATTATCTTGTTCTTAGCTTCTATTTTAGTTCTCGTTATATTTTTGTTGATGTGGAAATTCCATGAATGTTCCTTTTTTAAAAATGTTGATGAATTCAGATCCAAGTTGAATTCCTGAGATGCTGTTTTCACTATGAAGGTCAACTAATAAATGTAAAAACATGGTCTAAAATTGATTAATTTTTGTTCGGTGTCAAAATTTTGTTTTGTGATAAACAATTTTTTTTTTGGAAAATTACAAAAAATAACACCCTAAATTTTATAACAATAAAAATAACACCAATATTAAACGGTATTCAATTGTACAACATTCAATATTAAATGAGTTTAAATTATAATAATTTAATTTGAACCTCGTTCAATGTAAAATTATGTGACAGACTCTTTTTAGTAGTGAAAACGTATAAAGTGAACATGATAAGTGTTATTTTTATGGTTACAAGTCGTAAGAATGTTATTTTTATTGTTTTCTTTTTTCTTTTCTTGATATCATATATTGAATTATGTCTAGGACATGGACATACGTGGTCGGATATATCTGAGTGAGCAAGGAATTAATGCACAGGTATATTTCATTTAAACCTTGAATTCAAATGCGTATGAATTATTTTTCTTGTTTTTCTTCTTTGAGTAATGCTAATGGCATACAAATTTGCACTTATGCCAATTAATTATAGTGTTTTATGTGGCAAAATAACTTTGGAACGGTGACATTATTCATTTTTTCAAAATTGTTTTGTGACATATCACATCACAATTGGTATGAGTACGAATATGTGTGTAAATTTGTGTGCATTTGGTGTTTCTCTTCTTCTTTAGGTCAGGGATTTTTAAAACATAAATATCCTTTCAGGTGCCCATACAAACACTTTCTGTTATTGTTAGAAATGACTTAATGAATTCTTTACATTCTCTTCTTTTGATCTGTTTTACATCAATATGTATGCATTTTCTCACGACCTTAAAGTTGCACGCTGTTTGAAACTTTGAGTTATGCTCTGCCTTTTCTGCTTCTCACTCTTCCTGTTGTGGAAGACCTCTTAAGCTAATAAAAATGTTCATCATTAAGGACCAGGAGTAATTAAGGAGTCATAACATTAACACTATAGATATATTGTCAAATTACAGAACCCCCAACACAAGTTGATGCCATATAACTTGACGTCCAAGATGCAATTTAACGGATATAAGGAGTTAGTGAGACTGGATTAATTGCTCATTCTGATATGAGTTTACTTGTTGACATGTTCAAAGTGAAATTTTGAATTTTGTAATAAGTTTAGCATGCAAGTTACTCGTATTTTATTCTTCTCCTTCCTCTGGGGTTATTGGTTATGCCCTTCTGAAATATAGCAAAGAAGTTTTGCTCTTAATCTATGTAATTTATTTTGCCCTTGGAGTCAAAGCAAGTTACATGCAGTAGTGGTGCAGTTGTACCTCATGGCTTAATTACTGTACTTTTCTTTATTATATATTTAGCATCGAGCTCTTAATTTGCCTTTTCTTTGTGCAGTTCAGTGGGCCTTCGAAACATGCTCTTGCATATGTTGAATGGCTGAAAGAAGATGACAGATTTTCAGACATTTTAGTTCAGGTTTCTCCAGCGCTTAATGGACACGCCTTTCCAAAATTGAAGTTACGGTATAAGCGTTCACTAGTCCAGGTTAGCTACCATCATCTTGCCTGTTTATGTATTAACATGTCATGTTAGTTCCTGATATTGCTAAGTCACTTCATTTGGATTTATAAGTCTTGTTTTTGTTCAAATATACGTTCTCAATCTAATATCATTGCCCTCAAGTTACATTTATAGGCAAGGGAGAGCAGTTTCTCTTAAGTCTTAATAAAGTCCCTCTATATTTTCTCTCCTCTTAATTGTCTTTAGTAGGATTATTCTTAACTTCTCATAAGTCTTAATTGAAAAGTTTGTATGTCTTAGTTAGAAGGTTGTTGTAAGAGTTGTGTCTTGTAGTTTGATTTTGGTTCATTAGGATTGCAAGTGGATTACCGATCCACTTTGTATTGACTTTTTAAATCTTTTTTACTAATATAATATAAAGTTTCTTATCAAAAAGAAAAATATTGTTTTTAGTAGGACGTCATAAGATAATTCAAACATGTATGCAAACGTGCAAAAACCTATGCATGGTTATTGATCTTAGAAATGTGTGGACACACAAGGCGACCATATTTCAATTATTTTAAAGTTATAGGAAAGTGACTGGTGATTGCTTGTGTATGTTCATGTGAGAGGTTTTTTGGATTTGAAAACAAATTCTAACTCTCTTAACCAACAATCTTCTTCAGTTGGAAGGAGGTATTGCCCATCTTCCTTTGCTTGATGCTTCGATGCGAGCAACACCTTTAGAACCCTCTGAATGGCGAAAGAGATTAGAAGCAGTAAATACAACGGATGATCCATCAAACAAGAATTCTAATAGTATCATACTAGATGTGAGAAACAGTATGGTTTCCCTTCCTTCCTAGATGCTTTTTGTTACATTTTGCTTGGTTGGAAGCTCCCATATTTTTGAATTTCAACCAAAGGCATTGTTTTATATAAAAGTGGTCATTGAATTCAAGAAATACCATTTAGGGTAAATTTGCACCATTATTACCAAACTTACTTTCATGTTTTGTCGAAATCTACCTCTTAAATTTTTGGTATGACAGATCTATCTTCAAATCAACCTCCTTATAAATGTTACAGAAATATCATCTTCGTCATTAAGGTAACAAAATTAACATTTGTTTTTGTCATATGAACCCTAAGTGACCAATTTAAGTGTAGATTTAGACAAATCATGAAAGTTTAGTGGTACTTTTGTTTGTCACATGGAGTTTATTTGACAAAAAAACTTTAATTTTTGTTATTTGAATGATGGTGATGGTATTTTAGTAACACTTATTTGGAGGTTAATGGTGCATTTGTCACACTCAATAGTTGAGTTGTAGATTTCAATAAACCATGAAAATTTGGGGTAGGTTTGTTAGTTTACCCTATTGTTTATGATTTCTATGATATGACAACCTTAATTTGTGCCTTGAGAGATCTTATTTTTTTTTGTAGTTTCAATGATATTTTTGCTCTTAATGACCATTGAATTTTAAAGATTTTGTGACTGCTTGTTATTAGGTTATGAGTGGGACATTGGTCATTTTCATGGAGCACAACGACCAAATGTAGATTGCTTCAGAAGCATTTCGTTTGGGCTATCCGAATCAGAGGTATGATCTGTCATAAATGTCATATTGGTACTCTTAAGAATTTTTGACTTTGTGAAATTGAATTTGGATAATCTAAAAGGTGTGACGACCTCACAAGTATTTTTCTATGCAAAATCATGATCTGTTATTGTTTGATTAGATAACCAAGTTCAAGAGATGCAGTTAATGTGAGATGGAGGAATGATTATCTTATGAATAATACCATCTTTATTTTATACATATAAAGTCAATATGGGACATGTGTTATCCTATCATAGGTTATAAGTATAAATAATAAAAAAGTAAAAAGTGCGTCTTGATTGTTGTACTCACATTTATTTGGTTGTTGGACAATAAACTGGATTGGGTCCTTCTGCATATCTACATACGCTAATAGGTATTAGGTCAATGTCCAAACATCAAGTCTTTTCTGTTAGTTTATTTGCTCTATTTAAGTGAAAGAATATAATAATCTTGGATCTGAGCTTAAAGATGATCAACACGTGCAAGATGTATCTTCAACTTGCATAAGATTCTTTTTTCGCGGAACATGTTAGAACATAGAAATAATTTTATAGTTCTCATAATTTTAATAATAATTAATGTTATATCGAGGTGATGTACACGACGTTTAATCTTCCAGACTAACTTATTTTGAATTTACCTCTATTAGGGGTAGTTACCAATGATTAAATTTTTGTGACAGGATAAGGGTTTTTACCCCTTTATATACAACCCTCAAAACTTTCATTACTCACGTTTTATTAGAGTTTCAAAACTTTCTTCCGTTTTGAACTTTGCTCGAGTATCAACTTTAATTTGCTTGGTAACTTTGTTTGCCCAGTGCTTTCTTCTCTTCCCTACCTTTTGACTCTTCAGTGTACCCAACCGTAGTCTTCAGTTTGTTGATTTCAGGTCGGTTCTTGTCTCACTCGCATTTCTGTACCTTCAACTTTCACCCTTTTCTTTCTTGCAGATATTTTATTATCAATTTCTCTGTTCTATTTTCTTTTAATTTGTAGTGTTAATGTCTCTTAAGGAGAAGTTTGATGTCGGGTGATGAAAATTCTAATTCCTTGAGCTCTTCCTTGGGACCTGATTCTGAATCAAGTAGGGAAGGCTGCTCATTATGCCTTTCATCTAGAGTGTTATCCAAGGACGTCGGTGCCCAATCATCCTCAAGAAGCTCGGATGAGTCCCCTAGAGCTTGGGGACTTCTTGATAATCTACATTGGCTCTTACGAGTATCTTGCTACTTGACTCCCGAGAAAGTCCAATAAGACTAAGAGGAAAGGATAACCCATTGGATGTGGTAAGAACTACCAATGGTCCCCACAGTTGTATAGTTTAAGCAAGGATGATACCAAGAGGATAAGAAGAGACTACCATATCTCAAAAAATGTTGAAATTATGTTACCTATAGCTAATTCCTTCAACCATATGAATCCTTCTTCAGGTTGGACGACGTTTCATGAAATTTCTTTATGCATTGAGGTTAAGTTCCCAATTATTGATTTACTACTGTTATTTCTAGGGGTTATTAGGTTGACTCCTAGTAAAATTCTTCCATATGGTTGAAGGTACCTTCTATCCTTTTCTCTTATTTGCAAAGAACTTGATATCAATTTCTGGATATCAAAGTTAAGTGAAACTTACATTGCCAAGTATAGTTTGGTTGAGCCCGATTGTGTCTATATATCTACTAAACGAGAACGCGGTTATATTGTTAACATTTTGGATAACAAGTATTGGAAGGATAGATTCTTCTGAGTGTCTAGTAAATGGGGAGATGTTCACCCTTAGTTCGAAAAACAATGCGTCTTTAGTACCACTCTGACTATGAGTTATGATGCTAAAGAAAGGTTCCATAAGATCCATAATCATTTTCTTGAGTTTACTAACTAGACACTTTTCCTTAATTCTTATATCTAGATTATGAAAACTTGGGATGACAAAAGTAGCTAGATTTTCCACTAGGCCCAAAAACAACTTGGAAAAGGATAAGAGGGTAGCTGTTAAAAGGAAACAGGTTGAGAAGAAAATGATTGTCCTAGGATCAATCTGGTATCACTTCGAAACGGCCAGAAAAGAAGGCTTCCTCACCTGAAGCTTTCTTATTAATTAACTCGACTAGTCCTTTCTTAACCATTTTCCCTTTTTTTTACTTATTACTTTATTTGCCAAAAATAGTGAAAACTGTGACTTCTACTCTCGACCTGAGGGTAGAAGAGCACTTCAGGGATTACATGATGGACGTGCAAGACAAGAGAGGAAGGTCATGATCAGAAGGCAAAGAAGAAAAGAAAAAAAGAGAACATGTGGGCAATGACCCAAAAAAGAGATCGATTTCTCCAGTATCAAAAAGGAAGAGGATCAGAAATGATCTTACTATCGATCTAAGGAGCTCTCTCATTACTTCTCCCTAATCTTCCCTTCTATGACAGGGTTCTTCTCACCACTCCCTCTTGGAATGAAATGGAAAAATTTCTTCTCAATCCATTCATTGCGGTAGAGATAAATCGAGGATGAAATGGCTGACACATTACTTGATCCTCGTTCTATCCTCTTTAATCAACTTTTTTGTTGCAATTTTGACTTAGTTTTAACTTCTTGAATTCCTTCACATACTATTCTTAATTTATGCCTTCTTGTTTGGTTAGCTCATGTGGTCATTGATGATTGTGCCCATGATCTTGCTCGACAAAAGTGCCTTATTGATGCCATAGAGGCCCAAACTCATTGAAGACTTTTCTTGAACCCCAAGCTTAACTCTCAAAAGTTGGTGTTGAGTCCCAAGAAGAGGAAAGTGAGTTTGAGTTTGGGGAGGAAGCTTTAGAGTAGAAACCGTGCTTATGGTTTGATTTTGTTTCTGTTCTTTTATGTTGACTTTGTTTATAAGAGGAATGCCTCTTGGTTCATGTTGAACCTTTTTGTATGACTTATATTTAGACAGATGTACCTCTATTGATATCATTGATAAGAGTAAACATTTGAAATATTAGATATTTGATATTATTAATACTAGAACATTAGATATTAGATAATTATGATTATGTTTCCTTATTACTCTAAAAGAATATGATTTAGAGTCCTATTAGGATTAAAGTTTTAATCTTATTACTCCTATAAATCCAAATATAATCTCAATATTATTAATAAAATGAGAACTAGAGTGTTTTTTTTATATTCTAGTTCTCCACTAAACCTATTTTGATTCATCAATATTTTAGCTTCTGTATTCTTTATTTTGCCTATTATTTATTTCTATTTGATATCAGAGTCGTGTTTGATTATAAAGCACTTTTATTTATTCTCTAAACTCTAATTCATTCTCTCAACTAATAGTTTCTTTCATTTAAAAAAAAATATCAGTTTTTTGAAGAAAAAAAATCCAAATTGCCATGGTAGGTTTCTCTTAGTCCAAACTGTCAACGTTAGCCACTAACTTCGTCTTGGGTCAACTGTTGTGTGCTATCGACCTACTGTTTGCCAAAGTCATAAAACTTTGCTTCATGTTGCATTTTGCTTGTCAAGCGTTCAACCACTAGCCAAGCTGTCGTCTATAATAGACCTACCAGTCTCCTAGTTTCATTGTTGATGCCGACAACTTTAGTTTGTGCCGCCACTTATGTTTTTTCAGATTTGTTGTGATATCTATCTATCTACTACAGATTGGCCACAACTGCAACTACTCTTCACGTCACCTTTGGTGTTATAGCCACCCAGTTGCACTCATCGGCGTTAACCATCCTTTTGCTATTCAACATTGCCAGACCACTTCAATCCCAAATCAAAATAGTTGCCTAGCCGTTGTTAACATTCTATGTTTCAACTCTTTTGGTTAGGACTAATTTGGCTTATTTGAGTTTTTTGGGCCAATTTGATATTTAGGTTGATTAATGTGTTTTGGACTTATTTGATTGATTTGGAGTTTTGAAGTTTTGGAGTTTTGGACTTATTTTGCTGCTGATTTGGTTATTGTTTTTTTCTCTTGGGTTTATGTTGGCTTATTTATTTGGTTGATTTTTGGTACATGGGTTGATTGATGTTTTTTGGTTTCATTGCCTGATTTGGATATGTTGGCTTATTTGACATATTTATGGGCTGAGTCAATATCCTAATTTATTATTTGGATTTTGCATGAGGCTTTCTTATTGACGGTGCCATGATTCACAAGTGGGTCAATGAGAGGTGTAAATAGTGCATACGAGCTATTCTTTTGAACTTGCAATGTTGAAGAGGTCTGATTTGACTATACAGGTGTTTTGTGCCAATTGGTTATTTCTATAGTTAGAGATGATTTAGTGTTTTATTGTCTAGACTTTTGGTCTCTAACATATACCATTCATGTTGATCCCGTACTGTTCTATTATTGTTGTGGATCTTTTTCTTTTGGTTATGTCTTGGTTTTGTTTTGTTTTTTTTTTGGTGATGACCTATTGCAAATGGTGGGGGGGGGGGTTTTGTGTTGTCGTTGTAATCTATTATTGAGAACTTGGCCTTTGCCTTCTATGGTTCTGATGTGGTCTAGTTGTTGTCTCTGCTACTTTTATGTGGTTTGATATATTTGAGTCCTTCTATGTTTCTGCCATTATGTGGATTATATGTACTAACTAGATTACTATTTGATTGATTGAAGATTGTTTGGTTATATGTTTTCTGTATGCTTAATTAAAAAGTTATTATTCTGAACTTTATAAAATTTCAGATCTATTATTAATGCACTATAATAAGGTTCTTTGTTATTGGAAGTTCATGTGTCATCATTAAAGTTTTGCATGTTTTATATTTAAACTTTAATTTGAGGGGGAGAGTTAGAGTGTGTATTCCTTTTACTTGTGTTGATAACTACTTATACCAATCTTCGACCTTGGTATCTTGTTGCTATCTGTGCTGCTACCCCTCAGTCGCTCGTGCTGTTGTTTGTAATAGTTTCCAGAAAGCCCTTTTTAGTATGGTGTTGCATCGTTTTATCATTAGTACTTCACCACTTGCATTTTTTGTGTGATTTTGTCGTTGTTGAGCCTGTATGACCACATCATCTGTTACTTTCTGTGTTTCAGGGATTTTTCTATGTTACTTTACACTTTTAGGGATGTTTTACTACATGTGGCCTACGACTTCACTTAATGTTAATGTTCTCGACAAAGTAGAATAATCTATTATTTTCAGTTAGTTTTGGTTAGTTTAGTAACTACTTTTAGACTCTTGGTAAAGACTATTATAAGCAACTTTGAGATGCAACTTCACCTGTGGTGGATTGTTTTTGCTGATTTCTATTTATTGTCTTTCCTAATTTTTCAAGCTGAACTTATATGTGTTTAGCTTGAGAGGAAAAGTTGAAATATTAACTATATAATATTATTGGTATTAGAATATTAAATATTAGATAATTACTATTATGTTTCCTTATTAGTTTAGGAGTCCTATTTAGTTTTCTATTAGGATTGTGGTTTTAGTCTTATTACTTCTATAAATATACATGTAATCTCTATAAATGAATGAGAATTAGAATGTATTTCTTTAATTTTTTAGTTCTCAACTCAACTTATTTTGATTCATTAATATTTTAGTTTTCTCATTCTTTATTTTATCTATTTTATATTTCTATTTAATTTAAAAAATGTAACACTGAACTTAGGTCGTTAGTATAAATCTATCACTCTATGTTGTGATAAATCTATTATAGGAATTCAAACTAGTTACATATAGAAATTGTTAGTTTGCTATAGTTGTGGATTTATATTTTATTGATATTAATTTTGTGTATATAGTTGGGATTTGCTTTCCTTAACTAGGGTAAATTAGTTTCTAGAAATAAGGATCAAGATCAAATCAAGATTAAGATAAAATCAACTTTTTTATATAGATCCTTGTGTATATATATGTATCTAAATTGTACCTAAGGAAATAGAAAAATAATTTCCATTCTATTCTGTTTCATGGTATTTGAGCATGGATTATGAATCCTAATTTTTTTTTTCCTGATTTTTTGCATTTCTTTGTCACCTCTTTGTAATATGTTTCTTTGTAATCTGTTTCCTAAATTTTTAGCATTATCAATCTCTCTCTCAGCATTATTGAACTATGTAATCTGTTCAACATTACCAATCTTTCCTTTTCTTGAACTCGCGTTCACTATGGCCAACTTTGAGCAAACTTCTAGGGAATCATCTTCGCCTACCCATTCGTCTCCCAATACCTCTATCAATCCTCATATCACTCAAACCACTCATGAAAACAATTTTACCCCTATAGTCAATGAAAAATTCAATGGTCAACTATCTTCAATGTTTATCAATGGATGAAATTGAGATGATTATCATACAGGTGCTGCTGTCCAACCAAGTTCAAGTGATCCCAAATTGAAAGTTTGGAGGGCAGAATACAACCTCGTCATGACATGGTTAATCACTTTAATGACTACCGAGATAGGTGAAAACTTCACCCTCTACACTACAGCCAAAGAAATATGGGATGCAGTTCATGACACCTTCTTTAGTAGCGAGAATACTGCTGAAATCTTCCATGTAGAGAGTATCCTACATGATCTATGGCAAGGAGAAAATACAGTCACTATCTACTTCACCACTCTGACGCGGTATAGGCAACAGTTGGACCTCTTTGAATCTTACAAATGGCAATGTCCTGATGACAGTACCTATTTCAAGAGAATAGTGGAGACCAAATGCATCTTTAAGTTTCTAATGGGTGTTGATAAGTCACTTGATGAAGTGCGAGGTTGAATACTCGGAACTAAGCCTACCAAGCCTCTAAGAAACTTTTTTGAGGTACGTCGAGAGGAGAGTCAAAAGCGAGTCATGATGGGACATTCTAATACACTTGCATCCATTGATGGCTCAACCTTTACTGCTATCAAAGACGATGTGCCTATGGTCGAACCTGGTGCTTGTGCTGCTCGCGGGATGTCTCAGACTCCCTGTGACAATCGACCATGAAGGGGACGTCCTTATGTGACCATTGTAAGAAGCCAGGCCACATTAAAGAAACTTGTTGGAAGTTACATGGAAAGCCACTAGATTGGAAGCCAAACAGGACTGTTAGCTATCATGAGAGTCAGGTAAATGCAGTCTCCACAGAAGCACACCAAATCCCCTTTTCAAAGGATCAGTTGGAGCTACTTCAACACCTGATTAGCAAGACAAAACTGTTAGTCCATTAACAATTGGGACAATGAATAGTTCTTTGCATTCAATATCTTGGATAATAGATTCAGGTGCATTAGATCACATGACAAGTGATAGATTGCTATTCTTAACTTATACTCTATGTTAGGATCATCACACAGTACATATTGCTAATGGTTCACACTCAAGAGTTGTTGGAATAGGAACCATATATCTCTCACGCAATCTCATTCTACACTCAATATTCTTTGTTCTTGATCTTGAGTGTAATATAATCTTTGTAAGCAAAATAACCTATGATCTTCACTGTGAGACTAAATTTTTTGGCAAATTTTGTGTTTTTCATGACTTGAGTTCAGAGAAAATGATTGACAATGTTGAACTTTGTGCAGGCTTGTATCTCCTCAAAGTAGACTCTTCTTTTGTCCAGGCTCGTAATAATAATAATAAGAATAGTATCAGACCTTAGTGTTAGTCAGTTCAGAGTCATGCATCAATAGGTCAGTCCAATAAAACAAGTGTAATCATGTTTTGGCACTATCTTTTAGGTCATCTAAATTTCTTGTATTTGAAACGTTTATTTCCATCATTATTCATTAATAAAGATGCAAAGTTATTTCAATATGATGTCTGCCATTTATCAAAACACACTCGAAGTACATATGTTTCATGACCATATAAACCAATTCTCTCATTTTCTCTTATCTATGGTGATATTTGGGGGCTAACCAAAATCCCTAATATTTCTGGAGCTATATGGTTTTTATTGTTGGTTGATGATCATAAACGATTAAGCTGGACCTTCCTTATGAAAAATAAATTTGAAATCAATGAAATCTTCAAAATTTTTCATACCATGATTCAAATTCAATTTCAAGCCAAAATTCAAGTCCTTAAAATTGATAATGCCCGAGATTTCTTCAACTCCATTCTTAATCCTTATCTCCAATCTTATGGAATTATCCATCAAAGCTCATGCATGGACACACCTTAACAAAATAGTGTGGTAAAACGCAATAATCGTCATGTACTTGAGGTTGCTCGTTCATTACTCTTCCAATCTAATGTACTTCAAAAATTCTGAGGCGAGGTTGTCTTTATGGCCATTTATCTCATTAATAGAATGCCCTCACGTGTTCTCAAATGCAAAACTCTAGTGTAATCACTCCTTGATCTCTATCCAAACTCATATTTGCTACATTCCCAAATTCCTCTTAAAATTTTTGGATGCACTGTGTTTGTCCATATCCACCCTTATAGCGCGAGGTAAACTTGATGAAAGGGCACTAAAATGCATCTTCATTGGATACTCACCAAACAAGAAGGGATATAATTTTTTTTTCCTCACCAAAAATCACACCATGAATATCACCTTTTTTGAAGATAAACCATTTTTTCTCAATTCTGTAATTTAGGGGAAGACAAACACACATGAATCACAAAATTGGGATTGGACTTCTCTCATTGATCCGATACCAAATCCAAGTTCATTCAATCCAATTCTCTTACCCAACTTAGAGTCTCCATCACCTTCAAGCCCTTATATAAAAGCTGGCTTTCCAAACACAGTTGAGTCACCCAATTTGTCATCCGATAAGTCAGACATATACCAAAAACATCTTCACCTTTTTGATGAGGTAGAACAAGCCTATACTAGGAGAAAACAACCTCAACAACCTGTTCAAAATCAGCAAAACCTGGAGTCTAATCCAAACTCAACAATTCCAGAAATATCACAAGGTGAAGCTAAACCTAACACAAAGTACAGTGTTGAAAAGGTCGTAGAATATGATCCAGACTTATCTTTACCTATTGCTCAGAGAAAGGGAGTTTGCTCATGTACACGACATCTTATCCGCAACTATATGTCCTATTCCAAACTTTCCCATAAATTTAGAGCATTTGTGACTACCCTAGACAAAATCCAGATTCCCAGAATAGTTCATGACACATTAAAAGTCACTGAATGGAGAGTTGCTACTCTAGAAGAATTTCATGCCCTTGAGAAGAATGGCACATGGATCCTAACAACTCTATCACTTGGAAAACAATTAGTTGGGTGCAGGTGGATTTTCTCAGTAAAACAAAAGGTTGATGGTAGTATTGAACAGTTCAAAGCCCGCTTGGTCGCTTAGGTCTACACTTAATCATATGGAATTGACTATCAGAAAACATTTGCTCCTATAGCCAAACTCAATAAAGTACGTGTTTTGTTATCCATTGTTGTGAATCAAGATTGGCATTTATTTCAACTTGATGTGAAAAATGCATTATTGAATGGAAACTTAGTAGAAGTACATATAGATATATCTCTTGGGTTTGAAACTAATTGTACCCGAGACAAAGTCTGTGGGCTTCAAAAGTCACTGTACGGACTCAAACAATCACCTTGTGCGTGGTTTGACAAATTTACAAGGGTGCTAAAACAGGATGGCTACTTACAGTCTCAAGCTGATCATACTCTTTTCATCAAACACTTTATAAACAGGTGGTGGCAGTGGTATCTTTTGGGATGTTTGAGGTATCTTTTGGGAATGGAAGTGGTTAGATCAAGTAAGGGAATTTCAGTTTCCCAATGAAAGTATGTATTGAATCTCTTGAAAGAAACATGTATGAGTGGGTGTAGGCCAGTGGACACTCCTATGGACACTCCTATGGACCCTAACACAAAGTTGAAGCCTCGAATTGAAGAAATGGTTGTGGATAAAGGACAATATCAACGCTTAGTAGGGAAGTTGATCTATTTGACTCACGCGTTTGGATATAAGTTTTTAGTGATCTTGTTAGTCAATTTCAAGGCAATCCTTCAGAAACACACATGAAGATAGTTTACCGTATTCTTAGATAGCTTAAGAGGGACCCTGGAAAGGAACTAATGTTCAAAAGGATGCTTAATCGCTCCTTAGAGGTCTACACAGATGCAGATTGGGTTGGATCCTTCATTTATCAAAAATCAACGTCAGGGTATTGCTCCTATGTATAGGGAAATTTAGTGACATGGCAGAGTAAGAAGCAACAGATGGTGGCACATAGTAGTGTTGAGGTAGAATTTCGAGCTTTAGCTCAGGGTATTTGTGAAGGAATCTGGTTAAAACAACTATAGGATGAACTCAAAGTTAGCATTTTTGGTCTTATAGATATGATGTGTGACAACCAATCAGCTGTAGTTATTATCAAGAACCCTATCCATCATGATAGCACAAAGCATGTTGAGATTGACTAACACTTCATTAACGAAAAGATACAAAGGAGTGTCATATCACTGAAATATGTTCCATTTCGACTTCAAGCAGTAAACATCCTCACAAAGACACTCTTTCATTCAAACTTCATTGAGCTAAGTTCTAAACTTGGTTTAATGAGTATACTGCCTAGTCTGAGGGGAAGTGTAGGAATTCAAACTAGCCACATATGGAAACTATTAATTTCCTATAATTGTGGATTTATATTTTACGGATATTAATCATGTATATAGTTATGATTTGTTGTGATTTATCCTAGAAATCAAGATGAAATAAGGATTTTTTTTTATAGATCCTTGTGTATATATGTATCCAAATTGTATCTAAGAAAATAGAAAAATAATTCTCATTCTATTCTGCTTCATCTATTACCAAACTTTTATTAGTGTTATAAATCTACCACCAAATTTCCTAATGTTGATACAAATTTACCACTGAAACATATGACGATAGTGCTAGATTTATAACACTTAAAGTTTAGTGGTACATTTGTCATAACTGAAAGTTAAGTTATAGATTTGTATAAATACCTTAAGTTTTGTGGTATATTTATTAATTTATTCCATTTATAACAAAATTATTTCATACATATTTTTGAAAATTTCTCAACCAACCAAGTGTACATTTATCACAATATGTCATTTGACACCATTTGTGAGGTCTAGCTAGCCTAAAAATTCAGGTTTCATGCTTAGCATTTTGCATACATTTGATTTTTTATCTTCTTAGAGATTCCTAGAGATAGAGCCTTTTGTTGAGCAATTAGGGAGACTAAAGTTGAACAATGTTACGAGAGAGATAGTGCCGCCTTCAATGAATGCTACAATAATGAATGCTACAACAAGGAATCTCTCTATAGCTCTTGTGGACAAGGCCAATCATTGAGCTAATGAATTCCGAGATTGTTGCAAAAATGTTTTCTTTGAGACAATGGATCATGTGAAGCAATGTAAAAAATTACTATATGACTAATACTCTTCGGGTCACAACTCTTCGGTTCTTATGACAAAAGAGTTCTAGGAGTCTATCTTCTACTCTATGAAAAAGATTAAGTGACTTGCTCTAAATTGACCTGGGTGCGTTTTACGGCACTGTTCGTCACAAACTTTGGTCGTTAAATTGGACGCCATCTATATAAAATATAGGTTTTTGTTAAATCGACCTTCACTATCATCATCATCCCTTTCCATGCACCAAAAACTTCACAAGCTAGCACAACTGAAGTTTTCTTCATTCGTAATTCTTCTTCCAAAAATGCAACTCTTTATGTGCGTTGTCCGATTTATGGCAATTCCTAAGGTAGAAAAGAGAAGATGAACAGTGAAGTTACTTGTTTACAAAACAGTTGGTTAACTCTCTTGGAGTTGGTTTCCACCGCCCTGAGTTCGAGTTTGAGTGAATTTCACATAATTAATGTATACCGAGCTTCAATAGCTTTATTTTGAATTGATGTATTCCAAGCTTAAGTAAGTTTACTTTAAGCAGATGTATTCCAAGCTTAAGTAGCTTTACTTTGAATTGATTTATTCCGAACATAGGTAATAGTTCAAGTGTATATAATGCGTATTTTTATTCTTAGAATTATTCTAGGAATATGGTTTTATTCTTATTCTGTATATATTTTGTATTTATTGTCATTCTTTAAATATGATTAGTATATCTGTATAAATATCCTATTAACATTAATGAAAAATTAAGCCTTTCACTTTATTATTTTAATTTGGTATGAGAGCAAAATGAGACAGAGAAAATTTTGCCCTACCCACTGCTTCACACCCAAAATAATGCCCTATATCTCAGAGGTAAAGCTGATGCCAAAAGGACTCTCCCAGCCAGCTGCCGTTGCCGTTGCATCAACATTCGTCACAGTTTCTGCCGCCGTGGCCAAGTTCTGTTTTGCCGACAGTAACATCGAAAGGAGTCCAGTGCCGTCGGTCCTACTTCCAATGCCACCTCTATCAGTTGTTTTTTTTTTGCAGGAGTCCTTTGCGCCGTTGGCCAGAACCAACCCAATCAGCATCACTACCCTGCATGTTTTTTCTTTCTTGAGCAGATTTGTTTTCCGTACTGGTTGCTGTCCAGTTTTGGTCTGATAGTGTTTTTTATCCATGATCTGTTTGTTGTTTGGGCCTTAAGTGTTTTGGGGTTACTATTTGGGATATTATTTGCCCACTCTCTTTTATTTCCTATCAGTTTAATTGTCACTTACTACCCTCATGTCTAAGGAGCAAATTGATTCTTTCCCATTAACCGAGGCTAAATATGATAGTAAAGTTATCTTTATCACAATTATACAAGATAGTTCTTCAATTATTAAATTGGATGGTATTGATGATTGTATTTAGTGTAAGATTTTGGAGATGCATATTGCTAGTAGGGAGGAGAAGTTACATCAATGGAAGAAAAATTGCCCTAAAAGAAGATAATCTAACTTTTGACAAATGACAAGCTGAAGATGCCCCAGCAAAGTCCTGGCTTATCCATTCTATGAAAGAGAAATTGTTGTCTTATTTTATTCTATGTGAAACTGCTAAAGAGGTGTGAATTCAATGAGAAAGAGCTACCAACTTTTTCCATGTCTTTTATTTTACTTGCACCAACTTTTTGAAATAACGTTTTGTCAATTAGCCAACTCATCGAGAATTGTGGTTGCTCTATAACTTTTTATTCCTCTCAATGTATGTTTTATGAAAATCAAACGAAGATGACGATTGGCACTGGTAGAGAGAGAGAGAGGAGACCTTTATTACTTAATGAGATAGGGGTTGGCATTCCTAATTTTTACTTTAAAGTGGATAGACAAATTGAGAAAAAGCGAATTATGTTGTGGTACTATCGTTTAGGACATCTATCATTTTCTTATTTGGAATGTTTGTTTTCTAAATTGTTTTCTAATATTTTTGGTTCTAGGTTAATATTTGAACAATATATTTTTGCTAAAATCCATTGCATCTCTTTCAAAATTAGTTCTAATAAAATTTTTATACTTGTTACTTATGTTTATATTGATGTGTGTGGCCCTTTTTATACTGATACTACTTCTGGTAATAAATATTTTGTTTTTTTATTGATGATTATATTAGAGTTACTTGAATATATTTGTTGAAATCTAAGGGTGATGTTATTCATGTTATTTCTCAATTTTATAATATGACTGTCACAGATTTTCATATACAAGTTTAGCCTTTTCATTTTGGTAAATTAGTCTCTTTTATTGTTTTTTTCTTTCCAAAACTCATGGCATCCTCCACTAGACAATGTGTGCTTATACACTAATACAAAATGGCATAGCAGAGCGCAAGAACCGTCACCTTCTTAAGGTGACACGTTCCCTATGTGTCACTATGCGAGTTTCTAAAAGTTTCTGGTCTGAGGCTATTATGATTTTTCATATCAACCAAATGCCTGCTTGTATTATTGACTATCAGACATCATTGTGAAATTTTTCTATTTTTCACACTATATCTTCTACACTCCTTCTACACTTAATATGTGTCCTAGAGTGTTTGGTCATGTCTATTATGTTTATGTCTATGCACTTTGTACAGACAAATTTGATCCCTGTGCCCTTAAGTTTGTTTTTTTTATGTACTCTAATACACAAAAAGGGTATAAATGTTTTAACCTACCAATAGTTACTATGTGTCTACGGATGTCCAATTCTGTGAACATGAGTCTTATTTTTTTGAAGATATCTCTTTAATTCCTCTTTGGGAAAGATTAGTAGCAAGGAGGAGGAGAAATTATGGTTGGAAGAATAACTAGTATGGATATCTTGTATGTAGGAGGATTCTTCTCCTATAGAATGTGATGACTCTTTCGAGCCTTCTCATCCTTTGGGAGAACCCAAATCTAAAAAAGAAAAACTAGTTAAGCCACCTCATATGTTCCATCAACACTTTGGTAGGATGAAGGATGTTACAACTATGCCGTCACCTTTTGACTCAGATGATCTCTTGATGACACTACCATACTTTCAAATGATTATTTCGTGATAGAGTTTGAGGTACATGTTTATCCTTTACATCTTATTCCTAATATCTTTGCGTCTGACATACACATACTATTTTGGATCCACTAGTTAATGATTAAGGTAGGACTACTCTTCGAGCTCGTGAACCACTTGACAAGTTTGGCTTCTTTAAGCCTTCATCTAATATTGGCTTCTTTTATCTTTTAGATTTCTTCTATGTTTATTCCTATTCATTTTTAGGATGTCCTTGAAGATCCCAAATGGAGAGCTACTGTGGTATATGAAATCAATGTTCTCTAAATTACTGGAAGTTGGTCGAGTTATCTAAGGAGAAGAAGACTATGGATTGCAAGTGTGTTCATTGCCACATTTTCTTCAAATGGGACATGGAAGAGGAATAAGACCAAAGTAGTAACTAAAAGATATGCTCAAACTTATGAGATTGACTATTAGAAGATTTGCTCCAATAGCCAAGATGAATATTGTTCAAGTTATACTTTCTATTGTTGTGAATCTATATTGATTACTAATTCAATTTAATGGCAAGAATGCATTTCTTCATAGAGAATTGACAGAAGAGGTGTATATGAATCCTCCTCTTGGGTTTCTAATTGAAGGAGGAAATTTGTTTAGGTTGAAGGAGGTTTTATACGGGTTGAAACAATCATTTAGGGCATAGTTTGATTGGTTGAGTCGCTCAATGAAGTAATATGGGCCCAAACAGATCATACTCTTTTCTATAAAGGAAAATGGTGGTGATATTCCTTACTTTTGGTTTATGTTGATGGCATAATCGTTAGAAATAGTAATGCCAGTAAGATAGGTTATGTAACTATTTGGGAAAGGAATTTGAAATGAATGACCAAGGAAATTTGAAATATTTATTAGGTATTGAAAATTTTCGATCTAAGCCAGGGTCTTTCACTCTCAGTATACTTTAGATCTATTGGATAAAATCGGTAATTTTACTTGCATTTTTGTAGACACCCCTATTAAGGTGAATCATGGTTTGAATGTGTATCTTGATCAGATCCCAACTATAAGGAGAGATAAATTGATGTATTTGACTCTTACTCATTTTATCTTATGTACGCGTAAGTCATTTCATGCATAAAACTACTTACCGACACATGGATGTTATGAGCTAAACCTTGGTTTATATGAAGTCCTCTACATGCATACATATTTTGTTCTCCAATATGGACACCTAGACATTATGGGTTGCATTAATTCTGATTTTGCGTGTTTTAAGATGGATGGGAAGTTTACTTCATGATACCTTACATTTGTTTGAGGCAATTTGATGACATGGAGGAGTAAGAAACAGAACATGGTATCGTTGTCTAGTACATAGACTGAGTATCATGCTCTTCACTATGGTTTTGGTAAGTGAGCTTGTTTTGGTCATAAGAAGTCTATGACTTCATTATGTGAAATATCGTTGAAATTAAGATTGTTAATAATCTGGTGTAACATGATTGAACTAAGTATATTGAATTTGACATAAACTATATCAAGAATAATTTGGATGCTGGGATTATTAAAGTTCTATACATCAAGAATGCTAATTAATTAGTTGATATTATGACTTATGGTACTCTTGAAAGTTCTTTTCATTCCTTAATATGAATATGTGATATCTATACTTCAACTTGATTAGGAGAGTTGAAGTGTTTATAATGTGTATCTTTTTATTCTTATTCTATGTATATCTTGTAATTACTGTCATTTCTTAAATATGATTAATATATGTATATAAATATCCTATTAAAGTTAATGATAAGCCTTTCATTGCATTAATTTAATTTCAACTTTATTTTGAACTGATGTATTTCGAGATTAAGTAACCTACGTTGAATTGAATGTATTTAGGAGTTTTCTTTAATAAATAAGAATACTATTGTGACAACTTGTTTATATTTTCCTTTGTCTTTTGGCTCGTTTTCAACTTAGATTTGTAATTAATGTCTTTAGATTCTATTGGTCAGAATATTACTAATTTCGAGCAACTTTATTTCTCAATCTTTTGACGAGGTCGGTTTTCATGGTGTAAATCATCTCGGTAACCATCTTGACTTTGGAATTTGTTGATTCCAATTCATGTGTTTAGGTAGTTTTTGTGTGTTTTAATCGATATATGGTAGGCACAAACACATTTTTTTATTTTTGGCAATTTCGACTTAGAGTTAGGATGGTCTATGTGTGTTTTTACAATACGTGATTAGCCATATTATTTTTTGATTTCTCGGGCATTCTACATTGTGTTTACATTATATGATTAACCCTAATTCATTTTAATCTCTTGGGTTTTCTACATTGATGTCTAAATCATGTGATCAACCCAAATACTTTGTAATCTCTTGGATGCTTTACATCAATGTTTAAACCATGTTATCAATTGAAATACTTTTTAATCTCTTGGCGCTCTACATCGATGTTTAAACAATGTGATCAATTGAAGTACTTTTTAATCTCTTTAGTGCTTTACATCGTTGTTTAAACTGTGATGAACCCAAATACTTTTTAATCTCTTGAGCGTTCTACATTGGTGTTTAAACTATATGATCAATCGTAATTCAATATTTTTATGGGTACTCTTTATTGGGTTTCAAACGCTATGATCAACTTGAATTCATACAATGCTGGAGGAGAGTTGAGATAGAGCTAACTCTCTCACAAGCAAGTCCTTTTTAAGGCACTCTATCTGAACAGTTGCATTAAGTGATCAACACGAGAAGATCGACCGAGGGCCGTCTCATAGTCTCCTCATTAGGTTGGACCATCGAAGTGCTAACTCATTACGCCCGTAACTTGCCTGGGGAGACTTGAGATAAAACGCTCTCTCTCTCTCTCTCAGTAAGGAAACTTGATTAGTTTGGGCATTCTACCAAAGGTATTTAAACCAAGGTCATCAACATGCTATTTGCAGTTTACAATTTTATTTTTCTAAACATAGAGCTCAAAACCTCTAAATTTCATTTAAAGGCTGTTCATATGACAAACTGAAAAAAGAAAACATTCACTGCATCCACATCGTAAGCTTTAAGTAATATAAAAAAAATATGAACATAATAAGGTAGACCCAAACCAATAACAGTTGTACCAACATTCAAGATTTCTTTCCAAAGCATATATGTCATCCTCTCACTTGAATTGTTCACATTTCATGGTAGAAGATAACAGCTTCTGACCTTTGCCTGATCTCCTTAGATCTCTTGGATTCCTCTTTGTGCTGGATACTTCAGAACCTGGTGAAAAGTTGATGAAACTGCTCTCATCTTGTGCAACCAGCGTCTTCTAAGGATGGCATTGTAGTGTGCTGGAAAACCCATTATCACAGAATTGGCTATATATGTAGCTCCTGGCATCATTATTGGAAGTTTGATATTTTGTAGTCCTTCCATTGAAACCAACTAATGACGTGTCCTTTCTTTGCACATCCTCCATTCCGAAACTAAGCTCCTGAATGGTAGATAAGAATAGAAGGACCACCGATCTTTCAATAGCTATTAATATCCTCCCAACATTGCATAGACCTGTCCTCACAGTAATTATCAACAGATCATCACCAGAGGATGAAGTTTCTATTTTCGAAGCTCCTCATTTCCACTTCTAACTTCACTCATCATCCTTGTCGTTTCTTTTAGCTGCCTTTCCACTGCGGGCAAGATATCATCATATTCATCCTGTTCGACATTCTCTATTGAAGGCGATGAGAGAGGTCTTTTGGCTAGCTCAATTGCTTTCTCAGTCTGGCTTGTTGCTTTCTTGTTTGTTATTTTGTGATTTGATGTGATTGTTGAGAAATGTATGTGTGCAAAAATCTCTTTATTTGGTTAATCCAAATAAGTAAGATGTTACCAAATTAAAATTATGTACCCCACTGTAGGCGCCAAATAGTTGTTTGGATAAACAAACTAAGAAGATACATTTAATGTGACATGGGTGAATAACTTTATTGTTTGTAGCTACCTCTTTACTGTGTGTGTATGTATATATATATATATATATATATAAAATAGAATCAATAAGATACACATGTCATTACATCATTGGTTACAAGTAGGATAAATAAAAAAGTAGACTCATATGCTCATGTCCATGTGGCAGTTTGACACTGAGCTGGATCGGGTCCTGCTGCTTACTGACCTACAATAGTAGGTACTGAGCTAATGTCTAAACAATTACATTTTTGTCATAGTTTCATCATCAGTGCTTTCCAAATTCTAGGGTAGTTTGCTAAACTTTGCTTTTCTTTTTCTTTTTCCTGGATAGTTGCCAGCATTATCATTGCAGCGGCTGGATTCTTTTCTTTTTGCCAATATAAAGTTTAGGGAAATTTATTTATTAATATCTTTTTGATTACTTCCAGACTTTTATGATGATTGATATTTGCACCTCTATTTATTTATATTTTATATTTATTTTTTGGTATTATACAGATCACTACTTCAGATCCTCTGACAAATTTGGATAAAGAAAACAAAGACATATTGATGTATTGTACGGGAGGTATCCGTTGCGATGTATATTCTACTATTCTAAGGTAACTCGTATTTCTCTTCCTTTGTATTCTCATGTTGTTTCTCCGTTGTGGTTTTCAACCTTGATACCATGATGCACTCTTATGTTCACTATTTGGTTATATTAGAGGTTTGTTCCCCCCCCTCTTCTCAAAGCAATTGTTCTGCTGTTATGGATGGATTGCTGCTCCCTCTTTTTACATTATGTTATCTTCTATAAGAGTTTCCAATACTCATAGAAACTGGTTTTTATATATCTTGGTTATGTGCTTGTGATAAAAGAAACGTATTATACGGGCACAATGCTGTTGGTTTCCAATTCCAATATCAGCTATTTTTTTTAATATAATATGAAAGTACTATAATGTATATAATAACGTGGACAATGCAACTAAAATCTCTATTCTGTTTTATTGTTTTACAGAGCAACTGAATTTAGGTACTAGTTAGCCATGGATGTACTTGTTTTTATGGGTTGGTCAGTTTGAACAATTGTGTACTGTTGGAAGTTCGTAAATACAAAATAATTGGGAACATGGGGGCAAAATGCCAACTATTATTCATCATATTTAGTTCCTCTCTTTCTAGCACCTGGAATTTGCTTAACTTCTCATAACATTCAAGGGATAGAATGGCCACGTATAGTTTTCCAACCTGTTTCCTAATTGATTCGATTAGATTATGTTGTTATATGGTGGATTCTTCTAGTACAGTTGGTTGTGACTTGCAACTCTCGAGTATGGGAGATGCTTTATTCATAGGGTATTAGTCCAATCTGGATCCTTTTTTATGTTCAACTCCTGTGTTAGAACATTGTAAGTCTCTGCAGGCATTGGCATTCTGTAACAGCGAGGAGAAAACAGGAATTATGTTCGTTCACTTTTTTGGCAGGCAACAGGGATTTCAAAATTTGTACACAATAAAGGGTGGAGTTTCTCATTATCTGAAAAATGAAGGTTCGGTCAAATGGACTGGGAATTTGTTTGTATTTGATTCTCGACTTTCGCTTTCATCTTCTGTCTACAAGCCTGGAGCGATAACCGAAGCAGTTAGTAACCAGAAAACTTCTAGGGATAATGCATTTGCTAGATGCTACATATGTGGTTCTGGAGTCGATGAACTGAGGCATAGGAACTGCGCAAATCTTGACTGCAATCTGCTTTTCCTGTAGGCTTCTCAGCAATTTATATATTGCTCATTTTGTCTCATTTCAATTTTTCTCTAACATGCATGCAAACAAACAATCCTCAATGGTTGGTAAGTGGGGTCTCTTAAAATGACTCAATAACAAAAAATGGTTCCTATAGGTGGAAGACAACTATGCCATTTACTCCTCGTAGGGCCATGGCTGGGTTGTAGGCTCGTAGCCGTCTTTGGGTAATTTTTTGGAGTTCAAACTGCCTTGTCCATCTGAAATGTCAAATTCTTGACAGTTAATGCTTCCTTTTTGTCCTTGAAGTTTTATTCATCCCTTCATGTTTTTTTCCCCCTCCTTTGGTGATTATATTTTTTTTTGAGGCACCTTTTTTCAAAAATCACCTTTTTCACGGGGCTGGTTGTAAACAGCTCATTCCTTGAAAAAACGTTTTGAAGCCCATAATAGCATGTATAGTCACATAATGGAATTCTCTAAAATAGCATATAAGTTTTACATAGGGTGTATATAGTAAAAATACAATTTATGTACATTATGTATTTGAATGTACATCACGTACAATGTATACATATAAATGAATGTCATATGACAAATTTACACACTATGTACAACTGACATACTACTACCTGTGTATGCTATGCCGAGATTCAAAAAAAGAAAGAAATCTGGCAGCATATATGGTTAAAGTATTTTGTTTCAGTTTGAGGATCCTCTTCATTGCATGTAGTACTTCTAGCTTGAAGAATCAATATCACCTAATTTTCTACAAATTACTTTCGAAAGTGATATGATTCCGACCTAGTCTGACTTTTGTATTTTTCTTCATTTCTCCTTTCCCTTTTTTAATGAGATTTGGTTAAAATTTAAAATATGTGTCCATTTTTTGGTTTAGATGTTGTCCGGATTGTGTGAAGGATTTCAGAGGATGTTGCCATCTTCATTGCACTGCTGCTCCTCGACTTCGACCTCTTCTTCCTGGACATCAGAGATACAAAAAGTGGCACTTGTACAGAGTTTAGTGTAACAAAACCATTTCGAAGCTTGATTTGACTAAAATCCATAACCGTGAGATAGGAGATAAATTAGTAATTTGAGCTCGGAGCATTGTACCGAGAGAAAGTACACAGTTTTTGCTCTTATCGACTAGTTGTGATGTGAGTTTCAGCATAATACTAGCTGGGAGGTTAGTTTTGACAAAAAGTTGAATAGTGTAATATATATTGTTCCTTCTATTAATAGTACTAGTCTATAAGCACGTGTTTTGCACGTGTAAGATACAACAGAATAAAATTATTGAATTCATACATAAAATTATATTTATAAATTTATTTTAGATATGATTTTAATAAAATAATTTGAGTTTGTATGATACATACCATTTTCATTATGAGATAGAATATAATTTATTTATTTTTTAAATTTAGTAAAATTTACGTGTCTCACATTATTGCTACTAATTAAAATAAATGATGTAATAATTACATTTATTACTCTTCATGTTTAATAAAAGAATACACTTTATTTTTAGTAAAGCTTACAATTTGATACAAAATAAATTATATCATAACTCATAAACATTACAAAAATTATAATAAATCATATATAAGTTTTAACTTAATTTGTATTTAACAAAATAAATTATAATGGTATAAAGTAATTAAACTCTCAAACTATCAATTCATTTTATAGAATGCTTTTATAACAAAAAATTAAGGGATTTAGGGTTATAAAAAAAATCCTAATATTTTTAAAATTCATTAGTATAAATAGATAAAGAAATAAAAAAAATCTTAATATTAATAGAGAATTAAGTAAGTTTGAAATCTAATTTTAAAATTATTATTTTAAAATAACCTAGAATTAAGTAGGGTAATAATAGTTCAAATGTAATGCTTAAAAAAGAAGAAGTTATAATGCGATGCATGGTGAAATATGATTGCTCATAGTTTCAACCGTAAAAATCACATTCATCGATACAAAAATTTTCACGAAAAATGAATATAAGAAAACTTTAACAATAATTGGTAGATACCAAAAATGAACAAATTGCAAAACTGTAATAGGATTTTCTAAAATAAAAAAAGAAGTTACAACAATAATCTAAGAGGAAAATCACCAGTGCATTGAACCACCTAACTATTCATTATGAAAGTTAATGTTCAATTACAAAGCCAAGTCCTAGACCACCATTCATAAATAAAGCTCTAATATAATTTACTTATAAGTCGTTGCTTATTTCATAATCTACATTATATAGGTATATGGATTTGGCCCAACGTTTTAATATCTTGAATCACATGAGCAATCAAACCCGTTCAACAAACACCTAAAAAGTTAGCACAAATAACACAAGTGCAAAGTGTGTCCTAGAGTAGGATTAATAATGAAAAACTCTAGCTAGAAGATTTGAGATGTAAATCAAATAAATCAAATCATCTAGAAAACCCTAGAAGGAAAGTTAAGAGCACAATATCATAAAAACAAATAGGTTTATAAATCAATTAAACATAACCACGTAATGTTGAATAGATTAAATCAATAACAAGTCTAAAGAAATATGATCTAGTTTTTATAAAACATTTGAGAGAGCAAGAAAAAAATAATCAAATGAAGAGCATTGTTGTTAAAATAGGAGAATTGAAACCCTAATGTTAGGTCATTGTGTAATGATCACTTTATACATAGAACATTTCTTGGAGTAATAATAAATAGGGGCAATATGTTAATCTATCAGTTTGGTTCGAGTAAACAAAAAGGTTTTAGTTAAAAACTTACGCCCTCGATTGATCCAAACCAGGCTCGATCGATCATTGAAACACTTTTTGTGGACATGTGATAACAAATGTGCTGACATGTGATAAAAAATGCTAGGTAGATTGCAGAAAAGAGTAGCCTTACGTGCACACATGCACGCAACATGGGAAATGTGTAATGCATGGCATGCTACCAAATACAAATCCAACACAATGTTGCATGGTGAATCGAACCAAAGGGGTAGGACCTAGTTAATTTTCAGATTATATAACAAAGGGTTTCTCCACAAATCAATGGATATTACTCACCATTACTTTGAAGGGAAAGATGCCACAAGGAGGTGTTGTTTCCTTGATAATTTTAACATAAAAACACCCTAACAAGTATGGATATTATTCACCCCAAATGCTTTGATGCTAAACAATGCAACAAAGGTTGCCAATCCTTTGATAAGTTTCTTGAAGAGGAACAAAGAGCATGAATAAGCTCTCAAATGATTTGAAAAATCAAATATCATTAATGTGTGAAGTGGAGGTAGTTGAGTTGCTTTTAAGTATTTATAGGATACAAGGAAACCCTAGAAAATATTACATCACAACCCATGATTTCATCCAAGGGTTGAATAGTAAAATAGTCCCAAACAGTCCAAAAAAAATGGAGCAAAAATTAGCAAGAAAACCTTAGAAAATATTACATCACAACCCTTGATTTCATCCAAGGGATGAAAAATAAAACAATCCAAAACACGTGACAAAGGTGCAATATGCCTAGTCCAATTTTGCCAAGCTTTTCCCAATCCTTACACTCCCATTTTGGCTCCCCTTGATTATGCATGACCTCTTGAATATGCCCATTTAAAGCCTCCTAGAGTTGTGCCTTCCTAGACCTTATGATTGGTCCACTTGGGATTTTTATGGATCCATGATTCTCATCATTCCCCCTTTCTTCAAGAGGATTCATCCTCGAGTCATCACCTACATAATCAAAAAGAGAAAGATCAGAAACATTAAAGGAGTTACTCACATTATACTCACCAGGAAGATCGATTTTGTAGGCATTGTTGTTAATTCACTTGATCACTTGAAAAGGCCATCTCCCCGAGATTACAACTTGGACCTTCATTTTTCAAGGGATCGTTCCTTCCTCATATGCACTGAAACCCAATCACTAGGCTAAAAAATGACTTTGTCATCCGTTGTTGGCCCTACGAGCATAATTCACATTTCTCTTCTCAATTTACTCATGAATACATTCATAGAGTTTCTTAACCATTTCAGCCTTCCTAGCACTATCTATGTTAGTCCTCTTTAAAATAGGTATAGGTAATAAGTCCAAAGGAGTTAGTGGATTGAAACCATAAACAATTTCGAGTGGAGAATGATCAATATTTGAATGCATACTCTGGTTATAGGCAAATTCAACATAAGGTAAACAATCCTCCCAATTTTTCAAATTCCTTTTTATTACTGCCCAAACAAAATGGATAGAGTCCTATTGACTACCTTAGTTTTCCTATCAATTTGTGGGTGACAATTAGTCGAAAACAAGAGTTTAGTGCCTATTGTAGCCCAAAGATTTCTCCAAAAATAACTAAGGAATTTAACATCCCTATTAGACACAATGCTCCTAGGAATTCCATTAAGCCTAACAACCTCCCTAAAGAATAACTCTGCTACATTAGTGGCGTCATCAGTTTTATGACGCACTATGAAGTGTGCCATTTTAGAAAACCTATCTACAACCACAAAAATGGAGTCTCTACCCTTCTTAGACCTAGGAAATCCTAAAATAAAATCCATGGAAATATCTACCCAAGGTGTGCTAGGTATGGGCAATGGAGTATATAGTCCTTGTGGTAGATTTTGGATTTGGCTTGCTTACAAGTGATGCATCTAGAGTATATTCTTGCTATATCCCTCTTCATTGTTGACTAATAACAATTCTCACATACAACATCTAGAGTCTTATTAATTCCAAAATGCCCCCTTAATCCTCTCCCATGGGCCTCTTTAATCAATAATTCACAGATTGAACATTTGGATATACACAATTGATTTTCTTTAAATAAATACCCATCTAATTTATAATTTTTTTCAAAAGAAGCTCTTTCACATGCATGGTAAACAACATAGAAGTCATCATCATTAGCATACATTTCCTTAACATATTCAAATCCTAGCAATCTAGTATTTAGTGTTGTAAGTAAGGATCTCTGTGATAAAACATCGGCTACAACATTAACAATATAAGGAAATGTCTCATTGAATTCCATCCATCTAGCATGACTTCTATTCAATTTACCTTAGCACCTCAGATGTTTTCAAGATTCGTGATCGGTGTGGATGACAAATTCCCTTAGTCAATGGTAATGTTTCCATTTCCCCAGGGTCCTAACCAAGGCATAGAGCTCAATATCATACGTTGGACAATTAAGGGTTGTTTCGTGAAGTTTCTCACTGAAATAAGCAATAGGCTACCGTTTTTGCATCAAAAAAGCTCATATACCTATTCCTGATGCATCACACTCAACTTCAAAGGCTTTAGTAAAATCTGGTAAAGATAAAACATGTGCATAACAAAAAAATCCTTTAATGTTTTAAAGGATCTTTCTTGATTCTCGCCCCACTTAAAACCAACAGAATTTTTAATGACCTCTGTTAGAGGCGCAACTAGTGTATTAAGATCTTTGAAAAACCTTCGATAAAAACTAGCCAAGTCATGGAAGCTCCTAACCTTAGTGACAGATTTAGGTGTGGGCCATTCTCAAATAGCCTTAACCTTTTCCTCATTCACTTGTATTCCCTTAGAACTAACAACTAAACCAAGAAAAACTAACTTTTCCATGCAAAAACAACACTTTTTTAGGTTTGCACACAAATTTCCTTTTCTCAAAATTTCAAGCACATACCTAAGATGTAAGACATGCTCTTCAAGAGTTTTACTATAAATGAGAATATCATCAAAATAAAAAACCAAAAAATTTCCAATAAATGCACACAGAACATGATTCATAAGTCTCATAAAAGTGCTAGATGCATTTGTTAGACCAAATGGCATGACTAACCACTTATACAATGCATGCTTTGTTTTAAAAACGGTTTTCCATTCATCACCCTCTTTCATCCTAATTTGATGATATCCACTGCTCAAATCAATTTACCGTAATTTTTGTTGATGGCTTAGAAATCAACACACATCCTGCTTGATCCATCCTTCTTGGGCACGAGTAGCCCAAGAGCAACACATGGAATTAGGCTCTCCCTTACTTGACCTTTGATCAAGTACTCTTTAATCTGCCTTTGAATCTCCTTAGTTTCTTTGGGGTTGATCCTACAGGCGGTTCGATTTGGAAGATAATCTCCCAATTTGAAGTCAATTTAATGCTCGATCCCCCTAATTGGTAGCACCCTATCCAAAATTTCTTTAGGGAACACCTCTGATTAGAACAGGATTAATAATGCAATACCGATCTTACGGATATCCTTTGATTTTATAATTTGTAAAACTCTCGCAAGTGCATGAATCAAACAAATGATAAGTATACTCCCAAGGTTGATCTAAGGAAGGAATATATGTGGTTTTTAATTTATTATTCAAAATCTTAAAAACGTAATTATATCCTGAACATCTTGTCATGATATTTTGGTTATTTTTTATTTTCTAATCTAATAACAAAAAAAAAATAAACATAGATATAGATTCATTACACAATAATACAAATTTTATCATTCATAGTAGTGGAGTATTTAAGGATAAAGAACTAAGTTAATTATTCTTTCTCATATTATTTAGGTTATTAAGGATATAAATTAATATTTATTGATTTTCTCTTTTTAGTACGAAAGTGTCCTTAGGTGGGTCCCAAATTCTTTTGTTTAATATTAATTAACTAACATCCTTAGCCAATACCTATTAATTAATTAAGTATTAAATTTCAGTTTTATTTATAAGAAAATATCAAACCATCTAGTCACAACTTTAGGCGGAGTTAGTTAATTAGACTTTATTCAAGGTGTCCAAATTAAACCTAAGAATTTAATTATCCAAGTACTAACTTTCAAGTTTTAAAACCATTACTGAAAATATGTCGTTAATACATTTTCGAATAATAGTTCTTATAAAAACTTTTGAAATAGAGCTTCACTCTAATTATTGGGCAATTGTACCAACAAATAAAAGAGTATTACTCTAAATCAAACTGGATAATTAAACCTTAAAATCTGATATTCAGATTTAAGTTTGTCATGAAAAATAATATATTTCTCTCTAACATTCTTAATATAAAATTGTGAATAAAAATAAAATCAAGTTATTTTATGGAAATATTTTACCCATTAATATTTCGCAAGCATAACAATATTATTATTATATCATATTTATAAACAATCAACCATGTTAAATTCAATCACAGACAAATTAAAAATAACATATTAGAATAAAACATAAAAAATAATTGAAAATAAATTATTTTAAGATTATACCTCAAAAGAGTCATTATAGAATTTTGATGTTAATTCTTTTGCTGGAAAACATTCAAATGGATTTGCATTTCCATTTATTGAATTAAAAACTAAAAATCTATAAAAATATAGTTAGTTCTTTCCAAAAAGAGAAGAACTTTAAAACTAAAAACTAAAAAAAAGAAAACTTTCTAGAGAGAGAAAGATAGAGAGAGAAAGAGCTCAAAAATTGTGTTTTATAATGGGGGAAGAGGGTCTTTTTATAGGTGAGGAAAAGGCCAAAAAAGGTGAAAAAATATTTCAAAATTTGAATTTGGACGCATTTGGACAAGTTGACACGCGTATGGGGTGCAAACATTTTAACAGACGGGCGTTTGGCATGGTAGACGGGCGATTGTACCAACAAATAAAAGAGCACTACTCTAAATAAGACCGGATAACTTTGCTGGCTGTTTGTAAACATGATATAATAATAACGTTGTTATGCTTGCGAAATATTAAATAGGTAAAAATATCTAAAATGAATTGATTTTGTTTTTATTCAATATTTTATATTAAGAATGATAGAGAGAAATATATTATTTTTCATTACAAACTTAAATCTAAAAATTAGATTTTAAGGTTTAGTTATCCGGTCTGATTTAGAGTAGTGCTCTTTTATTTGTTGGTACAATCGCCCGGTAGTTAGAGTGAAGCTCTATTTCAAAAGTTTTTATAAGAATTATTATCTGAAAATGTATTGACAACATGTTTTCAGTAGTGGTTTTAAAACTTGAAAGTTAGTACTCGGATAACTACATTCTTAGGTTTAATTTGGACACCTTGAATAAAGTTTAAATTGTCTAACCCCACCAAAGGTGGCATTTAAATGGTTCATTTTCAATCTCTTAGAAAAAGGAATTAATTTAATTAACCAAATTAGTTATCGACCCCACCCATAGTGTTAATTGATTTGTTTAGTTAACAAAGAATATCTAATCCCACCAAAGGTGGTATTCATATAAAAAAGAGAGAATCAATAAATATCAATTCATATCTTTAATAACCTAAATAATATAAGCAAGCATAATTACTTAGTTATTATATCCATAAATACTCTACTATTATAAAAGATAAAATTTGCATAAATGTTTATTGAATCTGTATCTATGTTTATTTTTATGTTATTAGGTAAAAAACACAAAAACCCAAATATCGTGACAGGATGTTTAGGATTTAATTTCGTTTTTAAAAGTTTGAATAATAAATTAAAAACCACATATATTCCTTCCTTAGATCGAACTTGGGAGTATACTTATCATTTTCTACGAAATGATTCGTGCACTTGCGAGAGTTTTATAAATACATAAAACCAAATGAACGGTAGAATCGACGATGTCGGTTCTGCCCCATCAATGACCTTCATGTCCTCCCAATTATCTATGGGGTTTTCACGCTTTCTCCTCCTACTAATGACCAATTGATCCCACCAATTTTAAGGATAGTCAGAAAACTCAATGACAACGAGTTTTACCTTTTTTGCCATGGAGTAGTTGTGGAACTAAAAAATGTGCTCCACCTTCTTCTCCCACTCCAAATATAACTTCAGGTCATTCTTTCCTTGGAATGGTGGTATCTTCATTTTTATACTATATAGGTCCCTATCAACTCCATCTTAGGCCCTAGGTAGGGGTCTCCACATTCCTCCAATACCATTTTCTCCTCCTCTATGTCCATTTCTTCTTCCTCTAGGCATTCTTCCTTCTTATTCCTCAATATCATCTTAAACATGAGCTTGCCTCTTAACCCCCTAACATTGGGTGGAGGTGTTTATAGTTGTATAGCTGCTAAGGAATTTTCTTGCCTTTCCAATCAATCATTCATATCGACCATCAAGTTGTTCATCCTCTCAAAGGATTGTTGTAAAACCCTCATCATGAACATCATATCTTGTCTTTTTTTGGGACAACCCCTGTTGGACATTTTTTATATTCTACACAACAAGAGGTTAGTGTAATAAAATAGAACCAATGTAAATTCACTCATTACCTTACATGTTTAGCGTTCAGATTGATCGCTCAAGCCCTCTTAGCTCCTAATCAAAGCAACCCAATCCAGGAATTCCAAAACAATTATAGAATTATCAAACACCCATAAGGTAGTTCACAATATCCCACTTGTTAAATCACAAAGGAAACTAACTCAAAAGTGTTTAGGATCTTAGACTAGAAGAATTAAGCACAAGGGGAAATCAAAAGATCAACAATATTGGAAAAACAACAATTTCCTCAAAGAACTCAACACATAATTGAGAGTTTATAATAATATGGAAAATTTCTTGGAACTATGAGTTTAAGCACTCACTAGAAATTAGAATATGTAATGTGGCATCTTTTCATTGTCTCTTTGTTTTTTGAATAAATTTAATTTGGCCATTCCTTCTCTTTTTTTGAACAAATATGCTAATAACTCAAGAGTAAATCAATACAACACTTTCAATATTAGTTTGAGAATTTTACGATACATAAAATAACATATAAATTACAACACAAAAGGGAAATGAAGTTTCTGTAGGAACTACCACAAAAATACTAGAAAATTATCAGGAATTATAGAAAAATATCAGAAACAACAAAAAATGCAAGGAAAATGCAGAAAATCGTGGAAACAAAGAAGAACAATATTTTTAGGGTTTGGAAATTAACATTTTAGCAAGAGCATAACATAGAGATACTTTTTTTGTATGTGTCAAAAACTAGACAAGAACACAAAGAGGGGTTGTTTCCTTGATAAGCCTAGCATAAAAAAACCTAAACAAGTATGGATATTACTCACCAAAAATTCTTGGATGATAAACAATGCCACAAAGGTTGTCAATCCCTTGATAAGTTCCTTGAAGAGGAAATAAAAGCATGAATGAGCTCTCAAATGATTTGAAAAAATAAAATATAATTAATGTGGGAATTGGAGGCAATTGAACTATTTTTAAGTATTTATAGGATAGAATGAAACCCTAGAAAATATTACATCACAACCCTTGTTTTCATCCAAGGGTTGAAAAAAAAAATAGTCCAAAACAGTCATAAAAAATGGTGCAAAAATGTGCAAGAAAATCGTAGAAAATATTACATCAAAACCCTTGATTTCATCCAAGGGTTGAAAAATAAAACAGTCCAAAACGCACGGCAAAGGTGCAATGTGCCTAGTCTATTTTGCCAATTTTTCCCTAATTTCTTTGATAGTTTTTTTCCCAATCCTTATGCTCCCATTTTGGCTCCCCTTGATTATGCATGACCTCTTGAATGAGCCCATTTAAAGCCTCCTTGAGTTGTGCCCTCTTAGACCTTGTTATTGGTACACTTGGGGGATTTTTATAACTCTATGATTCTTATCACATGGCCTCACTTTGTTAGGCTATTATCATATATGGGTTGGTGCACTAGAATGTGTTCATTCTGCTGTAAATATGAGGATATTACTTGTATTCAAGATAAGATTGTAACATATGATTATAGATTGAGAAAGTGAGTTGTATAGGCTATAGAATTTTAGAGAGAGAAAGGTTTGTTAAAGAAAGCATTTCTTGAGAGTTCATGTTCATATTTCTCGGATCAAATGTCAGAAAGATCTAATTGTGAAAGGTTGTAATTGGTGTAAGGATTACTCATTGTTACTATTTGATTGGAACCACATTGGCTCCCATGGATGTAATCCTCACATTTAGGAAGAACCACGTAACAATTCTTGTTTCTTTCTATGATTTTATATGCTTGTTTCTATCACTTTTCTGTGCTACCAATCAAGGAAATCTAGTGGGTGTATGTATCAAGGAGGTCGAAGAATTTATGATTTTCCTAATAATTAGTGGTATCAGAGCTTGATTCGAGAAGGTTAAGGAATCGATTAGAGGAACACAAACTGTGGAAATCAAGAAAGGCTCATGGTACTCAAAAGAAAGTTTTTCAATTCTAAAAAATTCTTGACACTATTGATCTTTGTAAGGGCATAAAAAATTAGGAAGGTATCAATGGCTATCACCAAGTATGATGTTGAGAAGTTTGATGGAATGGGTGAATTTGCATTGCGGTAAAGAAAGATGAAGAATGTGTTGATATAACTAGTGTTATACTTGGCTATTGATGAAGTCTTCCCTACTTAAACCAAAAGGAAGAAAATAAGAGAATCTTGAAGAAAGAAAGTAACTATATAGTGCTATGTTTGGTTGATAATTTCCTATGGTAAATTCAAGATTTGAAGACTGCCAAAGAAATCTGGGAAAGGTATGAGACCTTATATGATAATAAGACATTGTCAAACAAAATATTCTTGAAGGAAAGGATTTTTAGTTTCAAGCTAGATCAATCAAAGACTCTTGATTATAATCTTGATCAATTTAAGATTATTAATGCACATTAGCCAATTTATACAAGAAGGTTGATCAAAAGGATTAAGCAATAATCCTACTTAATAGTTTTCCAAAGTCTTTTAATGAACTTAAGACGAAAATCAAGTATGGCAAGGAATAACAAAAGCTCAATTTTGTTGTTTCATCTCTTAAATATTGGGAACTTTATCACAAGAATTTCAAGAAAGCCAAAGGTACCAGTGAAGGGTCGTTTGTAAGAGGGAGATATGAGAAGATAACTGATGGGTCTAAGAGGAGAGGGAAATCCATATTGAAATCTAGAAACAAGAAAAACTTCAAGTGCATCATACGCAAAAAAGAAGGCCATTTCAAGAGAAATTTTCCATCAAGAGAAGGTAAGAGCTATGACTCAGAAAATGGGTGTAATATAGATGCAAGTATTGTGGAAGAAGGATATGAAAGCTCTGATGTTTTAGTTGTTACAATTGAAAAGTGTGAAAGAATGGGTGTTAGATTCTGGCTACACATTTCATATGTGCCCTAGCAAGAAGTGGTTTAGGGAGTTGAATGAAGGCTACATTGGGATGGTGTTACTTGGAAAAATATGAATGTGAAGTGAAAGGAATTGGATACATTCAGACCAGGCTCAATGATGAAACAATTAAGATACGAACTGATGTGAGATTTAAGGAGAAATTTGATTTCGCTTGGAGCACTCAATGTCTCAAGTTATTCAATCAGATTAGAACAAGGTACATTGAAGGTACTAAAGGGATCTTTAGTTGCTATGAAGGGATTAAGGAAGCATGGGCTTTACATCCTCTAAGGTAAAACAATTCTTGATCATGGAGATGCTTTGACAACATCATCAAAGCTTGGTACTACTCTTGCACAATAGGCTTGGGCATATTAATGATAGACGTCTCATATAACTCTATAAACAAGGTGTCTTGGGAAGAGATAGGTTACAACAATTGGAATTTGTGAACACTACATACATGGCAAGAAGACTAAGGTGAAATTCGATATTGGTAAGCATACAACAATAGGCATTTTAGATAACATACACATATATCTTTAGAAGCCTTCATCAATATCATCACTAGATGGAAGTAGGTATTATATGTGTCTAATTGATAACTACTCAAAGAAGGTCTAGGCCTATATTTTGAAGAGCAAGGATAAGACATTTTCTATGTTTCAATCATGGAAGGCTCTAATGGAAAATTAGACAAGAAAAGGAATTAAGATGATTAGAACTGATATTGGAATGGAATTTTACAATATTGAGTTTGAGAATATATATGAGAATTATGGTATTTAGAGACATAAGAAAGTAACAGGTACTCCTCAAAAAAATAGTTTGGTGGAAAGCATGAATTGAACCATCCTAAACAAGGCGAGCTGCATGCTTTCTAACTCTAAAATGTCTAGAAGATTTTGAGCTAATGTAGTTCCAATTGATACTCACTTAATTAATAGATCACCATATTTATTAATTGACTTTAAAACCCCAGAAGAGAAGTGGAGTAGAAGTCATGCAGATTATAGCAAGCTCAGGTTGTTTGAATGTTTAGCCTTCACTCATTTGAATGATGTGAAGCTTTAAACAAGATGAAAGAGGGTTATTTTTCTAGGTTATCTTGATGGGGTGATGGGATATAGGTTTTGGGATCCAGAAGCAAAGAAATTTTTTAATAGCAGAAATTTGACTTTTGTTGAGAATGATACTTAAGGTGACAAAAATGTTGAACCAATTGTTGAGAAAGTAAAGGTACCTGTCTCAATTGAGATGGAGAATCACCTTAGGAACTATAAATCAGATCAAGGTGTGTGAGAGAGATCTGATGAAATAAGTTTGATCCAATTAATGTTGACTTTGGAGAGTCATCTACCAGTGAACATGAAGATGTTACAAGAGCTTAATACCGGGATCTTCAGGATTATTCCATGGCTAGAGATATGCCTAGGACAATGACAAAGAAATTATGAGATATGACCATACTGACTTTATTTCCTATGCTCTTATAGTTAGTAAATATATTGATAGAATTTAGCCTGAAAATTATGTAGAAGTTATGTCTAGTAGACATGAAAGACAATGAGAAGAAGTAATGATGGAAGAAATGAAATGACTCTTGAAAAATGGCATATTAGTGCTTGTAAAGAGACCAAAAAAGGCAAGATTGGTTGGAATAAAATAGGTGTTCAAATTTAAAAGAAGGAATAGAAGGGTTGAATCAACAAGGTATATGGTAAGAGTAGTTACTCAAGGCTTCTCACAAAGGGAAGGGATAGACTATAATGAGATTTTTTTGCCTGTTTCCAAATGCACTTCAATCATAATTCTTCTTTCCTTGGTAACCTAGTTTGATCTTAATTTGGATCAAATGGATGTGAAGATTGCATTCTTACATGGAGAGCTTAAAAAACCATTTATATAAAGCAACTAGAGGACTTTGAGGTTAAGAGAAGAAAGGATGATACTTGTCTCTTAAAGAGATCATTGTATGGACTTAAATAGTCCCCATGCCAATGGTATAAGATGTTTGATAGCTTTATGATTGATTTAAAGTTTCAAAGATGTGAGTATGATGCTTGTTTTTATTTTCGAAAAGAAATTAATGGGAATACAATTTATCTATTATTGTATGTAGATGATATTTTTTTCACAAGCAAGGATCTTAAAGATTTAATGCATTTCAAATAGCTTCTAAAAACTGAATTTGAGGAAAAAGACTTAGGGAAAGCTAAGAAGATGCTTGGTTTGGAAATTTCAATAAATAGAGAGAAAGGAGAGTTATTAGTAACTCAAACTGGTTATCTAGAGAAGATTCTCAAGAAATTTGGAATGGAATTAGCCAAACCACTTTTAAATCCTCTAGCATCCCATTTTAAATTTTCTTAAGATTAATCTCTCAAAACTGATCAAGAGATAAAAGAAATGACAGGTGTGCCTTACTTAAGTTTTTTTAGTAGCCTTATGTATGCAATGATTGTAATGAGAACAGACTTAGCACACTCAGTCAGTGTTGTATATAGGTTTATATCAAAACTTGTGAAGGAACATTAGGCTGAAGTGAAATGGATCTTATGGCACCTAAAGTGAACAGACTTAGCACCCTCACTAGTTATGTTTTCACTTTATTTGGAAAAATTATGAGTTGGAAGAGCAAATTTCAATCAATTATGGCTCCCTTCACTATTGAGGAATAAAAAAGTGTGTACTGAGGCAATTAAAGAAGCTCTATGGATAAAAGGGTTCATAAGTAAATTGGGGTTATCACAGGAAACTATTAAAGTTAGGTGTTATAATCAGAGTTTGATTTACATATCCAAAAATCTATTGTTCCATGAGAGGACAAAACATATTGATGTAAGGCTACATTTCATCAGGGATATTCTTAGTAGTGGGTTGGTTAAAGTGACCAAGGTTTTGTAGAAGAAAATCCATCAGATATGCTCATCAAAGTGGTTATAACAAGCAAGCTTAGGCACTGTATGAACTTGCTCATGGTTGTTGAAGGTTACAGATGATGAGTGGAACAAACAGTGCTAGATTTAGTTCAACTAGAAAATGGGTTATTTGTCATCAAGGTGGAGATTTGTGGACATGTGATAACAAATCTGTTGACATGTGATAATAAGTGCTTGGTAGATTGTAGAAAAGAGTAGCCTCCCATGTACGCATGCATGCAACATGGGAAATGCACAGCGTATGACGTATGGTATGCCACCAAATGCAAGGGCAGCTCAACACAACATGGTATCACATCACTTTGTTAGGCTATTATCGTATGTGGGTTGGTGCACTAGAATGTGTTCTTTATGCTATAAATAAGAGGATATAACTTGTATTCAAAATAAGATTGTAACATATGATTGTAGATTGAGAATGTGAGTTGTATAGGTTGTGAAATTCTAGAGAGAAAAATGATTGTGAAAGAAAGCAATTTTGAGAGTTCATGTTCATCTTTCTCGGATCAAATGCGAGAAAGATCTGATTGTGAAAGGTTGTAATTGGTGTAAGGATTACTTATTGTTGCTAGTGGATTGGAAATGCATTGGTTCCCATGGATGTATGCCTCATATTGAGGAAGAACCATGTAATAATTCTTGTGTTTTTCTAGGATTTTATATGCTTGTTTTTATCACTTTTCTATGCTACCGATCAAGACAATATTGGGGGCATGTGTGTGTATGTCAAGGTGGTGGAAGAACTGGTGATTGTCCTACTTTTCGATTGATCCTTCAACTATTAAGAAAAGCTTGAGATCGGGTAGATCAAACATGATCAATCTGGCCTCTCAATCAATCAAACCTAATTTTGATCAATCTATTCCAATTGAAACTCAACCTGAGAGCATATAAATCATACACGATCAATCTATCACTTTGATCAATCAACCTACTACTCGATTTATTTCACTGGCATATATTCCAAATGTACTTATACGTGTAAAATCAATTATAACATGTTTAAGAAATAAGTGTATATCTGAAACACATCACCTTGAAGCCTAGAATTTTTTTGGCTTGAATAACGGTCATGAAAACGTACCTAGAAACTAGTTTAGACTTATACATTTTGTTCATAAATACCACCAACACTTATAAACCTTACACATTTTATTATAACTATATAATACTTACAAATCCATATCATTACCTAAATTAATGTACAAAATTTCATAATATTTGTATGAAATTCAATAGTTTAGATCTATATATTATTAATATTTTAATTTTATTATTAAGAGCAATTAAAATCAGATAAGAAAATAAGTAAAAGAAAGACATCTGGATTCAAAGAAAGAAAATGATACCAATAACATAGATGGATTCATTCCATTCCATATCTTTGTTTTTGTTCAATAGTCAATGTAAACACTTACAAAGAAATAATTGAAAGTTTGCATAGTCAAATGAAAGGAAAATAAAGTTTTAAAAAATAACTACTAAAGCTAGTAGATTATGAATCAATATCAACATAAAAATTAAACATAAATAATTCAAATAAATGTCTTTAAAAAGCATAATTTTTTCTTCATTCTTACAATAAAGATTATATTGATTCTAGACGGGATAAAGAATATGTATGCATACTTTAGTTTTTAGTGAGCCTAATAAACCAATATGTCAATTTTTTATGGATGAAGGAGTAATTAAAGTAACAATCAATTTACACACATATGCTATTAAATTAACCTCTAGTCTTTCCCCTCCTTTTGCACCTTGTGTTATTCCAATAATTAACCCTATTATATTCCATAAGATGATAAAGTATTGATTTTTTAAGGGAATAATTAATTTAATTCTTCTTAAAAAATATATTATAAATCAATAAATGCAAGTTTTAGTTTATGAGAGTATGGAACATCAAAAGTTATTATACAAAGACTCGCATTTATGAGTTTTTTTAATAATAAAATAAGCATTTAATAATAAAATAAGTATTTTATTTGAACTAAAAAATAGTTTAATTTTACTATATAAAAAGAGAAAAAACAAATGAAAAACAAATAATTAAAAGGTAATATGAAATCTTAAATTATATTTTTTTTTTACTAAAACCTTAAAATAGGACTTAAATATCCCTTGACTTATATTTTAACTTTTAAACAATAACTATTCCATATAGAATAAGTTAATTATTAGCCAACTAATTAATTATTAATTAATGAGTTAAAGCTAACGTTACAAAATTACGTTATTCAAACCCTTTAAACCAATGAATTATGAATTAAGTTAATTTTTTTTATAAGTGCTAATGAATTAATGTAATAACTACAGAAAATATTGATTATTATACTATTGAATTACATCTAAAAGTTTACAAAAAGTGTAACAATAAATATATTTCAGAGGATCCAATACTTCAACAACTAGGATAAAAAGATACGGATTCTTTAGAGGCTTATCTCAACTCGCAAGAACTTACAAGTAGGAAAATAAATAGAAAATAGAAGGGAAATAAACGAGACCTAAAAACAAGGTAGAAAGCAATAACCATATTAAACTAATCACAAAGTTGTCACATTAATTTAATGATAACAGATAGAATAAATGTTGAAAGGTACATAGAGTGGGCTAAGAAGATAACCATAAGTTAATAGGCATAGGAGATAGATAGAAAAACATAAAATATGCAATATCAGAAAAGCAACCAATGCTTTCCAATCATAGTTAAAGTCTCATATATTGGCACATATTTGAATGTAACTCAGATTGTACTAACTCAAGACCATATCATATAAACAAACTGATATAATGAGATAAACCCACATAGAATCCCTACCTATGTTGTAAAATCTTTGAATTGCTTATGGCAACCACTCAGCGGAAAGAATATGGCTCACCTTTGGATCCCCACTAATAAAAATAGTGTGATAGGTCATAAATGATTAATAGTGATAGAAGAGACACCAACCTCAATGTTGAACACAACTAGCAAACACTATTCCAAGAATACATTTATATAACTTATCCCAACTTGAGAACACAGTTTTTCTCATACAGATATGACTCATGAATACAAAATAAAACACTTAAGATAAAAGTGAACCATAATAAAAAAAATGAGATGTCTATTTGACAAAGCTTCGCTAATTTTTTTAATGACATCAACAATAAAAGAGAGGATATTTATAGAACAGTTATCAGCTTCCTAAGGCCTCGTCGATCCCTTCATCGACCTAGTATTTGTGAGGGTAATACCATACACGGTAAGGGTAATAATTGTTACACTTCCCAATTAGGGTTGGAGAGGGGTTGATGAGCTAGGTTAGAAACCCTTTAAAAATGATTTTTTTTCGTTCTAAAAATTTCCAAGTAATTTTCTACAAATTCATGCAAGTTAAACGCAACTAAATCACAAACAACATAACCTAGAATGCATACTAAGAAAACCAAAATCCTATGGTGTATGTAAACATGCTCACATATAAAGTGTTTCTAACTAAGTGTCTATGTGCATTACTAAACCATTAGTAAGCAACCTTACATAGAGGAAGACAATACACTAAATAGAATAAATAGACTTCGTCTTTTGTATATGAGATGCCAACATGGACACAAAAAGACTTACAAGACTTACAATCTCTCCCTTTGTCTTTTTTTATGCTTGCAAATGTTAATTAGTTTGTAGTGCTATTATCGGTTTACCTCACAATTACACTAAAAAATTGATGTGACAAAATTAGACGTACAAATTTTGTATGATTTATAAAATAGCTCGTAAGTGTACAAATCACTTATAGAAAATAATAAGTATGCTTCCAATATATAAAGAGGAATCATGTGGTTTTTAAATCATTCAAAAAATTATTTAAAAATGAAATTAAATAATGTAAACATCCTAGCACAATTGTTTTTGGTTGAGTTTCTAAACTACTAACATAAAAATAAATATAAATTCAATAAACATTTAAGCAATTAAACATTTATCATGCAATGGAGAATTTATGAGATATATTAGTTAGTTAATTATGCTTGTTCAATATTAAGTAGAATATTAAAGATATAAATTAAGATTATTGATTCTCTCTTGTATTTAAAAATAAAAGATTAATTAAGTCTACCATTTATTATTAATTAAAATCACTTACCACCTTCGATTGGATCCAGCAGTTAATTTTAATTAAATTATGCTTCTTTTGTAAGAGATAGTGAACCATTTAATTGCCTCATACGGTCGAATCTAAGAGTTTAAACTTATATCAAGGTGTCTAAGTTATATTTATGATTTAAGTATCTGGAACTAAAATTTTATATTTTAAAACTATTACGAAGGATATGCCTTCAATAAATCTTCAGTAATAATTATTATAAAAATCTTTGAAATAGAGCCCATTTTAACTATATAGTTGATATAGACCAAAAGATTTAATAGTGCAACTCTAAATTAGATTCAAATAATTTAAATCCTAAATCTAACTCTCTTGTTTATTATGAAAAAATATTTGTTAATATATTTTTCATTTACAAACTTTGGTTTAAATCTTGATTGCGAAATAAAACTTAATTCATTTTATAAAAATGTTTAATCTATTTTAATATTTTACAAGTGTAACATTATTAATAATATCACATATTATTTATAGCCAAATAAACATAGTTTAATAAATTATCAATAAATTACACATATAGCGTATGAAACCATACTTATAAATATTCTGAAAAGAATACATTTACAATATACCTTAACAAAATCCTTAGGATTTCTTCGGAAAACCTCCAAATAGAATTGATACATTTTTTATATAATTGAAAGTAAAATCTATTACAATAATTAAAATTTTCAACTCTTAAATGCTAGAAGAACTTTAAACTACCAAAAAAAAGCTAAGAAGCTTACTGCTAAGAGAGCTACAGGATTCTAGGATATTATTTTACAATAGAAATAAGGTCATATTTATAGGATGAGGAAAAGAGAAAAAATAGAATTTTTAACTTGCCACTACAACATACATTTTTTTCATGCTACATTATACACAACTGTAAATAGTTTGAGCATGATCCACTTTCTTCGCATTGCAGCATACAAAGTTTTCACACCGCAACCCATATCCTATCTACAATGCATTTAGTCTTTTCCTTTGGTCCCGTGTCATAGTTCAAAACAAATTCATGCCTTGGCATACTCCAAACTACATCACTTAAGAAACCTAAATTCCATGTAATTTCTTTTTCCAATTTTTAAACATATGTATTGATTTAAAAATGCTTTCTTTTAATCTTCAAAGTTGTAATTGAGTGCTTCAAGTATAATTCTTTAGGTTCATTTATTTTAATACAAGAAATTCTGAAAAAATAACAAAATATTCCCATAATTTTGAAAATATAGATTTCCTTAAAATGATAGTAAAAAAAGAAAATACAAATATATATAATCATTAAACATATATAAAATCATGATATATTAAGTGCTTTTGAGAATCTATCACTTTCCTTGACATAACACTACACAACTAATATAAATGCTCATTAATATGAGGTGATCATAAAGATGACTTACAAATGTCTGTTTCCATGAACATAACATCAACGCATAACAAATACCAAGAACAAACCTACTCCAACTACATCCATCTTGTGCGCTCCATCTATTTTCATGCATCAATGCATCTTCACTACAAGTACGCACTCCATCTCCATTAGAGCACTAAGGTCTCTAGAAACACTGACAACCTACACACACACAAAAACACATACCCTTGAACGCATCATATAGAAATAACATGTAGTCTAATCATATACTATCGTGTTATGACTACACTTTTACACACAAATAGGCTAAGCATAGTCAAAATATGCAGTACAAAAGTACAAGAAATACAATTCCTCCTGACTTTATGCAACATTCCCTCTAAGTGGATGTAAGTCAGTAAACCAAAATGCAGTGCAATCCTACACTCACATCCTATGCAACATATAACATGTTAACAAACCATAAGTTGTGCACACAAACTTATTTCAACTAAAATGTAGTGCAATCATACACTCACATCCCATGTAACACACAATATGTTAGTAAAGCACGAGTTGGGTACACAAATCTATCCCTCTTTTTAACACAGAAAGTCAAAGGAACATCCCACATAAGAGAGAAAAGGCATAGAGAAATGCAATAATCCTATCACTCATGCACCACAGTAGAGAAGATCAAGGAAAATATTTAAAAACAATGAAATTCTTGTGAACAAAGAGCAAAAACATGCTATATATAAATAAACATATACAGTAAGGATAGTGAAATTTATAAAAAAATTTCATTAATAGCTAAGTTTTTATTACAAGTTCATAAAAGAAAAAAAAGTACAACAAAATCAACCAATAAAAAGGTTAAAAATAAAAACTCAACACTCTTTGCCACCCTTTCTATCATCATCTTGGGCAGTATTGTGGGAAGACCTGATGAGTGCTCAAAAAAAAAATAATATTACCATGATTTTATGCACATTAATTGATTAAAAATATATATATTTATATGATTATATCATATATTTATATAAATTTGTCCTTTTCGGAATCACAGATATTTTTATTGTTTTTCAGGTATTTTTGCTTAAAAATGTAACTTAAAGACTCAAACAGGAATACTGAAAGCAATACATCACAAATATAGTAATAAATAAATGAGGAAAGGTCAACAAATATGGAAACATTGGACAAAATGGGTCAAAAAGGTCAAAAAGGAGGAAAACGCTCCGCCTAGCCCGCGCGCACCCACGCGTGCCAGCTCTCCAATCCGCGCGCGCCGCGAGTGCCCTTGCCCCTTTCCGCGCGCGCCACTGCTGCCTTCCGTGCCGCAGCTCCACTCCGTGCACGCCGCTGCCATCTGCGCCCTAAATCCGCACGCAGCCACCCTCACATCATGCTGACATCATCAAATGACATCATCATCCACCATTCCACGTTTCCACCATTTTTTAACATTTTTTCACCCATTTTTTCTCTCCATCCTCACCTATAAATACCCCCCTTCTCTTCACTTCTAAACACACTTCTCTCCTCTTTCTTTCTCTCCATTTCTTAGTTTTTAGTTTTTCTTAGTTTTTAGTTAGTTTTTCTTAGTTTTAGAGTTTTTCTCTTTTTGAGAAGAACTAGCTATGTTTTTGTAATTTATTTTCTTTTTGATTCAATAAATGGGAGTGCAAATTCCATTGGGAGCTTTTCCAGCAACATGAATAGCATCGAAGTTCTGTAAGGATTTTATTTTCTTTACAGTTATTTTTTATGCTTTATTCTTACATGTTATATTTAATTTGTCTATGATTAAATTTAACTGTGCTGGCTGTTTGTAAACATGATATAATAATAACGTTATTATGCTTGCAAAATATTAAATAGGTAAAAATCTCTAAAATGAATTGATTTTATTTTTATTCAAGATTTTATATTAAGAATGTTAGAGAGAAATATATTATTTTTCATTACAAACTTAAATCTGAAAATTAGATTTTAAGGTTTAGTTATCCGGTCTGATTTAGAGTAGTGCTCTTTTATTTGTTGGTACAATCGCCCGGTAGTTAGACTGAAGCTCTATTTCAAAAGTTTTTATAAGAATTATTATCTGAAAATGTATTGACAACATGTTTTCAGTAGTGGTTTTAAAACTTGAAAGTTAGTACTTAGATAACTACATTCTTAGGTTTAATTTGGACACCTTGAATAAAGTTTAAATTGTCTAACCCCACCAAAGGTGGCATTTAAATGGTTCATTTTCAATCTCTTAGAAAAAAGAATTAATTTAATTAACCAAATTAGTTATCGACCCCACCCATAGGTGTTAATTGATTTGTTTAGTTAACAAAGAATATCTAACCCCACCAAAGGTGGTATTCATATAAAAAAGAGAGAATCAATAAATATCAATTCATATCTTTAATAACCTAAATAATATGAGCAAGCATAATTAACTTAATTATTATATCCATAAATACTCCACCATTATAAATGATAAAATTTGCATAAATGTTTATTGAATCTATGTTTATTTTTATGTTATTAGATTAGAAACACAAAAAACTAAAATATCGTGACAGAATGTTTTGGATTTAATTTCGTTTTTAAAAGTTTGAATAATAAAATAAAAACTACATACATTCCTTCCTTAGATCGACCTTGGGAGTATACTTATCATTTTCTACGAAATGATTCGTGAACTTGCGAGAGTTTTATAAATAGATAAAACCAAATGAACGGCAGGATCGGCGATGTCGGTTCTGCCCGATCAAGTTTTTGGCGCCATTGTCGGGGAAGGAATAGCATTTTTAAATTATTTATCAAAATTTTAAAAACTTTTTGTGTTGTAAATAATTGTGATTTTTTTTTATTTAAAAAAAATTAAAAAAAAAATAAAAATTTTTGTTGTTTGTGAAAAGTAAAAAAAAATCAAATTTCAATTTCATAATAAATAAAAAAATATTTAAATTTTAAATTTCATAAAAAAATTATAGCATTAATAATAAAATAATTTTGAATTTTGAAATTTGAAGTAAAAAAAAGTAAATAAATTTTAAATTAAATAAATAAATAATAAATAAAAATAATAAAAAATAATAAAAAATAAAATAAATAATAATACAAAATAAAATAAATAAAATAAATAAAATCAAAAAATAAAATAAAATCAAATAAAATAAAATCAAATGAAAAATAAAAAAATAAAAAATAATAAAAAATCAAAAATCAAAAACTTTATTTTCAATTTTTTTTATTTTTTATTTTTTCTTTTATCTTTTTCAATTTTTTTTCTCTTTTTATTTTTATTTATTTTTATTTTTCTTTTACTTTTTCAATTTATTTTATTTTTGGTTTAATTATTTTTAATTTTTTCTTTTTTTAACTATTTTTTTATCTTAATTTTCGTTTAAGTAAATTAACTTAGGTTTTTAGTAACTTAATTTACTAATTTATATTAATTTAATTTACTAACTTAAATAACTTAGATTTTCATTAACTTAATTAACCTACCTTTTTATTAACTTAAATTTTAACTTAACTTAACTTAATTAACTTAATTTTAATAGCATGAAAAGTAAAGATCTAAGGGAGTTCTGTCTAGGAGACTAGTTCCTGGAAGTCTTTGTGCCACTAGTCTTTCTTGGGAATGTTGCTCTGTCTAGGAGGATGGTTTTTAAGGAGCCTTTGCCCCACCATTCTTTCCTGAGAGCACTTTTGGTTAATACTGATTATGTTATTTTAACTTAGATATTATACTTAAAAAAAAACAAAAACAAAAAAATTTCTGAAACTATCCAAAATTTTAAAGTTTTAATTACAATCTAAAGAGTTAGTTGTTTTGTTTGATCTAGGTACAATTGTGTTTTGATGCCTTTAATTATTTGATTTGTACCTAGATGTGGATGATCTAAAACTCACAAGCGTGTCCCTAATTTTAAGTACAGAAAAAATTTGAAAATCCATAAGACATGACTGAAAAAGTGTAGGTAGACAAACTTGTCTTGCTTGTAGGTTTGATTGACTCATTGATGAGGGGACATTGAGTTTACTTAAAATGAAATCCCCAAGTTACGTCTTGCTAAGACGTTAAACTAAGCGCTGGATGGGAGGCAACCCATCATTTTAGGTAATTTTCTTTTATTTATTTAATTTCTATTATTTATTTTAGTTTAGTTACATGTAAATAATTTTAAAATTGATAAAACTAAAAAAAATTGATGAGATGTTAGAAGTTTACATCAATCTGTCTGTGTGCACTTTAATGAACATGATGGATGCACCTACATTTCTCCATCACTACTTGCAACATTCTCAAGAAATAGGTAATATTTCCTCTATTTTCTCTTTATCTTTAATTTACAGTTGTTACATTGAGGACAATGTAAGTTTTAGGTTGGGGGTGGTGAAAAGTTACCATGCTTAATTAAAAAAAGATTTAACAATTTAAAAAATAATAATAATAATAATTTTTTTTCTTTTTTTTCACATTTTCATTTTTATTGTGTTTGGCTTATTTTTTTTATTGTGTGATTTAGTAATTTTTGGAATTTAAAAAAAAAATTCTCACAAAAATTTATCATTTCTCTAAATCAAATTTAAGTAAATAGTTAAAGTCTTTTGTACTGTTAGATTAATTTTTGAAAACATATCATGAAATATTTTGTAATTGTTTTTGATAATTAGTTAATTTTTATCATAACTAGTATTTCTTGATAAGATGTAGAAATTATATTAAACCCAAAATCGGTGTTTATGAATTTGTTTTAGTGGAGCCTACCTTTGTGAGATATAATTTGAGCCTAATTTCCCTTATTCAGAGTGAAATATATATTTTTTCTACTCCAAACACATTTCTTATTTCTTCAAATTCTTAGATGATCTCTATAGGCATTAATATTGAATGTATGAATTTTTTCTCATCTTAATAGAGTGTCGTATATTTTTTATTATTATTTTTGCTTAGATTAAATGATTTGAGTAGAAATTGATATTATATGTTTTTATCTCATTCATGCATGGCTGCTACAAAAAAAAAGATATATCTGGGGTTACCTAAACCAAATCAAACAGAAAAGCCACAAAATTAACCACTCACCAAAATCCTAAAAAAAAATGTACAATCTGTACATGGGTTGACTCTCTAAAAAAATGATATATATTGAAAAGTATCTTCAGAAAAAAATAGAGAGATAAAAAATATATAGTATAATCTACATACTATGACCCGCATTACCCAAGATCCTAAAAAAAAAATGTGTACAATCTGTACATGGGTTGACTCTCTAAAAAAATGATATATATTGAAAAATATCTTCAAAAAAATATAGAGAGATAAAGAATATATAGTATAATCTACATACTATGACCCACTTTGCCTACAAAGTTGTGAGTAAAGGCTAATTATAAAAGAAAGATATAGGAGGTAATTCCCTAAAAAGTCATTGCACTTTCTTCATTTGTAAAAAAACATATATCTTGATAGTTTTTCTTAATGAGTTTGATTTATGCAGGAAAATAATTTTTATATATGATATCTTTATAATTTATACATTTAATTCCTTCCATGAGATCAATGTCAAAATAACACTTTGAGCCTTTATTCTTTATACATATGCGAACATATTAGTTCATTTCTATACATCAACTCTTTCGCATATAAATTAGTATGAGTATTTGAACCCATAGGATTCAGTGTTTTGAGAGTATTGACTTGTGAGAAATAGAGTCGAAGCGAATTCAGATTCATGACACTGAAATTGGGTAAAATTAAATTGATACATTTTTGATATGAAATATGAAAATGATTTTTGACTAATTAGTATAATAAATCATGATTGTTTAAAGAGATTAAAATAACTTATGCTTGAGATTTTAATTATGATCTTAAAGGAGATTAAAAAGTATGAGACATTTTTATGATATGTTGTTTTCTTTTATTCTTAAAAATTTAATTTTTGATTTTGTTGTAATTTTAGTTTTTAAGTTTTTTTTTTATTTCTTTTAATTTTTACATTTAAGTTCAATGTTTGTGGGTATCATTACTGAAAACCCTCACGAGACTCAAACTCGTCCACTAGAACAACCTAGGGGTTTAAATGCTTGTTGCATAGGCTAAATGCAACCGTGTCAATCCACGGAAGTGATTTAGGATAGTTTAATTTTTAGTTTTTATCGCTTCTCTTGCTTAGGGACTAGCAAGAAGCTAGTTGGGGGTTGTGATGAGTGCTCAAAAAGCACTAATATTACCATGATTTTATACACATTAATTGATTAAAAATATATATATTTATATGATTATATCATATATTTATATAAATTTGTCCTTTTCGGAATCACAGGTATTTTTATTGTTTTACAGGTATTTTCGCTTAAAAACGTAACTTAAAGACTCAAACAGGAATACTGGAAGCAATACATCACAAATATATTAATAAATAAATAAGGAAAGGTCAACAAATATGGAAAAATTGGACAAAATGGGTCAAAAAGGTCAAAAAGGAGGAAATCGCGCCGCCGAGCCGCCCAGCCCGCGCGCACCCACGCGCACAGCATGCCCAGTCCGCGCGTGCCCTTGCCCCTTTCCGCGCACACCTCTGCGCGCCACTACTACCTTCCGCGCGTGCCTGTGCACGCCCCAGCTCCATTCCACGCGGGCCTCTGCCCGCCATTGCTGCCTTCCGCGCACGCCCCAGCTCCACTCTGCGCGCGCCACTGCTGCCTTCCGTGCGTGCCTGTGCGCACCCCAGCTTCACTCCACGCGCGCCGCTGCCATCTGCGCCCCAAATACGCGCGCAGCCGCCCCACGTCATGCTGACGTCATCAAATGACATCATCATCCACCATTCCGCATTTCCACCATTTTTTAACATTTTTTCACCCACTTTTTATCTCCATCCTCACCTATAAATATCCCCCTTCTCTTCACTTCTAAACACACATCAAAACACACTTCTCTCCTCTTTCTTTCTCTCCATTTCTTAGTTTTTAGTTTTTTTTAGTTTTTCTTATTTTAGAGTTTTTCTCTTTTTGAGAAGAACTAGCTATGTTTTTGTAATTTATTTGCTTTGTGATTCAATAAATAGGAGTGCAAATTTTGTTTGGAGGTTTTTACAGCAACGGGAATAGCATCGAAGTTATGTAAGGATTTTATTTTCTTTACAATTATTTTTATGCTTTATCCTTACATGTTATATTTAATTTATCTGTGATTAAATTTAATTGTGCTGGCTGTTTATAAACATGATATAATAATAACGTTATTATGCTTGCGAAATATTAAATAGGTAAAAATCTCTAAAATGAATTGATTTTATTTTTATTCAAGATTTTATATTAAGAATGTTAGAGAGAAATATATTATTTTTCATTACAAACTTAAATCTGAAAATTAGATTTTAAGGTTTAGTTATCCGATCTGATTTAGAGTAGTGCTCTTTTATTTGTTGGTACAATCGCCCGGTAGTTAGAGTGAAGCTCTATTTCAAAAGTTTTTATAAGAATTATTATCTGAAAATGTATTGACAACATGTTTTCAATAGTGGTTTTAAAACTTGAAAGTTATTACTCGGATAATTTAATTCTTAGGTTTAATTTGGACACCTTGAATAAAGTTTAAAATGTCTAACCCCACCAAAGGTGGCATTTAAATGGTTCATTTTCAATCTCTTAGAAAAATGAATTAATTTAATTAACCAAATTAGTTATCAACCCCACCCATAGGTGTTAATTGATTTGTTTAGTTAACAAAGAATATCTAACCCCACCAAAGGTGGTATTCATACAAAAACAAAGCTAGTTCTTCTCAAAAAGAGAAGAACTCTAAAACTAAGAAAAACTAACTAAAAACTAAGAAAAACTAAGAAAAACTAAAAACAAAGAAATGGAGAGAAAGAAAGAAGAGAGAAGTGTGTTTTGAGGTGTGGTTAGAAGTGAAGAGAAGGGGGGTATTTATAGGTGAAGACGGAGAGAAAAAGTGGGGGAAAAATGTTAAAAAATTGTGAAAATGCGGAGTGTAATTGCTGACGTTATTGATGACATTATCATGACATCATGGGGGCAGTTGTGCGCGAAAATGGGCGAAATGAGAAGCGCCGCGCGCGGAGGTTAGCTGGGCACGCAGGGGCACGCGCAAAAGGCAGGTGTTACGCGCACGGGAGTGGGAAGAAACGCGCGCGGCTGGGCACGGGGCTCGGCGGCACGGCGGTACGATTTTCTCCTTTTTGACATTTTTGACCTTTTTGACCCAGTTTGTCCAATTTTTCCATATTTGTTGACCTTTCCCAGTTTATTTATTAATATATTTGTGATGTATTGCTTCGAGTATTCCTTTTTGAGTCTTTAAGTTACGTTTTTAAGCCAAAATACCTGAAAAACAATAAAAATACCCGTGATTCCGAAAAGACAAATTTATATAAATATATGATAAAACATATAAATATATATATTTTTTAATCAATTAATGTGCATAAAATCATGGTAATTTTAGTGCTTTTTGAGCACTCATCACAACCCTCAACCAGCTTCTTGCTAGTCCCTTAGCAAGAGAAGTGATAAAAACTAAAAATTTAAACTATCCTAAATCACTTTCGTGGATTGACACGGTTGCATTTAGCCTATGCAACAAGCCTTTAAACCCCTAGGTTGCCCTAGTGGATGAGTTTGAGTCTCGTGAGGGTTTTCAGTAATGATACCCACAAACATTAAATTAATTGTAAAAATTAAAAGAAACAATAAAAACAATCAACTCAAAAACTAAAATTACAACAAAATCAAAAATTAATTTTTAAGAATAAAAGAAAACAACATATTACAAAAATGTCTCATACTTTTTAATCTCCTTTAAGATCATAATTAAAATCCCAAGCATAAGTTATTTTAATCTCTTTAAACAATCATGATTTATTATAATAATTAGTCGAAAATCATTTTCATATTTCATATAAAAAATGTATCACTTTAATTTCACCCAATTTCAGTATCATGAATCAGAATTCGCTTCGACTCTATTCCTCACAAGTCAATACTCTCAAAACACTGAATCTTATGGGTTCAAACAATCCTACTATTTTATATACGAAAGAGTTGATGTATAGAAATGAACTAATATGTTCACATATGTATAAAGAATAAAGGCTCAAAGTGTTATTTTGACATTGATCTCATGGAAGGAATCAAATGTATAAATTATAAAGATATCATATATAAAAATTATTTTCATGCATAAATCAAACTCATTAAGAAAAAATTTCAAGATATATGCCATTTACAAATGAAGAAAGTGCAATGACTTTTTAGGGAATTACTTCCTATATCTTTCTTTTGTAATTAGCCTTTACTCACAACTTTGTAGGCAATGTGGGTTATAGTATGTAGATTATACTATATATTCTTTATCTCTCTATATTTTTCTGAAGATATTTTTCAATATATATTATTTTTAGAGAGTCAACCCATGTACAGATTGTACATTTTGTTTTTGGATTTTGGGTAATGCGGGTCATAGTATGTAGATTATACTATTTATTCTTTATCTCTCTATATTTTTCTTTTTTTTAGAGAGTCAACCCATGTACAAATTGTACATTTTTTTTAGGATTTTGGTGAGTGGTTAATTTTGTGACTTTTTTGTTTGATTTGGTTTAGGTAACCCCAGATATATCTCTTTTTTTGTAGCAGTCATGCATGAATGAGATAAAAGTATATACTATCAATTTCTACTCAAATCATTTAATCTAAGCAAAAATAATAATAAAAAATATACGATACTCTATTAAGATGAGAAAAAATTCATACATTCAATGTTAATGCCTATAGAGATCATCTAAGAATTTGAAGAAATAAGAAATGTGTTTGGAGTAGAAAAAATATATATTTCACTCTGAATAAGGGAAATTAGGCTCAAATTATATCTCACAAAGGTAGTCTCCACTAAAACAAATTCATAAACACCAATTTTGGGTTTAATATAATTTCTACATCTTATCAAGAAATACTAGTTATGACAAAATTAACTAATTATCAAAAACAAATACAAAATATTTCATGATATGTTTTCAAAAATTAATCTAACAGTACAAAAGACTTAACTATTTACTTAAATTTGATTTAAAGAAATGATAAATTTTTGTGAGAAATGTTTTTTTTTAAGTTCCAAAAATTACTAAATCACACAAAGAAAATAAAACCAAACACAATAAAAATGAAAATGTGAACATAAAAAAGAAAAAAATATTATTTTTTTATATTTTATTTTATTTTTTAAAAATTGTTAATTTTTTTTTTAAATTAAGCATGGTAACTTTTCACCACCCCCAACCTAGAACTTACATTGTCCTCAATGTAACAACTGTAAATTAAAGATAAAGAGAAAAGAGAAGAAATATTACCTATTTCCTGAGAATGTGCAAGTAGTAATGGAGAAATGCAAGTGCATCCATCATATTCATCAATAAAGTTCACACAGACAGATCGTTGTGAACTTCTAACATCTCAACAAATATTTTTAGTTTTAATAATTTTAAAATTATTCACATGTAATTTAACTAAAATAAATAATAAAAATTAATTAAATAAAAGAAAATTACCTAAAATGATGGGTTGTCTCCCATCCAGCGCTTAGTTTAACGTCTTAGCAAGACGTAACTTGGGGATTTCATTTTAAGTAAACTCAATGTCCCCTCATCAATGAGTCAATCAAACCTACAAGTAAGACAAGTTTGTCTACCTATACCTTTTTGAGTCATGTCCTATGGATTTTTAAATTTTTCTGTACTTAAAACTAGGGACATGCTTGTGAGTTTTAGATAATCCATGTCTAGGTACAAATCAAATAATTAAGGCATCAAAACACAATTGTACCTAGATCAAACAAAACAACTAACTCCTTAGATTGTAATTAAAACATTAAAATTTTGGAGATAGTTTCAAACTTTTTTTTTTGTTTTTTTTTTTGTTTTTAAGTATAATATCTAAGTTAAAATAACATAATCAGTATTAACCAAGAGTGCTCCTAGGAAAGAATGGTGGGGCAAAGGCTCCTTAAAAACCATTCTCCTAGACAGAGCAACGTTCCCAGGAAAGACTAGTGGCACAAAGGCTTCCAAGAACTAGTCTCCTAGACAGAACTCCCTTAGATCTTTACTTTTCATGCTATTAAAATTAAGTTAATTAAGTTAATTAAGTTAAGTTAAGTTAAAATTTAAGTTAATTAAGTTAATAAAAAGGTAGGTTAATTAAGTTAATGAAAATCTAAGTTAATTAAGTTAGTAAATTAAATTAATATAAGTTAGTAAATTAAGTTACTAAAAACCTAAGTTAATTAACTTAAACGAAAATTAAGATAAAAAAAATAGTTAAATTTTTTTTTTAAAAAAAATTAAACCAAAAATAAAATAAATTGAAAAAGTAAAAGAAAAATAAAAAAAATAAAAAGAGAAAAAAATTTTAAATTAAAAATTAAGCCAAAAATAAAATAAAAATAAAATAAAATAAAATAAAAAAATTGAAAATAAAGTTTTTGATTTTTTTTTTTTTTTTTGATTTATTTTGATTTATTTTTACTTATTTATTTAATTGAAAATTTATTTACTTTTTTTTTACTTCAAATTTCAAAATTCAAAATTATTTTATTATTCATGCTATAATGTTTTTATGAAATTTAAAATTTTAATTTTTTTTTATTTATTATGAAATTGGAACAACAAATTTTTTTATTTTTTATTTTTTTTATTTTTTTTAAATAAAAAAATCACATTTATTTACAACACAAAAAGTTTTTAAAATTTTGATAAATAATTTAAAAACGATATTCCTTTCCCGACAACGGCGCCAAAAACTTGATCGGGCAGAACCGACATCTCCGATCCTACCGATACTTTGGTTTTATTTATTTATAAAACTCTCGCAAGTGCACTTATCGTTTCGTAGAAAATGATAGGTATACTCCCAAGGTCGATCTAAGGAAGGAATGTATATGGTTTTTAATTTATTATTCAAAATTTTAAAAACGAAATTAAATCCTAAACATCCCATCACGATATTTTGGGTTTTGTGTTTTTAATCTAATTACATAAAAATAAACATAGATTTAATAAATATTTATGCAAATTTTATCATTTAAAATAGTAGAGTATTTATGGATATAATAACTAAGTTAATTATGCTTGCTCATATTATTTAGGTTATTAAAGATATGAATTGATATTTATTGATTCTCTCTTTTTTATATGAATACCAACTTTGGTGGGGTTAGATATTCTTTGTTAACTAAACAAATCAATTAACACCTATGGGTGAGATTGATAACTAATTTGGTTAATTAAATTAATTCTTTTTTTTAAGAGATTGAAAATGAACCATTTAAATGCCACCTTTGGTGGGGTTAAACAGTTTAAACTTTATTCAAGGTGTCCAAATTAAACCTAAGAATTTAGTTATCCGAGTACTAACTTTCAAGTTTTAAAACCACTACTGAAAACATGTTGTCAATACATTTTCAGATAATAATTCTTATAAAAACTTTTGAAATAGAGCTTCACTCTAACTACCGGGCGATTGTACCAACAAATAAAAGAGCACTACTCTAAATCAGACCGGATAACTAAACCGTAAAATCTAATTTTCCGATTTAAGTTTGTAATGAAAAATAATATATTTCTCTCTAACATTCTTAATATAAAATCTTGAATAAAAATAAAATCAATTCATTTTAGAGATTTTTACCTATTTAATATTTCGTAAGCATAACAACGTTAACAAATAGCCAGCACAGTTAAATTTAATCACAGATAAATTAAATATAACATGTAAGAATAAAACATAAAAAATAACTGTAAAGAAAATAAAATCCTTACAGTACTTCGATGTTATTCCCGTTGCTGGAAAACCTCCAAACGGAATTTGCACTCTCATTTATTGAATCAAAAAGGAAATAAATTACAAAAACAAAGCTAGTTCTTCTCAAAAAGAGAAGAACTCTAAAACTAAGCAAAACTAACTAAAAACTAAGAAAAACTAAAAAAAACTAAAAACTAAGAAATGGAGAGAAAGAAAGAAGAGAGATGTGTGTTTTGATGTGTGGTTAGAAGTGATGAGAATGGGGGTATTTATAGGTGAAGATGGAGAGAAAAAGTGGGGGAAAAATGTTAAAAAATTGTGAAAACGCGGAGTGTAATTGCTGACATCATTGATGACATCAACATGACGTCATGGGGGTGGCTGCGCGCAAAAATGGGGCGAAATGGGCAGCGGTGCGCACGCAGGGGCGCACGCGGAAGGCAGGCGTTACGCGCACGGAACTGGAGGTAGGCGCGCGCGGGAGTGGGAAGCAACGCGCGCGGCTGGGCGCGGGACTGGGCCCTGGCGCACGTGGGGCTCGGCGCGGTAGCACGATTTTCTCCTTTTTGACCTTTTTGACCCATTTTGTCTAATTTTTCCATATTTGTTGACCTTTCCCCATTTATTTATTAATATATTTGTGATGTATTGCTTCAAGTATTCCTTTTTGAGTCTTTAAGTTACGTTTTTAAGCCAAAATACTTGAAAAACAATAAAAATACCTGTGATTCTGAAAAAGACAAATTTATATAAATATATGATAAAACATATAAATATATATATTTTTTAATCAATTAATGTGCATAAAATCATGGTAATTTTAGTGCTTTTTGAGCACTCATCATTAGCATGCTAGCATTTGGATCACCAATGATGTTTTTAGTTGGATGGTTTTTGGAAATTTGAATTGGTCTCTGAATTTGAGTGTTGTGTAAGTTTTCCTCATCATCCAAGGTTGACTCTGCATCTATCTCAATTTATACCTTTTTAGTGTCAGGTGTTTAATCATTATATCTCTCATTTAGCAAGCTTGTTCTTAGGGGTTCATCTTTATCATCATTCATTGGAGTACTAGTACATGCATCATCTACAACAACATTGATGGACTCCATCACAATATTAGTTCTCTAGTTGAATACTCTAAAAGAACTACATGTTAATAAGTAACCTAGGAAGATACCTCCATCACTATGTTACATGAAGTATTTATTGCTTCATCCCAAAAATTTTAGGAAGGTTCTTTGCATGTAGAAAAACTTATGCCATCTCTTGTAAGGCTTGATTATTCCTTTCAACTACCCTATTTTGTTATAGGGTGATTGGTGTAGAGAACTCATGGGCTATTCATGCTGCTTTCAAAATTCAACATATCTTGACTTCTCAAATTCCTTCTCATGATAAGTCTTTAGTCTCATAATATTGGTAATTCTTTTACATGCTTCAATAATGTTGATTTTGAAAAAGATGGTGTAGTGTGCTCATCTGTATATTCTAGTCCTCTTTCATCTCCAACAGGCTTTCCATAATCTAGAACTTTGTTTAACCTTTCAACTCTAATGGTTAGCCTTTCTACAACTTCTTTGGATTTTTCAAGGTCCTACATCAAATTCAGTTTTTCCTGTTTTAAACCTACAAGACTTGAATTCAAATTTTTAATACACTTAGACAAATTAAGTTTTTTCTTTTCTAGTACCAAGGAATTTATTTCATAGGATTTTAGTTTTTCATTAGGTCTAGTTACTTCTACAAGCAACCTATCCTTTTTCTTTTGGAATCCTACTAATCTATAAACAATTCATCAATACTAGTGACATTCAACTTATTAAGTAAGAATTCAGAGTCATTTTCCTTATTGTCTAAATCAATATCAGACTTACTAGAGTGTCCACTAGTTTTTGCATTAATTGATAGAAAGTTGGTGTCACTATTTTCGTATTCAATTGGATCATCATTGTTACTTTTAGAGTCAGGAAGTGTAGAGTTGAAAGCTTTTTCAATCTTTTGTTGTTGTTTGTATAATCTGCTGCAAAGTGACTATAACCCATACATTCAAAACATTGAGGTCCAATAGGTTTAAAATTCTTACCATCAGAACTTAGATTTGAGTTCTTTTAGATTCTAATCCTTTTAATGACTTGATTGTTGAAGATTTTCTTCAATCTTCTAGCTATGAGTACCGATTCTGCATCATTATTGTCAGAGTCTTCAATCCTTATAGTTTTAAAAGCACCACTTTTTTTCTTTATGGGAGATCGAAAACTCATCTTAAAAGTGAAAAGTGAGCCAACTAGCTTCTCAATTTTAATGGTGTTCACAATCTTTGTTTTCATCTTTGGCAGTGACTTTGGTGTGGAATCGATTTGTTAAAGACCCAAAGTATTTTTCAAGCCAACTTGAATTCCCCAATTTTCTCACCAAGATTAGCAATATCATATAATTTAATATAAAAATCAAAAAATGTTTCAAACTCTTCCATTATCATATTTTCAAACTTAGTACCTAGCATGCGAAGTTTTGTTCTTTGAACTTGATTGGTGCCCTAATAGGAAACCTCTCAAGTATCCTAACCATGCTTAGTGTTTATGCCTTTTGATTGTAGTTACTACTCATCTTATCTTCAGTGGTCCATTCATTCCTAGGTTTGAGAGCGACTACATTATCTTTATTAACTATTGGTGATTTCCAACAAATAAAGAATATAATACAAACTCTATCATCTATAGGTTATAGAAAGGCTCTCATACGTGCTTTCTAAGATAGGTAGTTAGACCGATCAAAGAAGGGTGCACAAGTTGTAGAAGAACCTTCCCTCAAATGATCCATAACAAGGTCTTAGGAAACACTAAGTCTATCTAGTAACTTTCTTTGATACCAATTGAATGTTTTTATATAATTAGCTAGAGGGGGTGAATAGATAATTAGCAAAAATATGCTAAATTAAAATTTCATAGATTGGTCAGACATGCAATCATGTGTAAAATAAATAAAATAAAATGATAAATAACACATGACATTCTTAGGTGAAAACAACATATGCCACAATAATGACCTAACAAGAAAAGCACTAGTCCTCTAGGCCACCTAACTATCCACTATGAAAATAATATTCTATTATAAGGATAGTACTCAAACTACCTACCAAGGTAATGCTCCCAAGTAACCTACTTACAAGCCTCTTACTTTCTTTCACGGTCTCCACAAGCAAGGTATTTGGATCCAGAGCAATGTTCTGATTAACTCGAGTCACAAGAGTTATTGAACCCATTCAACTACCATATGAAATATTATCATATAAAGACAAGTGTATTATGTGTCCTAGAGTGGATTAAATAATGATAAACCCTAGCTATATGATTTAATAAAATAGCAGATAAATCAAAAATCACTAGCAATCCTAGAACATATGTAACCACAATAACACAATTTTTTAGGCTTATTAACCAATCAAACACAACCAAAATATGTTTGATATATTAACTAATGAAAAAACCCTAAGAAAAGTATTTGCAAAACAGATTTAGACAGAAAGCATAAGTTGTAAAAGTTGATTCAATTGTTGTTAAGAAAGTTATATGCTTATGTTTGTTTAAATAGAATATGTTGAACCCCTAAGTTAAAGGCCTATTACAATTCCATTCATAAAATCATTTAAAAGAGCTTTAAGAAGTAAGGATAATATAGTAATAAAACAATTTGAATCGAGTAAAAATCTCGATCGATCTAAGTCAACCTTGATCGATCAAACCACAAATGTTGACCAATTGAAACACTTTTCGATCAATCCAAATAATGATCAAAAGATGATTGATCGACCTAGTCAATTGTTAACTAGTCTAGGGTATTAAAAAATAAATCTCGAGACTATGTAGATCTGTACATACCATATCTAAAGTCATGCTTGAGCAAGATTATGCTGATGAAGATTAAGGTATTACACACAACTTCAATTTGCCAAACAAAAAGTTGTGTGTATAAGCATGTGTTGAGAAGTGAAATAACTATTATGAATGGGTGAAAAACAAGGAAATTTTTTTTTGGGCCTAAGATAGAATGGGCTACTAAAAAACCCTATCCCAAAGCAAAGTCACTAAATCGATCCAAAAAAACTTGCTTGAAATTGTGGCAACGGTTGATGAAAAAAACCGGCAACGCCGATCCTACCAATACTTTGGTTTTATATTTATAAAACTCTCGCAAGTGCACGAATCATTTTATAGAAAATGATAAGTATACTCCCAAGGTCGATCTAAGAAAGGAATATATGTGGTTTTTAATTTATTATTCAAACTTTTAAAAACGAAAATAAATCCTAAACATCTTGTCACGATATTTGGGTTTTTGTGTTTCTAATCTAATAACATAAAAATAAACATAGATACAGATTCAATAAATATTGATGCAAATTTTATCATTTATAATAATGGAGTATTTATGGATATAATAACTAAGTTATTATCCTTGCTCATATTATTTAGGTTATTAAAGATATAAATTGATATTTATTGATTCTCTATTTTTTATATGAATACCACCTTTGGTGGAGTTAGATATTCTTTGTTAACTAAACAAATCAATTAACACCTATAGGTGGGGTTGATAACTAATTTGGTTAATTAAATTAATTCCTTTTTTCTAAGAGATTGAAAATGAACCAATTAAATGCCACCTTTTGTGGGGTTAGACAGTTTAAGCTTTATTCAAGGTGTCCAAATTAAACCTAAGAATTTAATTATCCGAGTACTAAATTTCAAGTTTTAAAACTACTACTGAAAACATGTTGTCAATACATTTTCAGATAATAATTCTTATAAAATCTTTTGAAATAGAGCTTCACTCTAACTACTGGGCGATTGTACCAACAAATAAAATAACACTACTTTAAATCAGACTGGATAACTAAACCTTAAAATCTAATTTTCAGATTTAAGTTTGTAATGAAAAATAATATATTTTTCTCTAACATTCTTAATATAAAATCTTGAATAAAAATAAAATCAATTCATTTTAGATATTTTTACCTATTTAATATTTCGCAAGTATAACAACATTTTTATTACATCATGTTTACAAACAGCCAGCAAAGTTAAATTTAATCACAGACAAATTGCATAAAAAATAACTGTAAAGAAAATAAAATCCTTACAGTACTTTGATGTTATTCCTATTGTTGGAAAACCACCAAACAGAATTTGCATTTTCATTTATTGAATCAAAAAGAAAATAAATTACAAAAACATAATTAGTTCTTCTCAAAAAGAGAAGAACTCTAAAACTAAGAAAAACTAACTAAGAAAAGCTAAAAACTAAGAAATGGAGCAAAAGAAAGAGAGAAGAAGATGTTTTTGAGGTGTGTTTTGATATGAAGAGAATGGGGGTATTTATAGGTGAGGATAGGAAGAAAAAATCGGTGGAAAAATGATTAAAAATGGAGGAAACGTGGAGTAGTGAATGATGATGTCATTGTTGACGTCATGGTAGTGTGGGGCGTGACGGCGCGCGCGGACTGGGTGCAAATGGGCGTGCGGCGCACGCAGACTAGGGTAGATTGGACATGTGGTGCACACAGACCGGGCATAGATGGGCACGGGCGCGAGCAGACTGGGGCAAATTGGCGTGCGGCTTTGGCGTTGCGGTGTGCGCTAAGCGGTGTCTTGGCGTTGGCTCTTGTTGAACAGCTAACGTGTAGCGATTTCACTCTTTTTGACATTTTTGACCCTTTTGATTCATTTTATCCAATTTTTCCATATTTGTTGACTTTTCCTCATTTATTTTATGAATATATTTGTGATGTATTACCTCCAGTATTTTTTTTTTTAGTCTTTAAGTTACTTTTTTAAGCAAAAATACATGAAAAACAATAAAAATACCCGTGATTCCGAAAAGATAGATTTATATAAAAATATGATAAAATCATATAAATATATATCTTTTTAATCAATTAAAGTGAATAAAATCATGTTAATTTTAGTGCTTTTTGAGCACTCATCAGCGATGCAAGTGGGTTGGATTGCATTGATGACTAGAAGTAGAGGATTGATTGTGGGTTTTCCTTTTTCAAAAGGCCAACAACTTTATCTAGTGAGACTACAAAATCCTCTTCCTTAAGGTAAATGTTTAGAGGATTTGATAAGCATGATATCATCTAACATTGCTCAGTTCCAAAAATATACTATTAAGTTCCAATAAGAATCAATCAGGTTTTAACAAGACATAAAATCTACTATCAAAAACCTTGAAAATGGATTGAGTGAGTTAGCTACTAATGTCGGAAGACTAGAAGCACAAAGAGTTGGTAATCTTCCCCCTCAACCAATGGTCAATCCTTGAAAAAATGCCAATGCTACATCATTGAGAAGTGGAAAATATCTTGAAGAAACTCACAAGAAACAAACCAAAGAAAATGAGACTAAGAATGAGCTAATTGAAGAACAAACAAACAATCCCAGCAATATAGATAAAAAGGAAACTAATAACAAGGAAGCAAAACAACCACCTAAGGTACAATCTAAAATTCCAATTTATACTTATTAATTCCTTATTCCTTTTTCTACCAGGTTTACAAAACCCAAGAAAGAAGTACATGATAGGGGCAAAACCGACATCGCCGATCCTGCCCGTTACTTTGGTTTTATTTATTTTATAAAACTCTCGCAAGTGCACGAATCATTTCGTAGAAAATGATAAGTATACTCCCAAGGTCGATCTAAGGAAGGAATGTATGTGGTTTTTAATTTATTATTCAAACTTTTAAAAACGAAATTAAATCCTAAACATCCTGTCACGATAGTTTGGTTTTTGTGTTCCTAATCTAATAACAATAAATAATAAACATATATGCAAATTCAATAAATAATAAACATATATACAGATTCAATAAATATTCATGCAAATTTTTATCATTTATATTAGCGGAGTATTTATGGATATAATAACTAAATTAATTATGTTTGCTCATATTATCTAGGTTATTAAAGATATAAATTGATATTTTATTGATTCTCTCTTTTTTATATAAATACCACCTTTGGTGGGGTTAGATATTCTTTGTTAACTAAACAAATCAATTAACACCTATGGGTGGGGTTGATAACTAATATGCTTAATTAAATTAATTCCTTTTTCTAAGAGATTGAAAATGAACCATTTAAATGCCACCTTTGGTGGGGTTAGACAATTTAAACATTATTCAAGGTGTCCAAATTAAACATAAGAATTTAATTATCCGAGTACTAACTTTCAAGTTTTAAAACCACTATTGAAAACATGTTGTCAATACATTTTCACATAATAATTCTTATAAAAACTTTTGAAATAGAGTTTCACTCTAACTAGCGGGCGATTGTACCAACAAATAAAAGAGCACTACTCTAAATTAGACCGGATAACTAAACCTTAAAATCTAATTTTCAGGTTTAAGTTTGTAATGAAAAATAATATATTTCTCTCTAACATTCTTAATTAAAATCTTGAATAAAAACAAAATCAATTCATTTTAGAGATTTTTACCTATTTAATATTTCGCAAGCATAACAACGTCATTATTACATCATATTTACTAAACAGCCAGCATAGTTAAATTTAACCACAGACAAGTTGAATATAACATGTAAGAATAAAGCATAAAAATAACTGTAAAGAAAATAAAATCCTTACAGAACTTCGACGCTATTCTCGTAGCTGGAAAACCTCCAAGCGGAATTTGCACTCCCATTTATTGAATCAAAAATCTAAATTATTACAAAAACATTACAAGTTCCTCTCAAAAAGAGAAGAACTCTAAACCTAAGAGAATTGAACTAAAAACTAAGAGAAAAACTAAGAAAAGCTTAGAAACTAAGAGAGAAACTAAGAAAAACTCAAAAACTAAGAAATGAGAGAAAGAAAGAAGAGAGAAGTGTGTTTTGAAGTTAAGGGAAGGGGGGTATTTATAGGTGAGGATGGAGAGAAAAAGTAGAGAAAAAAATGTAAAAAAATGTAAAAACGCGGATTAGTGATTGCTGACGTCATTTGATGACGTCAGCATGACGGGGCGGCTGCACTGTGCGCGCGGATGAACAGATCTGTAACTGGGCTGAGTCAAGGCCACAAGTAATGTGGCACGGCGGCGCGATTTTCTCCTTTCTGACATTTTTGTCCTTTTTGACCCATTTTGTCCAATTTTTCCATATTTGTTGACCTTTCCCCATTTATTTATTAATATATTTGTGATGTATTGCTTCCAGTATTCCTCTTTGAGTTTTTAAGTTGCGTTTTTAAGCCAAAATACCTGAAAAACAATAAAAATACCCGTGATTCCGAAAAAGACAAATTTATATAAATATATGATAAAACATATAAATATATATATTTTTAATCAATTAATGTGCATAAAATCATGGTTATTTTAGTGCTTTTTGAGCACTCATCAGTACACGAGCAAATATTTATGGAAAATTTTCAAAAAGTACAGGTAACATTTCACTGTTGGATACCATCAAGAAAGTGTCATACTGTGATAAATTTCTCAAGAAATTGTGCACCAACAAGAGGAAGCTTAAAGGAAATGAAGTGGTGAACATGAGAGAGAATATTTCTTTAGTCTTACGAAGGAAACTTCCACAAAAATGCAAGGATCTAGATAGTTTCATCATACCTTGCAATATAGGTAACACTAAATTTGAAACAGCTATACTAGATCTTGTAGCTTCAATTAATGTTATGCCTTACTCAATTTATGTTACTTGAAATCTTATTCCTCTTAAATAAATTGATGTAGTTATTCAACTCGTCCATCGATCTAATGCTTATCTAAAGAAAGTTTTGGAAGATGTTTTAGTACAGTTTAATGAATTTATCTTCCAAATGGATTTTAATGTGCTTGACATGAGAGATGACTCCATTATTAATTCCACACCGCTACTTTTGGGTAGACCACTCATGAGAACCGCCCGAAAAAATATAAATGTCATTGATTGAAACATTAAGTATGGATTTTTTTGGAGAGGTTATTTGCCTCAATATCTTTGGAGTGAGGAGGTACCCTAGTGATTATAATTCTTGTTTTTTTGTTGATATACTTGACTCCTTAGTTGAAAGTGCAAACCTATTAAAGATTTCCATTAGAGAAAGTATGATAATTGAAAATTTAAATGATGAGGAAGGGAATATTGACAAAGGAGAGGAATTGAAGGAGATTCTTGCCTAGTACATGGGATTAGTTGGCTCAAATTCTTGGTGAAGTACTTCCCATCTTCAAAAATGGCATCACATATTTTCAATAATTTGAAAGGGAATCATTTTTTGAAACTTGGGAATGCTTCAAGGAGCAATTAAGAAGATGTCCACACCATGATCTTCCTACTTAGTTGTAAATGCAAACATTCTATAATAGATTAATGGGGAAACCATGGACTGATGTTGTAGTTGAGGGAGATTTAATGAATAATACTGAAGAGGAAGCCTTTGCATTGCTTGATGAGATGGCATCTAATAATTTCCAATGGCTTGTGGAGAGTGTCAAGTTCTAGAGAATGGCTGAAGTAGTAGATGTAGATACTATAGCAGTATTGCAGGCTCAAACAAATGCTTTGGTGTTTGGTTTAACTAAGAAGTTAGATGGTGGCCCTATTAGGGTAAATATGGTACAAAGTCCATTCGTGGTGTGTGACAACAATCAAAACCACAAAGGAAATCCATACTCAAACACATTCAACCAGGATGGAGAAACCATCCATATTTCTCTTGGAACAATAACAAAAATCAATATGGTAATCAATTCAACAATCAACCCTTCCCACCATCAATTTTTCAACAACCATAACAACCATAAAGCAAAGAGAAGAAGCCATCTAGTGAGAACATTACAAGTGCCTTAATGGGGATGATGAAAGACTTTATCCATTTAGTAAATACAAAAGTGGATTGCTTAAAGTCCACTTCGGGGGCTTCTATCTAGAATTTAGAGATCCAATGGAAACTTACTTAAGTAAAAAGTCAAGGCCTCAAGGAACCTTCCAAGTAACACAAAATTGAACCAAAAATGAGAAGGTAAAGAGCATTGTAATGCCATAGGCATGAGGAGCGGTAAATATTTAGAGGCAAAATATGAAGCTCAAAAAGATGAGGAGTAAAAAAGGGATAGAGAAAGAACTAAAAAGAAGTGATTCAACTGAAGAAGAGTAACCTCTACAAACTCACTATACCTTTCCTTCAAAGATTGCAAAAACAAAAGTTAGACAATCAGTTTTCCAAATTCATGTATATCTTAAAAAGGATGCACATTAACATACCATTTGCACATGCACTTGAATAGATGTCTTCATATGCCAAATTCATTAAGGACATGCTGTTTAAGAAATGAAGGCTTGAAGATGATGAGATACTAACCTTAACCAAAGGTTGTAATGCCATCATTGATAGAAAACTACCACAAAAATTAAAAGACTTGAATAACTTTGATATCCCTTACACTATTGAGAATATAAACTTTGGAAAGGCACTCTATGACTTGGATGACATCATTAAGCTCATGTCATTATTGATTTTTGAGATATTGGTGTTTAGTAAAGCTAAACCTACATCCATAACATTGCAAATGGTAGACATGAATCAAGCTACCCTAGGGAATGGTAGAAGATGTGTTGGTAAAAGTAAACAAGTTCATCTTTCTTGCAGATTTCATTGTACTAGACATGAAAGAGGACCGTGACATTCCTATTATACTTGGTTGTTCATTCTTAGCAATCAGAAGAGCACTCATTGATGTACAAAAAATGAGCTTACAATAAGAGTGCATGATGAGTATGTAACATTTAAATTTTTTAAAGAAAATGAATTTCTTGATACTAATAGTGTTAGTGATTGATTTAGGATTGACGTTACTGATAATGTTGATAAATTACCAAAAACTATTGACTCACATACACTTAAGATTGTTACACACTATGCCGTGAACAATGAGATAAATTCACCAGAAAATAACTCATGTTTTGACTCTAAAATTGTGGAATCGTTGATGAAAGTTGATATTGTTGGTTATGTGAACCTTTTGGAGGCTATGCCTCCCATGTTTTATCTATATACGATTATGGTATGTCATGAGATAGGTTTTAAACTTAAACCATCCATTAAGGTACCAACCAAATTAAAACTGAAACATTTGTCTTACCATCCCCAAACAAGTAGGCAAGCGAAAGTTTCCAATATAGAGGTGAAAAAGGATGCTGCAAATGAATGAACAAGATAAGGTACAATGGTATACTTATAAGAATTCCAAGCTATACAATGAGAATAAAAAGATGACATGACAAGAAAATTGTGCACCATATTTTTGAAGTAGGATAGAAAATGTTACTAAATAACTCAAACTCAAACTATTTTTAGGAATACTCAAGAGTAGATGGTTTGGTCCATTCACCATCACTAAGATAACCAACTTTGGAGCTGTTGAATTGGAGAATATAACAAAGAATAGTTAGTGGTTAATGGACATAGAGTGAAACAATATCATGGAGATTAATTATAAAATGAAACATCTGTGATAACCTTAGTGGATTCACTGTAGGAGTTGATATGGCCGTCTAGCCAAGGACTTTAAATGTGGCACTTGTTGGGAGGAAACCCAATGTCTTTTAATGATCATTATTTGTTTTGTAGGTTAATAAATGTGAAGGGAAATGGCACAAAAAATTGGATATTTTAACAATAAAATGTGGTTTTCCAAGACCAAGGGAGTTTTATTTCCTTTCACTCTCATATTTATATATGCACATCAAGGACAATGTGGAAATTAAGTGTGGGGAGGGAACTTCATTCTCTACTTTAGTTTTTAGTTTTTAGTATTCATTTTCTTTTTTAGGATGCTTCTGAATATGATTTGGGTAGAAATTGATGAATATATAGAAAGTGAATGCATGTATGCTTGATACAATTCATAGGATCCCAAGATAAGGAATCTAACATGCTAATTAAGATACTTAAATTAATTATGTGATATGCTTGCTAGTTTTGATTACATTGATTCAATTTTTATACACATGCTCATAATTTGTTTTGATGTTCTTACTGGGAGAAACTTTTAGGCGAGTTATGCTTGTCATGAGGTCTACCATGATTTAGAATCTCTTTGATCATCCCTTCAAGCAAAACCCTAAATAGAATTTAGCTTGAGAAATGATTTAGGGCTTAATTTGATCGATTGAGTCTTTCAAACTAACCATTATTTATAACTTTAGTCACCCATTTGAGCATAACTAAGAACTTTCATATATTTAAGTCACATTTTAAGTCTAACCAATACGAATTACCTTTACTCTTACACCTTTAGCTTGTATGAAAAATTTAATCATGTGTCATGATATGAAGTGAGGTGAAATGTAATGCACCTTATATCAAAAAACAAAAAACTCATAACAGAATTATCCCTTTAAAAAAAAGAAAATAAAAAGAATAAAATTAAAGATAAGTTTGCGGTGTGTAAAGTTACAAAAACGACGTGGAATAAAAGAATAAAAAATGATAAGATAAGGTGCACAAGAACATCAAGTGAAAGCTCAAGTATTGTTAAGTATTGCATGTTGAATAAAAAGAAAGCCAAGTTGTGAAAAAATCCTAAATGTCTCCATTTATCTTGAACTAAATGCATAATTGACTTAAGTGAATAGGATTGTGGGAAATAGACTTATGAAACTTGTTCTAAGACTTAGTCTATTAGTATGCACATATAAGTTCATTTCATGAGTGTATTGATTGACAGCATGCTCAATACACACACAAAAGAATCAATTCGTCAAAAACCTTGCACACCATTGTATTAATGGATTGTTGATTGATGGATATATGAACCCCCTAGCGTGTGTTGTTTTTCTGGTCGAATTTTGCCAAAACTAATTCGTTTTTAATCCAGCTTTCACCCTTAGCCCTTGGATCTTGTAGTTCTTGATCTGATGGCCCATATTAGGTCATTTATTTAATTAATTAACCCTAATGAGGCATAAATCAAGCACAATTAAGAATCAAAAACCTATACCAACTTCCAATAAGATAGAAAAGAGAGAAAAAGTTCAAGAGAAGATTAAAGAAGGCACAATTTTGTGAAAATATTTAAGAGGAGTTAGTACTACAAATCCATATATTAAGTGTATCTCTTCTTCTTCTCCTTTCTTTATCAATTTTTACGTCTTTATTTATGAAAAATATAAGCTTTATTAACCTAATTATTTCTAGTTAATTTATTGATATAGTGTTCATATGAGCCCAATTTTCTACATGTGTTGATCTAAAATTTTCCCTAACTGTTATTATAATTCAATTATATTATTTAATCTAATTTTTATACTATTAGTTGTGTGGCAAAAAATTTATTTGTAGAGGTTATTAAATAGATTTGAGAAAATTATTTAATTGTTGTCTTGATTAAATAAAATGTATAGTTTCTAGGCAGAGATGTATGATTCTTATGTATGTTATCTATAATCGATGAACTTAATGAGCAACATGAAATCTAATTGGAATGAGAGTGTGATTAAATCAATAATGGTATGTCATGTAATTTACTTGAGAGAGGAATGCATGCTAGGTTAGATTCAATTGATCATGTAATTGGTTAGTAATTGTTTTGGGGCAATTGTAGTGATTCATATGCTTAGAGAATTAGGGGATTAAAATTCCTAGGTCATTTTCTCATATATTTTCACTGTTGTTGAGTTTTGTGATTTGAATGGTTAGTTGTCATTTAGTTTTCAATTTTATAAAATTACCATTGTAAAAATAATATTCATAATAATTATATTGGTACTGGGTAATAAGTTATGCAACTCCTTTTGGGATCGATATCCGTACTTAGACACATTAAATTACTTACATGACCCATATACTTATAGTTATCATTTTAGCTTTCCATCAAAGCCAACACTACTCGATATAGTGTGATAAATAACAAAGATTAGTAAAGTGCATAATGTGAATAATCAACCGTGTGGACCACTCTCAACTATGAACCATTAACTACTAATGTGGGAAACACATTCAACCACATAACGCACATAGCCAAAGGGGGAACACATTCAACAACTTACCATAAACAACCACTGATATGAAAACTCAAACAATACAACTCAACCCACTCTCATAGTTTTGTTTTCTCAAACTTTGTAAAATAGTCAACCACACTATTTTACACTCACATAGATGTATCACAATTATCGAAACACATTCAAGATAATTAGTGAAGAGGAAATTCGAATTGATAAAAAAATTTAATTTGTTTGATATGTTTTCTAAGGTTAACATTAATTTACCTCTCTTATATGTCATTATAGATGTACCATCTTATGCAAAACAAATTAATTAATTGAACAATAAGAGGAGAAAGTATGAAGTTATTGAAAGAGTGATTGTATCAGAAGTTGCTAGTGTAGTACTACAACAAAACTTTTCATCAAAATTGAAGGATCTTGGTAGTTTTAATATTAATATTACTATGGGAATAAAAAGGTGGTTAAGGTTATGTTTGATTTAGTTACAAGTATTAATCTCATGTCATGATGTACTTGCAACTAGGTTTTGTAGAGTTAAATTCCACAACCATGCCCCTTCAAATAGGTGATATGTCTGTTAAATATCCTAAGGGCATGGTTGAGGATTTGCTTGTATAGGTAGGCAAACTTATTTGTTGTAATGGATATGCATGAAAACCCATCAATGGACAAGGAGCACACTATTCTCCTTGGTAGACCACTCAAGAACACTACTAAGACTATTATTGATGTCCATAGTGGGAGATGAATTGATAGTCTAGGGAGAGCCTGTCCATTTTTAAGTTTTTTTTTCTCATATTCCTTCTATTTCTATTGTTTATGAGTGTTCATATATTTATTGTGTGGATACACTTGCGCATAACACTTCTTTGTAGGAAGAGATAAAGGATAAAATTCAATATGCTTTAGCTAAATATCAAAAGGGCTTTCCATGCTTATAATATAAGGCTTAGGTGTAGGTATATAAATAGAGGCATTTAGGCTTTTTTCCACAACTTAGCTTTCTTTTTATTCATCATGTAATGCTTAACTACACATGAGATTTCACTTAATGTTCTAGTGCATCTCACCTAATGAATTTTTATTATTTTAATCCATATCCTTTTTGCAACTTCACAACACTCCTAAACTTATCTTTAATTTTTTTCCTTTTTTTCATAGGGATAATTGTGTTGTAAGGTTTTGTTTTTTGGAAATAAGGTGCATTACATTTCACGTCACTCTAGTATAGCACGTAATTGCATTTTTCATATAAGCTAAAGCATAAGGGTAAAGGTAATGCTTATTGATTAGGATTAAAATATGGTTTAAAGATATGATTGGTTCTTACTTAGGCTCAAAAGGGTGACTAAAGTTATAAAAAATGGTAAGCTTGAAAGACTCGATCAATCCAATTAAGGCCTAAATCATTTCTCAAGCTAAAATATATTTAGGGTTTCACTTCAAGGAATGATCAAATAGATTCTAAAATAGGGTAGATCTCATTGACAAGAATAACTTACCTCAAATTTTCTCCCAATAAGAACAATAAAATAAATCATTAGCATGTGTATAAAAACAATTGAATCAATCCAATCAAAACTAGCAAGCATATCACATGATTAATGTAAGGATCTTAATGAGTACGTTACATTCCTTATCCTAATCATGACAACTAATTCTATCATTGAGTCCATATGTTTCATATCAAGCATGCATGTATTTAGTTTCCATGTATTCATCAATTTTTACCCAAATTATGATTAAAAAAATGTTGGATTTTTGTTAGTGTTGTGATATTCTTGAACAAAACATATATTTATAAGCTTAGTTTCTAGGTGTTTCTTAGAAGAATATTTTCAAGATAAAGAAACTTTTGAGCCTCTACGATCATATATCAGGTATATTTCTATTCCTGTACATATCAGATTGCATATTAGACACAATAAGAACAATGTGAAAATAGGCTACTCGATAGATCGAGAAATATTACCTGAATAAATAGATTTTAATATATAACTAGATCGATCCACTTCTTGAATAATTAATTAAATGTTGACTTGATTGATTGAGACTATGTTCGATTGATTGACCAATGTACTTGATCAATCGAGCACTTGGTTAGATTGATCGAGCAACCAGTTATCTAATTTTAAAAATAATTTCTCTTATGATTTGGATTGAATTTTTACTGTATCATCCTTATTTCTTAAAATTATTTTAACTAATTTTATGGATAATATAGTAATTCTATTTTAACCTAATATGCTTCAAAATATTCTATAAATACAAACCTAAGCACATATTTGAAACCAACCACACAAATCTATTGTGCATATTCTATTAATCCTTTATTCTCTCTTATTTTGCTAAATATTTTGAAGTAGGATTTTTGATTAATTTAATTTATCGAACATTTGTGGTTGTGTTTGATGGATCAACAAGCCTACAATAACAATTGTTTTATTGTGCTTTTAACTGATTGTCCTAGAGTTACTAGCTATTTTTTATTTATCTAATATATTATTGAAATCAACTAATTAGGGTTAGTCATTATTGAATCTGCTCTAGGATACACCTTTGCACTTGTGTTTATGTGGTAAATATTTAGGTGACATCAGTGTGGGATCGATTAACTCGCGGGACTTAAGTTTGTGGGAATGTTGGTCCATTTTTGAATACCTATCTTGTAGAGACTATGATGAAAGTAGCAACTTGTAAGTAGGTTACTTAGGTGGTCTAGTGGACTAGTGGCGATATTTATAGGTTTTTGTTAGTGCTGCTAATTTTTTTGAACAAAACATATAATTGTAATCTTAGTTTATAGGTGTATTTTAGGAGAATATTTTCATATTGAAGCACTATCGAGCCTCAACAATCACATCATGTATATTTATTTTCCTATACACATTAAATTACATATTAAACCCAATAGGAACAATGTGAAAATAGGCTACTCAATCGATCGAGTGGTGACTAGATCAACCAAGCAATATTACCTGACTAAATTGACTAATACATTACTAGATCGATTGAGGGATTTACTCAATAGATCAAGGAGTAGATCAATCGAGTTAAATCATAGGATTGATCCATTTCTTGAATAATTAACTAAAAGTTGAATGGATTGATCAAATGTAGTCTTGATCGATCAACCAATATACTCAATCGATTGAGCACTTGGTTAGATGGTTTGAGCAACTAGTTATTTGATTTAAATTGTATTCCTATTCCAATTTGATTTGGCTTTTTACTATATTTTTCTTATTTGCTAAAAGTATTTTAACTAATTTTATGGAAAATATAGTAATTTTGTTTTAACCTAACGTGTTTGAAAATATTCTATAAATAAAAACCTAACCGTACATTTGAAACCAACCACACAAGAGCTATTGTGCTTATTCTCTTCATCTTTTATTCTCTCTTGTTTTGCTAAAAGTTTTCAAGTAAGGTTTTTTAGTAAGTTAATTTATCAAACATTTGTGGCCGTGTTTGATGGATTAACAAGCATACAATAATAATTGTATTATGCTTTTAACTAATTGATCTAGAATTGCTAATTTTTTTATTTATTTAATATATTGTTTAAATTAATTAGTTAAAGTTTGGTATTATTTAATCTATTCTAGGACACACATTTTCACTTGTGTTTATGTGGTAAATATTTAGATGATAATGATGCAAGTTCGATTAACTCATGGGACTCATGTTTTTCAAGACATTGGTTCAAATTCGTATGCCTATCTTGTAGAGACTTTGATGAAAGGTGACTTCCAAGTAGGTTACTTAGGGGCATTACTTGGGTGGGTAGTTTAAGTCCTAGTCTTGTAACTAGATACTTATTTTACATAGTGGATAATCAGGTGGTCTAGTGGATTGGTGGTTTTCCTCATAGGTCATTTGTGTGACCTAGGTTGTTTCCACCTAAAACTCTTGTATGTTGATATTTTTATTTTCACATTACTTTACATACATATGATTGGTTTTTTGGCCCCTTACGAAATTTTAATTACCAAACTTTCACTAACTAGATATTTAGATCCATAACTAAATGAACTATCAAAAAATATCCTAAAAAGAAAATGAATACTAGACACTAAAGTAGAGAATGAAGTTCCCTCCCTCATACTTAAGATGCATATCGTCCCCAATGTGCAAATAAGAATATGAAAAAGTGAAAGGAAAGAAAACTCCCTTAACCTTGGCACACCACATCCTATCATTGAAACTATCCAATTTTGTTGTGCCATTTCCCTCCATATTTTTTAACATGCAAAAAAGAAAATAACTATAAAGTAAAATAACATTGGGTTGCCTCCCAATAAGCACCACATTTAACGTCTTTAGCTAGATGATCATATCAACTCCTATGGTGCATCCAACATGGTTATCTCAAATATTTCATCTAGTAGTTGGTCTCTATGATAGTGTTTCACTTTATGTCCATTAACCATGAGCCATTCTTCATTTTTGTTCACTAATTCAATCTCTCTATAGTTAGTTACCTTAGTGATGGTGAATGGACCTAACCATCCACTCTTGAGTTTTCCTACAAACAATGAGTCTTGAGTTGTTTAGTAACACTTTATTTCCCATTTCAAAAATACAGTACACAATTTTCTTGTCATGCCATTTTTTTTTCTCATTGTACATCTTTGCATTCTCACAACCATTCCATCATAGCGAATCTAGTACATTTATTTGTAGTATCATTTTCACCTCTCTATTAAATACTTTCACTTGCCCACTTGATTGGGGATGGAAGGGCAAGGTTGGAGTTATAATTTGGTGGCTCCCTAATAATTGGTTTAAGGTTAGAACCTATCTCATGACACTCTATAATAGAATTAAATACACACATTAGAGGCATAGCCTCTAAAAAGTTCACATACTCAACCATATCAACTTGCATCAAAGATTTCATAGTTTCATAATTAAAATAGGATAATTTTTTTTCTAATTAATTTATCTCATTGTTCATAGCATCTTATGTAATAGTCTTAAGTGTGTGAAGGTCAATAGGTTTTTATAATTTATCAGCATTATCAGTAACATATATCTAAAGAAATTACTAACATTATTAGTTTCTAAAAATTCAATTGTTTAAATGTCAATTGTTCATCTTGTACTCTCATTATAAGCTCATCTTTTGTACATCAATGAGTGTTGTTCTATTTTCTAATAATGGACAACCAAGTATGATAAGAATGTCACGATCAATATGATAGGAGTTCACGATCTTCATCCATACCGAGCATGATGAAATCTATCAAAAAGATGAACTTTTTACTTTTACCAACACATCTTCTACCACTCCCTGGGTCACTTGATTGCTATGTCTACCATTTCCAATGTTAATGATGTAGGTTTAGCTTTACCAGCCCCCAGTCTCTTGAAAATTGATAATGGCATGAGGTTAATGTTGGCATCCAAGCCATAAAGTGCCTCACCAAAGTGTATATCCCTTATAGTACAAGGAATGTCAAAGTTACTTGGATCTTTCAATTTTTATGGTAGTTTCCTATCAAGGATGGCACTAGAACCTTCAGCAAGGTTATTCTCTCATGATCTCCAAGCATCCTTTTTTAGATAGTATGCCTTCATCAATTTGGCATATAAAGGAATGCATTCATGTGCATCTATAAATTGTATGTTGATATGCATCTTTTTAAAGATATCAAGAATTTGAAAAACTACTTGTCTAACTTTTGTTTTTATAGTCTTCGAGGGAAAGGTATAGTGGGTTTCTAGAGGTTACTCATCTCTAGTTGAATTACTTTCTTTTCAATAATCTCTTTGTCCACTTTTTCTTCCTCACCTTTCTGAGCTTCCTGTTTCTCCTTTAAAATTTTATCACTCTTCAAGACTATTACTTCACAATGTTCATTACCTTCTCTTTTTGTGTTTACTTTTGTGTCACTTTGAAGGTTATCTTGAGGGCTTTGACTTATGGCTTGGGCTAGTTGCCCTATTTGGATATTTAATTTCAGATAGAAGCCCTATGAGTGGAGTCTAGGAAATCCACTTTTGTATTTACTGAATAGATAAAGTCTTTCATCATTCCCATTAACACCTTTGTGATGTCTTCACTTGGCGGCTTCTTTTTTGGGCTTGTGGTTTTTATGGTTATTGAAAACTTGATGGTAGGAATGGTTGATGGTTGAATTGATTACAACCTTGATTGTTGTTATTGTCCTATGAGAAATTTGGGTGGTTTCTCTGTCTTAGGTTGTACATTTTTAAGTGTGGGTTTCTTTGGCAGTTTTGATTATTGATATAGTTTACTACTTTAGGAAGGTTTCCATATGCCTCCGTAGAATGAGGTCAATTATAATAATCACATACCACAAATAGACTTTGTACCATTTTTACGCCCAGAGGGCCACCATCCAACTTCTTAGTTATACTTAACAGTAAATCATTTATATGAGCTTGCAATACTTCTATGGTTCCTACATTTACTACCCCACCCACTCTCTTTAGGTTGAGCCATCCCACAGGCCATTGAAAATTTTTGGATGTCCTATCATCAATTGATGCAAAGGCTTCCTCTTTAGTTTTACTCATTAAAGCTCCCCCAACTGCAGCATCAATTATGGTCCTTGATTTCCCTATTGATCTATCTTAGAATATTTACACTTATAGCCAAGTAGGAAGACATTGTTGTGGGCATATTTTTAACAACTCATTGAAGTGTTTCAATCTTTATAAAATGATTCCCCTTAAATTAATGATCCTATGTAGTGATTGATACAATAGGTAACAATTGTAACCAAGCCTTATCCTTATCCCTCAGTGAGATATGAAACAAGCGAAGGAAAATTGCATTGTCTAAGATACCATTCATCTTGAAGGTGTCACAAATTTCCAAGAATGAAGCCAAGTAAAGATTTGGGTCATCATTGACTAACCCTACAAATTGGTTTGCCTGCACCATCTGAATGACACCTAGCTATAGTTCAAAATTATTAGGGTTGGTACCTTGTCTATTGATAGATGATTGGGCTCCATATATTTATTAGATTGTAAAATTCCCTAAAGGTTTGGGGACCACTGTAGCTCATTCATCCTTTTGTTCTACTATAACCCCTGATTGATGTTGTGCTAACCATTCCCTTTCTAAGTGGAGTAAGGTTCTCTCTATTTTTAGATCAAATGCTTAAGATTTTCACTTGTCAATATGGGCATACAATAGAGACACCAAAATATAAATTGAAAGATCCAAACTAGTATGGTAGTAACTATTATTGATATCTGCTACAAGTATTTAACATTCTTGATAACTATTATACAATGCATCTAAGTACACATATCCATCCCACATGGAGTTGTATAACTTATAACTGAGTACCAATATGACTATTAGGAATAATTGACAACTAATTAATAAAGTCAAAACTCAACAACTACGAAAATATATATGAGAAAATGACCTAGGAATCTTTAATCTTCAATTTTATAAGCATGTTAATCACTAAAATTTCCCTCAAAATAATTACCAACTAGTTGTATGATTAATTTAATCTAACCTAGCATGCATTCTTCTCTTAAGTAAACAACACATCATTTAATAATTAATCTAATCACACTGTCATACTAATTAGATTTTATATTACTCATTAATTTCATCAATTAAAGATTACACAAGTAAGAATCAATCATATCTGCCTATAAACAATACATGTTATTTAATCAAGACAAACCATTAAATAATTCTCCCATATCTATTTAACTGCCACTATAAATCAATTATTGGCCAGCCAATTAATATCATAAAAATCATATTAAATAATAAAATTGAATTGCAATCATAATTATTGTAAAATATTATATCAATGCATGTACAAAAATTGTGTTCGTAAGACCCCTATATTAATAAATTAGATAGACATAAGTAAGTTCCTCGAGCTTAGAATTTTCTAAAGAAAGACATAAAATTTGATAAAGAAAGAAAAATAAGAAGAGATATACTCAATCTCTTGATTAGTAACACTAATCTTCACTTAAATTCTTCACAAAATAGTGTCTTTTTTAATCTTCTCTTGAACTTTTTATCTCTTTTCTCTCTCCTTGGTAGCTGCTGTAGTTTTTTGATACCTAATTGTGTTTGATTTATGCCTCATTGGGTTAATTATTACAAGAATTAGTCTAATATGGGCAATTGGATTATTTCCTAAATGATCCAATAGTTGAGGGTGAAAACTAGATAAAAACATATTAGTTTTGGAAGAATTTGATCAGAAAAAATGTACGTTAAGGCACAAAATATTACCCTTGGGGTTATGGTGCTTGCTGACCACTAATGCAAAAAGGCACATTAGGGTATAGAAAAGTGCCTGCTATGGCATGGAGCTCTCTAAATGCATACTAGAAAAGCACGCTAAGGCACAAAAAAGTATCCGTCATGGCACAGACTGTTCTTTTGCATTTTTTCTCATTTTCACTCTATTGGTCATCGTTCCACCTACATTGAAATAATTAAATAAAAATTAAGAATTTTCATGATATTAGCATAAAATAAGACATATAAGTGATTTAGAGGTGGCTAAATAATTCTGCTTTGGTAGAATTAATGCCTTTACTTCTCATTTTTCTTGAAAATGCCTTATGCCTATGACCTTATTGTTTAGGGGTGCTAGATCATCTCATAGAGCGCCTAATGCCATTCCAAATCTTTGTGATAAAAAAGCATAGATTGATATGTTTTAAGTGTGCTCAAAAGAGGATCAATCTATGTGATGCTCGATTTCCCCTTTAACCACATAAGCTCTAGGCAAAAATTCTGGTGTCAAAATTTTCTTCTTTTTCTACTCTCACTTTGTGCCAACAAGTTCAACCTTTGATGCTTGGTTCTCAAGTGCGCATCACCAACTCCTAATTCTCCACCTTGACATCAATCTTTGGTCCTCATCTCCATAGACGAAACCTAACCCATCACCTACTTATATAGGGTGGTCATATTGACCAAATTTTGACACTTCACAAACTTAGTCAAGGAAACTATTTTTTTGTTGTCATGTCTATCAAGTCGTCACTTGTGTAAATTTTCACCTACTCCACCTCTCCTTCTTCTATCATCTACCATATGAAGTGTAGTTTCAAGTCTAAATACTTGTATGATCATTATTTCAATGTACATTGACCCTCTTTTGATTAAATATGAGTTCAGTAGCCAAACCCTTCAACCACATAGCTCTTCACTACATACTTTGGGAAAACTAACTCTACCATGGTAGAAAATAGTCAGTCATTAATGATTGCAAATTCTCCTTCCTACTCATCAAGTTTCTTCCAAAGAAAAACAAGTACCCTTAGTTGACCATCTCTTGTTATGATCACTAGTAAAGTCAAAATCCACATAAACCATTAGTCCATAGATAAGATCAACTTTAATAGTACCTCTAAGATACCTCATCACCTACGTCACTAAATCCCAATGAACTTTACCTATATTGGCCATGTATCCACTCACTAAACTTGAATTGTATGCAATATTCAATGTTGTACAAATCATTAAATACATCAAGCTATTCACTATACTTGCACAGGATACATTCCCCATATATTTCTTCCTAACTTCTGGTGAAGGAGAATTTGTGGCCTACAAGTTGTAGTGTAATGCTATTGGAGTTGAAATTGGCTTCGTGTTTGTCGTGTTAAACCATTGAAGCACATTCTCACAATACCCTATATAGAAAAGAAACAACTTTCAATTTATCCTATCTCTTAAAATTAAATCATCATCCCCAAAATCTTTTTGGACATACCCAGGATCCTTCATTTAACACTCTAAACTAAGTTGACTCTTCAACTTGGTGATTTTTCAACCAATCACAAGTACCTATCAGAATCTCATCAACATATAGCAATAAGTATACTTTTGAAGAGCTAGTTGCCTATGAAATACACATAATTATTAGCTTATTCCTCTTGAAATTGATCTTTAACACAAAATCATCAAATATTTTGTACCAACATCTTAAAGATTGTTTAAAGCCATGTATTGACTTCTTCAAGAGAAAAATCATGTCACCTTTGTATTCAAGAGTAAATGCTTTGAATCATAATCATACCTCTTATTTGGAAAGATATTTGGTAATAATCCTGATATAATTTGGTAAACCATTGAAGATCCAACATCTATGTGGAAACATCCTTGGGTTGTGATGACTCTATGAAAGTAGAGTTATTAACACATTTTTTTACTTAATATTTACTTTTCTTATTCAATAAATAGTATTTTTTGGGTCAAAAATATTAAAAAATAAACTTTTTAGTGAAAAAAGGTCAAATATAATTTTTGGAATTTTTTGGAATTGTTTTGAAATTTTTAACACATAACTAATCAGGAACTACCACGTGGCATGGGAAGTGACTGGGCAAGCCATGTGGACACCACCAAGCACAGAGAGTGAATCACGTCGTGTCACATGTGAAGAGGATGAAAAATGTGCCACATGTCTACACGACCTTCAATCTGAGTTTGGAAATCGGTCAACACACCATCCGTTTTCGTCATGTCGCACCACGTATCTCTGACTCAACAAGCGTTGACTCTAACCAAGTCCCTTACCACGCATCACTCCCTCATTCACTAAGTGAATTTTCCCTTGCCACGTGTCACATTATGATTGACTAGAATTATCAATTTTGCTTGTTTTGATCGTAGCCCTTGATATGAAGCTAATCTAACAGTCCAGATTACACCTGAGCTTTATTTAAGCTCTTAATCACTCCATAAACCCTAATTGGCCTCCATTAGCATAATTTGGGTCAGTTTTTTGAGCTAGAAAGTGAGAAAAATACAGAATAATTCAACAGACAACACAATTTTGGTGGAGATTCAAGAATAGTTTAATACTATAATTCAAGAGATTGATTGTATTTCTTTCTCTACTCTTTTCTTTATCAATTTTTATGTCTTTCTTTATTAAAAATATTAGCTTTATGAATACAATTATGTATAATTAATTTATTAATCTAAGGATCTTATGAACCCAATTTGCACCATGTGATGATTTAATATTTTACCCCAATTATAATTATAATTTAATTATATTATTTAATCTGATTTGTACACTATTAATTGTTTGGTAAAAAATTTATCTATAGAGGCAATTAAATAGATTTGAGAGAGTTATTTTATTATTTGTCTTGGTTAAATAATATGAATAGTTTCTAGGAAGAGATGTACGATTCTTATGTATGTGATCCATAATTGATTAACTTAATGAGTAGTATGTAATTTAATTCGTATTAGAGTGTGATTAAATTAATTACTATATGGTATATAGTTTACTTGAGAGAGAAATACATGCTAGGTTAGATTCAATTGATCATGTAATTAATTGATAATTATATTGAGACTTAGTTTGATTATCTAGGTTCATGTGCATAGGAGTTATCCAAACTATATTGAGTGGTTGGTGATTATACCCCCAAAATGTGTTTTCGCAAAATATCTTTATAGTGTATTGTTGATACACTAAAATAGAAAAATGATTTCTAATCATGTTTCAATTTTGAAAGAGCTGCCTTTGTTTTCATAATAAACAAAAAAAGGAAAAGGGTGGAGTACTTATAAAAAAAATGTATACTCCCACCGTCCTTGTTGACCATTAGGTGAGGATGATAGTTCATAAACCCACTTGCTACCTAACACTTGGTGAACTATTATGGACTCATTGTGTCAACCTCTATGAACCACATTTTAGAACACAACAAGCTGAACGAAGCTTCATTTAGACCTTTGAAATACCTCAATGATGGTAAAAAAATGTAGTTGTTTATTTTAAAAATTATGAGCAATTTTTCAAAAAAATCAAAAAATAATAATACAAACACATAACTTAAACATACCAACTACATGCTAAGTCTCAAGTGGTGTGTATATTATGCAAACATGCAGAGCGTAATCTTTGTAGTTGTGTCCAATAATCAACCGCATATAGAGAATGACAAATAAAATATATTCTTGTATTTTGCACATGAGAAATGTCAACCTAAAGACAACATGACTTACAATCTCCTCATTGACTTTTTATGACAAAACATTGTACAACCTAAAATAAACATGTTATCTATAAACTATAAATTCATGCAACATGTATCTAAAGAGTTCATTCTCATGAATGAATTCGAACACATAACCTAGACAACTTGATGATTAATAAATTCATCTTGTTAATCCACTTTATGCATGATAATTCTATAAAAATAAAGCTATTTTTGTACTTTCTATCCTCATATTTGTTTATTTTATTAAATAAATCACTTTTTGGGTTTATATTATTCAAATGTTACATTTTTAAGTCAAAATGGAAAAATGGAATCAAAACCTTTTTTATGGAATTTTTATAGATTTGTTTTTTGTATTTTTTTACTTCAGATGGATGCGAACAGTAATTTTAGCATTTCTATAAAAATTAAACAAGCCTGTCAAAGTGGATGTCCTTAGTTAATAAGTAGATGAAATAAGACCCAGCTAGCTCCTAATTTTAGTGCAAGTCACGTGTCTTCATTTTATATTAGCACAGGAATTTATTGCTTTTTTTCTTGATGTGACATGTGGCCCTGCTTTTCTTTGCTAGTGCTATTCCATTGCAGCATGTGCCACCATATGATGCATCCATTCCAATATCCGATGGTTCAAATTAAAGATAATGGTTTGCACTTCAAACCTACTAGCAACCCATATTTCTTCCTCATTCACTTATATTCCACCATTTTAGGTCTTGAGAGAGAAATTGAGAGGTTTTTAATGGGAGAAACCATGGAGGAGCAAGGAGATTGAAGATTTGACCTTGGATTCTAGATATTTTGATAATATCTTATTACGTCTTTATTTCCTTTAATTTTTTCCGTATATTTGTCTTTTGTGAGTGTAGTATTTGTTGAAATCAATCTTAATATATGTATTTATGTTAATTATTTAATTAATATTTATTTATTTGAATATATCAATTGATTTACTTTAATATCCTCAGTTAATTATTTAATAATTGATTAATTTTAATACTTTTAATTTAACTTAAAAAAGTGGGTTAAGAGTTAATAATTGGGTAATTGACGTGATAGAATCATGTGTGAACATGACCCTTGAATATGTCATATGTGCATGTGTAAGCTTAATGTGTTTAATGTTTGTTTAGAATAGAATAGAAAGGTGACTTATTCCATTAAATATTTTTGTGAATGCTTGAAAAAGATTTAGGACAATATTAGAGCATGTAGCCATCCATCCACGTTAATAGAGAAATTAGTAATTATTATAAGTGTATATGAATTGATTAAGGGATACTTATATCCTAGGTTTAATATATATTTTTTCCTAATTATGGTTAGATATGTTTGAATAATCTTCTGTATATAATTTATATTTATTTATTTTCTTCTATTTTCCTACAAAGTTTGTGTCTAAGTAGTATCATGGGTGATTAATTTTTATACTTCATTACTAAATATTTCAATTCTAGTGGGAATGAAAATCCCAACTTTAAATACTTATTCGTTACAAATGTATGAATTTTGTACAAATATTTAAAGTCGAGATTGTCATTCCCATGAGATTACAATATTTAATAAGAAAATACCAAAATTTGGTAACGTAGAATAATATTTAGGCTCTTAAAAATTTTTTAGGAAAACAAAAGAAAATAAACAGATATATTATTTACAAAAGATGATTCAAACACATTCAATTACAATTAAAAACAAATATGATAAACTAAATATCTCTTAATTAATTGATATTCACTTATAATAATTATTAATTGCTCTACTAACATGGATGATTGACTACATGCTCTAATATATTCATAAATTGTTTCCAAGCATTCACAAAATTACACAAATAAAATAAATCATATTTCCATGCTATTCCTACCACACATTAAGCACATAAAGCATGCATTTACACATACGATGTGTTTAGACATATGGATTGACATGAAACCCAACCCATCTAACAGCTTGAGACATAAGACAAGTCATCTCTAAAGGACCATCCTATGCTCACACTTAAGAATACACTCGTGGGATAGACTTGTCCTTGGAAGCTTTGGTATCTGGAGGGTCGACCACCAACCAGAGCTATAGGGTGGTCGACCTTAGACTATAAATATGCTTGCTTTTATCTTTATGTCTCCTAACACGTTTATATGTATACACATTATGTAATCGACACCTGTACATATAACACTCTATATATGCATGCACTCCCTAAGAGATCCACACATTCGACATTTTCCTTTGACTTCTCTCTAGCTTCTCTTTGTAAATCGGATCAATCCTAACAATTTGGTGCCCACCGTGAGGCCTTGATTTTGAGGTTAACCTTTGTCTTTTGACCCTACATTTTCAAGAATTCACCCTGAATTTTATGTAAGGCTTAAGAGACTAAACACCTATTCTACTTACCCCCTAAATTATAATCACTATAGTGGAGACACGTGCTGATAGTCGATTGAGACTAGAAAATGAGAAAGTCATAGGAGAACTGGATAACACCTTGCCAACCCACGATAAGGTCTGAATAGAGATCGACCCTCATGAGAGCCTTTGATGGTCAAACCACTAATCTGGTTGGTGGAAACATACCAGATTATGTTGTACCCAAGCCTAACTAGGGTGAATACAAAGCTAAGGGTGACCCCTATTCTAGTTCGGTGGAACCTAGTAACGAGTAGTGGTTGTAGGAAAGAAAAATTTTGGAGCCACGATTTCCAGCGTTGGAAGAAGCCAATAGAATTAATGCAAGACTAGGCCTTGAGAATGGTCAATGAAAGACAAGAAAAAAGTAAGACCCCCTATGATATGGATAGGGACTACGAGTAATTATATGTCTCCCCATTTTTTTAATGAAATAGAGAATGATGAACCACCAAACAAATTCAACGCTTCCAAGTGCACTAACTATCAAGGGACTAAAGACCTGATAACTCATATGCAACACTTATAAATGGCCACAACTCATATGAGCCTCATACAGGGCAAAAGAGATGCCATGATATGCAAGCTATTTGCTGCCACCTTTTGTAATGGTGCCCAAAAGTGGTTCAATAACCTGGCACCCCATACCACAACCTCTTTCTCACAATTTTCCAGGTTGTTCATCACCAATTATGCCTTTAAAAATCCATTAAGGAAGGAATCACACCACCTTTTCTTAATCATTTAGGAAATAGGTGAGTCTATCGAAGAATATATGAAAAGGTTCAGAGAAGAAAAGTTAGAAATCTTTGATTGCTCGAGCTCTATCGCTATAGAAGCCTTTAGGCAAGGTCTCTTAAAGAACTCTAATTTATTTGTAGAGCTAACCAAGATAGTTCTTCAAACTTTGGAGGAAGTATATGGAGAGGCGAGGAAATTTTTCAATCTTGAAAGAGAGCTGGGTCTGGTTAACGGTGGCCAGGTCGATATGGAAGTTGGACTAGAAAAATAAAAAAGAAAGATAAGTCCTGACAGGGAAAATCATAGCAATAGGATCAACAAAAATGAGTGCTTCACACCAAACAATAGGGCGAACGGCCAATGGTTAGGGCACAAGGGATTTTGGAGGAGGTTAGTTTCTCTCTTTAGAGGCTCACCATTGAAAGTGAAAATGGCTCAGTCGTGTTAAGAATGAAGGAGTAGTTGAACATCAGATGACCCCCAAAAATGAAGTCTCCCCTTATAGACACATATAAATGGTGTGGCTTTCACAAGGATGTGGGCCATGACACGAGAGACTACAAGCACCTTAAAAAGGAAATGGAAGAGCTATTGGCCAAAGGATATTTAAAAGACCTCGTAGCAAGCAATAGTGGAAGAAGAAGGTGTCAAATTGGATGTGAAACACCAAAGCCACCCGCCCATCAAGTAGCAGGAGAGACCCCTACAATGAGCATAATATCTGGACTACTCATACCATACATCAAGGGCCTAGGATCAATGGGCTTCTAGTAACTCGCACAAGAGATACACCAGAGACCTGCATAGTTCCCCAAATGTTAACACCCTGGAAAAGGCAAGGCCCCTTATGGAAATCATCCTCATTGAGAAAGACGAGACCTTGTCTAATCAAGAAGACCTCTTAGTGATCACACTAAGAATTTTATCCTACAATGTGTGGTAGATCATGGTTGACACGAGGAGCTTGGTGAATCTTCTTTTTTTTTGTCTATAGTAAGAGCCTTATGCATAAAAGAAATTGACATAGCAAGGAGAGAGATACCCCTTGTGGGATTCAATAGTAGCACCACCAATGTAGTTGAAACCGTGGTGCTACTTGTCATGTCCAAAGGGTCAATAGTGATGACCAATTTCGTGGTAATTGATGTCCTCACTCATTACAACACCATTTTGGGTAGGCCATAGATATACAAGATAAAGGCAGTCTCGTCTACCTTTCAACAAGTAATCAAATTCCTGACTGATGAGGGTACAAAGTAGCTAAGGGGGGACTAAGAATAGGCTAGGAGCTGTAACAATGCCACTATGAAAGACGTCATTTCCAAGTAGCAATCATAACAGGGTCCCTCTCGGAGGAAGCTAGGAGGTATATGTCTAGCACATTTTTCTCAATTCATATGAAGCATGAGACCTACCAATAGGAAACAAGGGTGAGAACCATCATTTAAAGTTAAGTGTGGATCTGACAATAGAGATGGAGGAGTAACCATCTCGATTTCTGAAAGGAAACTCTAACATCTGTATATGGACTCATACAAACATGCTTGGGATTGACCCAAAAGTCATAACCCACAAATTAAATGTCGATCCAAAAGGGTAGACCTATCCAAAAAAGAAAGAGAAAGTTCCCTAAGGATAAGAATGAGGTGAATAAAAGCCAATTCACCACTTTTAGAGAGAAAGAGAGAGATTATAATGGAGGTCAACCAAATGTGGTATTGGTGAAAAAGGCGTGTTGATCACCCCATATGTGTGTGGCCTCTATGGACATAAATGAGGCATGCCCTATAGACTATTTCTCTCTCCCTAATATCGATCAATTGGTTGAAGCTATCCCTGATTTTGGATTAATGAGTTTCTTGGATGCATGTTCTGATTACCAATAGATCCAAATGCACCTAGAGGATGAGGATAAAACATCTTTCATCACCAAGGAAGGGACCTTCTTTTATACCAAAATACTGTTTAGGTTGAAGAATGTAGGAGCCATATATCAACACCTCATCAACAAAATGTTTGTAGATCAGCTACTGATAACTTGCATAATTTGGCATAATTTATCACTTCTTAACTTTATCTTTAGTCTAATTTAATTTAATTTTTATTGATTTTAGACTTCATTATTATTATTTAAATTTTATTATAGATTTGAAGAAAATGAAGATCCAAAATTTTCATAAGCATATCATCTAAGGACTTTCAAATTTAAATGAAGATTTATTTAAATCTTATTTAAATTAAGATGTCTAAATATATATATATATATATATATATATATATATATATATATATATATATATATATAACGAAAAAGGAGAGCACATGATGGGTTGATATATTTAATACATAGATATATAATATAAAAGATGGGAGCGACTAGAGTGAGAAGAGCTACACAAAATTAAAGAGAGAGAAGAGTTATGCAAAATTAAAGTAGAGTAGCTTTATTATAGGAAAAAGATGTAATTTAATTTTTAACTATGTTTGATTTTCTATGTTAATTTGAATTATTTCTCTTTATGTTTGTATGATTTATTCTGAGTTTAATGCTTCTAATTAACTAGCCATTAATTATATGATTTTAGTCTTGTGATTTACTATCAAAACAGATAACTATAGGATAAATCTGGAATATTTTGGCATAGGTAAATATAGTGATCGAAAGACTTGTATGAACCTATGTAGTTTTAAAAATCATTGGTCTTAATGCTTTCTTGCTTGATTAAATTGCATAGTCTTGTGTAAATTAATGAACAAGATTATTTCCAATTGACTATCGAAAGAGGCTTTTGGATATTTTTGGAGATTCCTAACAAATAGAGAGAATTAAATTCAATTAGCTAGATGAGTAAAGTATAGTAGAAGATTAGGTGAAATCGATTTCATAGAAGTTTTCTTCCCATTGATTTGATCTTTGAACAACATCTTTATTTTATTATGTGTATTTTCTTTAAATTGATTTTATTTTAAATTTCAATTACAACAACTTTAGTGATTTTTCTAGATAAAATTGAGATTAGTATAATTTTGGTATTTTTCAAAAATAACTTACCAATCCCTAAGGATGATACTCTTCTTATCACTTTATTATAAAACTACGATCCTATACACTTAGCACCGTTCAACTAGGAAGAAACTTGGAGGCATATATGGACAAAAAAGTAGTAAAGTCAGCATAGATCCTAAGCCATGTCAAAGACCTAGAGGAGATATTTTCCATAATCTGAAGGAACTATATGAGAGATAACCCTAAGAAATCTGTCTTTTGTATTGCTACAAAAAATTTCTCGGGATACCTCGTATCTTCCCGAGGGATTAAGACCAACCCAGATAAGATACAAGCCTTGGTGAGCATGAGACCTCCTACAAATCTGAAGGGGATTCAATAACTGAATGAAAGAATAGTGGTACTAAACAAATTAATGTCCAAATGCATGAAAAATGCTTTCCATTCTTCAAAATGCTGAGAAAAGACATGTCAATTTTTTGAACCGAGGATTATGATAGAGCCTTTGAAGAAATCAAAAAATACCTATGCAACCCTCCTGTCCTGGTCAACCTTCTCCTAGAAGTGACACTTTATTTATATTTGGCTATGACCCCCAAACTTTCAGTACCGTGCTCCTAACATAAAGAAATAAGGTCTAGCACCCCATTTACTACATCTATCAAATCTTGATAGACAGTCAAAGAAAATACCCCAACATTGACTAGTTGGCCTTTGCCCTCAAAATAAATATACAGAAGCTCACACATTATTTTGGCTCACACACACAATGGTAGTACTTACCTCCTAACCACTTAAAATAATTTTGACGAGGCTAGAAGTTTTAGGAAGATTGGTACAAATCACCATAGAGCAGGGAGAGTATGACATTAAGTACATGGCTAGAATATCCATCAAGGGGAAAGGGATGGCTGAGTTTGTGGCTAAATTTAGTGAGACACTAGAAGTCATCAGTCATAAGGCACAAGAGGAATTATGTGGAATGGATCAAAAAGAGAGGCCAACCTAGCAAGTATTTGTTGATGGTGCACATAACTTCAATGGCATTGGGCTAGGGGTGGTCATAATTGATCATGATAAAAATTGTTTTGAGTATGTGGTCAGGTTGGATTTCCAAGCAACATTAATGTCACAATAAGGGGCTATATTTAGGGCTATAATTTCAAAGAAACGCGGTGCAAGTAAGATCATTTCGAATAGTGACTCTCGACTAGTAGTCAACCAGTACTTGGAGATGTTCGAAGCTAAGAATGGCAAGATGAGGAAATATCTGGAGAGACTAAAATAAGAGTGCTCAAAATTTTCTAACTTTTAGATCAAGCAAATAGCTAGAAATGAGAATGGTCATGTTGATGCTTTGGCCACACTAGCGTCTATGTAAAAGGCCAACTACAATAGGTGGTGTCAGTAACAATCCTTGTAGAAGTAATTTTAAAAAAGGCTAAAAGAATAGCCTGGTATGTGGATGCTTCTACCAACCCATGGTTCACCCAATCATTAACTTCCTACAAAGGACATACCTACCTAGGGATCGCAAACTTGTAAAGGAAATCAAGGCCAAGATGGGATGATACCTGATTGAAGCTGGTAAGCTATATAGAAAGGATTGCATTTAGACCCGAGCTCTTGTGCATATCCAAGGAGGGATCTGAAGGACTAATGTTTGAAGGATATAAAGGGAAGTGTGCCTCTCATTTAGGTGGAAGAAGACTATCCCAATGGATTATGAGCCAGGGCTACTATTGGCCCACTATGCTGGTAGATTGCACAAAATACACTCAAGAGTGTGATAAGATGTTTATATTAGTAGCTACTAATTATTTTTCCAAATAGATTGAAGCAAAGCCTTTGGGAAGAATACATGAAAAGAGGTGATTTTATTTATTTAGAAATCTATAATTTTTTGATTCAGCTTGCTCAAGTAGCTCGTTACCGATAACTGGAAACAATTTATAGGCTGTAGTAACAAGGAGTTTTCCATGACATACAACATCAAAATGTGTCACTCAATGCCATATTTTCCCCAAGCCAATTGTCATGCATAATATTTTAACAAACTAATAATCAACCTACTAAACAAAAGGTTGTGGGGTGTAAAAGGAAGAAGGGTTAGGGAGCTGCCTGTGGCATTATAAGTTTTTAGGACTAGTCCCCAAGGGATCACTAATGAGACACCTTTATCCCTAGTATATGGGACTCAAGTCCTGATACCAACTAAGGTTATAGTACCCACTATGAGGTCGGCCTTAACAAAAAAGTAGAATGTTGCAAGTAGAGCATTCAAACTGACCCTCGTAGAGGAGAAAAGTGATGAAGCCTTGAGGTGGATAACTGATCAAAAAAGGAAAGTATCATATTATTACAACAAGGATGTGCATTTTAATTCTTTCGCTAGGGGAAATTGGATTCTCAAAAGGGTCTTCCTTAGCAAGAAGGAATGCATGGCTTGTAAAATGGGTTCAAATTGGAAAGTACCATATCAAATAGTTGAGACAACACCAAAAAGGGCCTACTTATCGAGAAGCATTGAGGGATCTGAGGATGGCACAAGTTGGAATGCTAGACACTTAAAGAAATACCACTTCTGATGTATCTAAATTTGTTATTCTTATGTACCATTGTTGTATGTATACATATAAAGTGAGTTCTTTCAAGCAGTGATCCCCCACTATTATATGTCATCGGCTGATCACCTCGGTCATGAACTAATTAGTGCATTCTAAAACTTGTAAAATTCATGATTTGAGCACCTTTGTTAGGAACCGAGTAGAGCGCTCTAACAACTGAAGGTATAGTTGAGCACCTTAGTCAAGAACCAGGTAGAATTATATTTTCAACTACTATATGTCACAGGTTGATCACCTTGGTCAAGAACCAGGTAGAGTTCCCTAACACTTTTAAAAGTCACTAGTTGACCATCTTGATCAGGAACCAAGTAGAGTGCTCTAAAACTAAAGTGAGAGTTGAGCACCTTGGCCAAGAAACAGGTAAATCATTCTCTCTCCCACTAAATTTCAATGGCAGATGACCTCGGTCAAGAACTAGGTATATTGCCCTGACACATAGGAGTCATGACTTGATCACCTCGATTAGGAACTACATAGTGCGCTCTGACACTGAGTTGAAAGGTGAACACCTCGGTTTGGAACCATATAGAACACTTTTTCCCACTACTATATGTCATGCCTAATTACCTTGGTCAGGAACCAAGTAGAGTGCCTTAACATTTGTAATAGTAACATTTTGATCGCCTTGATCTTAAACCAGGTAGAATGCTCTCCTTGATTAATACATGTAATGATTTGATCACCTTTGTAATAGACCAGGAAGAGCACTTTGGTAGATTGCATCAATCAATTTTTCCACTCTTTAAGACTATTGCTTTATAATGCTCCTTATGTTCTCTCTTTGGATTAATTTTTGTATTACTTTGAAGGTTACCTTGATGTCTTTGGCTTATGGTTTGGACAAGTTGCCCCATTTGGAATCTAAATTTTTGATAGAAGCCCATTAGTAGACTCTAGTTGATCCACTTTTGTATTTATAGAATGGATAAAATCTATAATCATTCCTATTAAGGCATTTGTATTTTCCTTACTAGCTGGCTTCTTTTTTTAGGCTTGCCATTGTTATGGTTGTTGAACACCCGATGGTTGGAAGGTTTTATGGTTGAATTGATTACCACCTTGATTGTTGTTATTGTTCCAAGAGAAATTTGGGTGGCTTCTCTATTTTGGGTTGTATGTGTTTGAGTATAGATTCTTTGGTGATATTAATTATTGACATAGTTTACTGCTTTTGGAAGGTTCCCATATGCCTTAATAGAATGAGGTCCATTGCCATAATCACACACCACAAATGGACTTGGTACCATTTTTATCCTCATAGGGCCCTCATCCAACTTCTTAGTTAAATCTAATAGAAAAGCATTTGTTTAAGCTTGTAATGTTTCTATGTTGCCTACATCTACTACTCCAACCACTCTCTTTGGGTTGCGCCTTTTCATAGGCCATTTACAATTGTTAGATGCCATATCATCAAGTTATTAGCAAAGGCTTGCTCTTCAATTTTACTCATTAAACCTTCCCTAACTAAAACATTGTTGTGGTCCTTGGGTACCCCATTAACCCATTATAAAATGTTTACACTTGCAGTCAAGTGTGAAGGCCATGGTGTAGGCATTTATGGGTTTAGCTATTTATGGAATTTATTGGAAGATCCTTGAAGCATTCCTAAGCTTCCAAAAACAATCTATGTTCACATTACTAAAAATATTCTATGCCACTTATGGGTTTATCTATCTTTGATGGTTGGAAGGACTTTCCTAAGAATTTCTAAGACAATTGATCCCATGTAGTGACTAACCCTATAGGTGGTGACTGTAACCAAGCCTTAGCTTGGTCACTCAATTAGAAAGGAAACAAGAGAAGGAAATTTTCATCTTTGATGACACCATTCATCTTGAAAATGTCATATATTTTCAAGAATGAAGTCAAGTGAATATGTGGATCATCGTTGGCAAACCCTCCAAACTGGTTTGCATGCACCATCTAAATGACACTTGGCTTGTGTTCAAAATTATTAGCATGGTTGCCCTATCTACGGATAGTTGATTGGGCTCCATCTACTTGTGGGACTATAAAATCCCTTAAAGGTTTTGGGACCACTATAGCTAGTTGATCCCCTTGCTCGGCCGTAACTCCTGATTGATGTTGTGGTAACCATTCCCTTCTTAAGCGGAGTAAAGTTCTCACTATTTCTAGATCAAAAGGTATAGGATTTTTTCACCTATCAACCTAGGGATACAACAAAAACACTACAAAAAAAATTAAAGGTCCAAATTAGTATATTAGTAACCATTATTGATATTTGTTATAAGTATTTAACTCCCCAATAATAGCACCAAAAACTTGACATGTTAACCACAAGTGCATAAGTCGTGTGATAAGTGCTCAAAAGCACTTAATATATTGTTATTTCAAGCATGTTAAATGATTGTATAGAGTTGTATTTACGTTTTTTGCTATCATTTTACGTAAATCCATCTTTTTTGAATCACAGGTATATTTTGTTGTTTATGAGGTATTTCTTGTATTTAAAAAGATTTAACTTGAAGAAATTTACTTGAAGCACTCCATTACAACTTAGAAAATATATGTAAACCATTACATATATTTTGAAATTTGGAAAATGAATTACAAAGAAAAATGTTTACAAGTGATGAAGATTAAAGTGTACCGCGTCATGAATAAATTATGAGCCACAACGCGTGGCAAAAAGGAAAAATTAAATGTGTCCTAGATACAATGCAAGTTTTCACGTGAAAACATTATGTGCCATAGCATGAGCATAGTAGATCGTGCCCAAAATTGTGTATAGGCTATGTATGTCACTGTGTGGAAAATTTGTATGCTGCGGTGCCAAGTTAATTTCTCCACATTTTTCTCATTTCCATACCCTATCAATAGGACTATATTTCTATAGTAAAAATTGTCCAATAATCTCTTAATACTTTATATTTCTTAGGTTCTTAAGCTTTCTTGTGCTTTTATTTTATTAATTTAAAGTTCTTCTCTCAATTAAGAGTTTAACAAATCTAGTTTATGTAATATGAATATTTCTATTTTTAGTTACAAATCATGTTAGTTGGAAAGGGTTGTGAAAAGATAATCAATAGAAGTATAACAAATTAAAAATTCATAGAATGGCTAGACATGTAATTACATGTAAAAAAAAGTAATGCAAAAATATAAAGATTGACACATTAAATTATTTAGGTGGAAACAACCTAGGTCATGTCAATAACCTAAGAGAAATACAATTGGTCCACTGGACCACCTAACTATTGACTATGAAAAAATAAGTATCTCTTTACAAGTCTACGACTCAAACTACCCACCAAGGCAATGCCCTTATGTAATCTACTTACAAACCACTGCTTTCATCATGGTCTCTATAAGAAAGGCGCTCAAATATGTTCCAACATTCTTTCAAACTCAAGTCCCATGAGTTAATCGAACCCACACCATTTTCACCTACAAAGTTAGCATATAAACAAAAGTACAAGTGTGTGTCTTAGAGTAGATTCAATAATTAACAACTCTAACTAGATGATTTAATAGATCAATAGATAAAACCAAATCAACTAGCAACCCAAGAAAAAATCAATCAAAAGCGCAATAAATCAAATATTGTAGGCTTATTAATTCATCAAACACAACCACAAATGTTTGATAAATTAACTCAAAAAAATCCTACTTAAATAGTTTTAGCAAAACAAGGTAGAATGAAAAATGAAGAGAATATTCACAATTAAGCTCTTATGTGGTTAGTTTCAATTGTATGCTTAGGTTTATATTTATAGAATATTTTGAAGTACTTTAGGTCAAAGTAAAATTATCATCTTTTCCATAAAATCAGTTAAATGAGTTTTAAGGAATAAAGATAATAGAGTAAAAGGCCAATCCAATTCGTATTAAAAATAGATTTTAGGTTTCAAAATCTAAGCCCTAACTGCTTGATCGATCTAATCAAGTGCTCGATCAATTGAGTACATAACTCAATAGATCAAATGTCCTCTTTATCGATCCAGTGTATTATTTAATTAAGTCTAAAAAAATGGATTGATATAGTCATTAATCTTGATCAATCTAGTGTTCAATCGATCAAGTATTAATCCCTTGATCGATCTAGTCATATAAATATTTAATTCAACAAGTAATATAGCTTGATCAATCAAGTCACTACTCAATCAATCAAGTAGCCTATTTTCACATTATTCCTATGCATCTAATACTTAATCTAATGTGCAGAGGAATAGAGATGTACATGAGATGTGATAGTTAAAGCTATATAGTTTCCCCAGCTTAAAAATATTCTTCTAATATACACCTAGAAACAAAATTTTATTTATATGTTATGTTCACAAATATCGCCAACACTCACATAAACCTTACAATCTCCCACTTTGGCATATCCATGTGACAAAACTTCTCTCACTATGTAACGCTTATAGAAAAATTAAATTTTTACATAATGGTAGTATCTTAAGATCCGATGGAACCATCTTCATTCGAATCTTAAAAGCTCATTTTTACACTAAAAGGTAGTAAATAACTTGTTCTGAAGGACTCATTGTTCATAGTAGTTCAATGTATCTAATAATAGAATAGAAAAGAATGATCAAATGAGGATTAAACAGATGATAGAAATTAAAAACATAACTCCCGTTATGTATAATATTTCCATAAAAATATTTTTCAAAGTTAAATTCTTGATGTAATTCTCCTCCTAAGTTACGATTGAATTCACACTTGCAAAACGGGTATTAATACTATATTTTAAGGAAATATGCACAATCTAATATACCTACTATGATGACTTTTACACTAGTTGTGAGGTAGTGATCGGGCAGAATCGACATCGCCGATCCTGCCGATAATTTGGTTTTATGTATTTATAAAACCCTCGCAAGTGCACGAATCATTTCGTAGAAAATGATAAATATACTCCCAAGGTCGATATAAGGAAGGAATGTATATGGTTTTTAATTTATTATTCAAACTTTTAAAAACAAAATTAAATCCTAAACATCCTGTCACGATATTTTGGGGTTTTGTGTTTTTAATCTACTTACATAAAAATAAACATAGATGCAATAAACATTTATGCAAATTTTATCATTTATAATGGTGGAGTATTTATGGATATAATAATTAAGTTAATTATGCTTACTCATATTATTTAGGTTATTAAAGATATGAATTGATATTTATTGATTCTCTCTTTTTTATATGAATACCACCTTTGGTGGGGTTAGATATTCTTTGTTGACTAAACAAATCAATTAACACCTATGGGAGGGGTTGATAACTAATTTGGTTAATTAAATTAATTCCTTTTTCTAAGAGATTGAAAATGAACCGTTTAAATGCCACCTTTGGTGGGGTTAGACAGTTTAAACTTTATTCAAAATGTCCAAATTAAACCTAAGAATTTAGTTATCCGAGTACTAACTTTCAAGTTTTAAAACCACTACTGAAAACATGTTGTCAATACATTTTCAGATAATAATTCTTATAAAAAATTTTGAAATAGAGCTTCACTCTAACTACCGGGCGATTGTACCAACAAATAAAAGAGCACTACTCTAAATCAGACTGGATAACTAAACCTTAAAATCTAATTCTCAGATTTAAGTTTGTAATGAAAAATAATATATTTCTCTCTAACATTCTTAATATAAAATCTTGAATAAAAATAAAATCAATTCATTTTATAGGTTTTTACCTATTTAATATTTCGCAAGCATAACAATGTTATTATTATATCATGTTTACAAACAGCCAGCAAAGTTAAATTTAATCACAAGAAAATTAAATATAACATGTAAGAATAAAGCATAAAAAATAGCTGTAAAGAAAATAAAATCCTTACAGTACTTCGATGCTATTCTCGTTGCTGGAAAACCTCCAAGCGGAATTTGCACTCCCATTTATTGAATCAAAAAGCAAATAAATTACAAAAACATAACTAATTCTTCTCAAAAAGAGAAGAACTCTAAAACTAAGAAAAACTAACTAAAACCTAAGAAAAACTAAAAAAAAAACTAAAAACTAAGAAATGGAGAGAAAGAAAGAGGAGAGATGTGTGTTTTGAGGTGTGTTTAGAAGTGAAGCGAAGGGGGGGTATTTATAGGTGAAGATGGAGAGAAAAAGTGGGGGAAAAATGTTAAAAAAATTGTGAAAACGTGGAGTGTAATTGCTGACATCATTGATGACATCAACATGACGTCATGGGGTGGCTGTGCGCAAAAACGGGCAGCAGCGTGCGCGGGAGCAGGAGCTGTGCGCTGGGGCGGGCGTGGAACTAGAGGTAGGAGCGCGCGGGGCTCGGCGCGGCGGCACGATTTTCTCCTTTTTGACATTTTTGACCCATTTTGTCCAATTTTTCCATATTTGTTGACCTTTCCCCATTTATTTATTAATATATTTGTGATGTATTGCTTCTAGTATTCCTTTTTGAGTCTTTAAGGTACGCTTTTAAGCCAAAATACCTGAAAAATAATAAAAATACCCGTGATTCCGAAAAAGATAAATTTATATAAATATATGATAAAACATATATATATATATTAATCAATTAATGTGCATAAAATCATGGTAATTTTAGTGCTTTTTGAGCACTCATCACAACCCCCAACCAGCTTCTTGCTAGTCCCTTAGCAAGAGAAGCGATAAAAACTAAAAATTAAACTATCCTAAATCACTTTCGTGGATTGACACGGTTGCATTTAGCCTATGCAACAAGCCTTTAAACCCCTAGGTTGCCCTAGTGGACGAGTTTGAGTCTCGTGAGGGTTTTCAGTAATGATACCCACAAACATTGAACTAAATACAAAAATTAAAAGAAATAATAAAAACAACAACTTAAAAACTAAAATTACAACAAAATCAAAAAATAATTTTTAAGAATAAAAGAAAACAACATAACACAAAAATGTCTCATACTTTTTAATCTCCTTTAAAATCATAATTAAAATCTCAAGCATAAGTTATTTTAATCTTCTTAAACAATCATGATTATTATAATAATTAGTCGAAAATCATTTTTCATATTTCATATCAAAAATGTATCAATTTAATTTCACCCAATTTCAGTGTCATAAATCTGAATTCGCTTTGACTCTATTCCTCACAAGTCAATACTCTCAAAACACTCAATCCTATGGGTTCAAACACTCATACTAATTTATATGGGAAAGAGTTGATGTATAGAAATGAACTAATATGTTCGCATATGTATAAATAATAAAGGCTCAAAGTGTTATTTTGACATTGATCTCATGGAAGGAATCAAATGTATAAATTATAAAGATATCATATATAAAAATTATTTTCATGCATAAATCAAACTCATTAAGAAAAAAATTTCGAGATATATGCCTTTTACAAATGAAGAAAGTGCAATGACTTTTTAGGGAATTACTTCCTATATCTTTCTTTTGTAATTAACTTTTACTCACAACTTTGTAGGCAATGTGGGTCATAGTATGTAGATTATACTATATATTCTTTCTCTCTATATTTTTCTGAAGATATTTTTCAATATATATCATTTTTTTAGAGAGTCAACCCATGTATAGATTGTACAATTTTTTTGGATTTTGGGTAATGTAGGTCATAGTATGTAGATTATACTATATATTCTTTATCTCTCTCTATTTTTCTGAAGATACTTTTCAATATATATCATTTTTTTAGAGAGTCAACCCATGTACAGATTGTACATTTTTTTTTAGGATTTTGGTGAGTGGTTAATTTTGTGGCTTTTCTATTTGATTTGGTTTAGGTAACCCCAGATATATCTCTTTTTTTTGTAACAGTCATGCATGAATGAGATAAAATCATATACTATCAATTTCTACTCAAATCATTTAATCTAAGCAAAAATAATAATAAAAAATATACGACACTCTATTAAGATGAGAAAAAATTCATACATTCAATGCTAATGCCTATAGAGATCATCTAAAAATTAGAAGAAATAAGAAATGTGTTTGGAGTGGAAAAAATATATATTTCACTCTGAATAAAGGAAATTAGGCTCAAATTATATCTCACAAAGGTAGTCTCTACTAAAACAAATTCATAAACACCAATTTTGGGTTTAATATAATTTCTACATCTTATCAAGAAATACTAGTTATGACAAAAACTAACTAATTATCAAAAACAATTACAAAATATTTCATGATATGTTTTCAAAAATTAATCTAACAGTACAAAAGACTTAACTATTTACCTAAATTTGATTTAAAGAAATGATAAATTTTTGTGAGAATTTTTTTGTTAATTCCAAAAATTATTAAATCACACAAAGAAAATAAAACCAAACACAATAAAAATGAAAATGTGAACATAAAAAAGAAAAAAAAAATTTATTTTTTTATTTTTTAAAAAATTGTTAAATTTTTTTTTAAATTAAGCATGGTAACTTTTCACCACCCCCAACCTAGAACTTACATTGTCCTCAATTTAACAACTGTAAATTAAAGATAAAGAGAAAAGAGAGGAAATATTACCTATTTCTTGAGAATGTTACAAGTAGTGATGGAGACATGCATGTGCATCCATCATGTTCATTAAAGTGCACATAGACAGATCGCTGTGAACTTCTAACATCTGAACAAAAATTTTTTAGTTTTAACAATTTTTAAAATTATTCACATGTAATTAAACTAAAATAAATAATAAAAATTAAATAAATAAAAGAAAATTACCTAAAATGATGGATTGCCTCCCATCCAGCGCTTAGTTTAACGTCTTAGCAAGACGTAACTTGGGGATTTCATTTTAAGTAAACTCAATGTCCCCTCATCAATGAGTCAATCAAACCTACAAGCAAGACAAGTTTGTCTACCTATACTTTTTCAGTCATGTCCTATGAATTTTCAAATTTTTTCTGTACTTAAAACTAGGGACATGCTTGTGAGTTTTAGATCATCCACGTCTAGGTACAAATCAAATAATTAAAGGCATCAAAACACAATTGTATGTAGATCAATCAAAACAACAAACTCCTTAGATTGTATTTAAAGCTTTTAAAATTTTGGAGATAGTTTCAGATTTTTTTTTTAGTATAATATCTAAGTTAAAATAACATAATTAGTATTAATTAAGAGTGCTCCCAGGAAATAATGGTGGGGCAAAGGCTCCTTAAAAACCATCCTCCTAAACAGAGCAACGTTCCCAGGAAAGACTAGTGGCACAAAGGCTTCCAAGAACTAGTCTCCTAGACAAAACTCCCTTAAATCTTTACTTTTCATGGTATTAAAATTAAGTTAATTAAGTTAAATTAAGTTAAAATTTAAGTTAATTAAGTTAAGTTAAGTTAATAAAAAGGTAGGCTAATTAAGTTAATGAAAATCTAAGTTAATTAAGTTAGTAAATTAAATTAATATAAGTTATTAAATTAAGTTACTAAAAACCTAAGTTAATTAACTTAAACGAAAATTATGATAAAAAAACTTTTAAAAAAAATTAAACCAAAAATAAAAAATTTGAAAAAGTAAAAGAAAAAAAATAAAAAGAGAAAAAAAAAATAAAATAAATAAAAAATAAAAAAAATAAAAAATTTATTTTATTTAAAAAAATAATTTTTTTTTCAAAAAAAAAATCAAAAACTTTTAATTTAAAATTTATTTACTTTTTTTTTACTTCAAATTTCAAAATTCAAAATTATTTTATTATTCATGCTATAATGTTTTTATGAAATTTAAAATTTTTATTTTTTTTATTTATTATGAAATTGAAATTTGAAATTTTTTTTTTACTTTTCACAAACAACAAATTTTTTTATTTTTTTTATTTTTTTTAAATAAAAAAAATCACAATTATTTACAACACAAAAGTTTTTAAAATTTTGATAAATAATTTAAAAACGCTATTCCTTCCCCGGCAACGGCACCAAAAACTTGATCGGGCAGAACCGACATCGCCGATCCTATCGTTAATTTGGTTTTATGTATTTATAAAACTCTCGCAAGTGCACAAATCATTTCGTAGAAAAAGATAAGTATACTCCCAAGGTCGATCTAAGGAAGGAATGTATGTGGTTTTTAATTTATTATTCAAACTTTTAAAAACGAAATTAAATCATAAACATCCTGTCACGATATTTTGGGGTTTTGTGTTTTTAATCTACTTACATAAAAATAAACATAGATTCAATAAACATTTATGCAAATTTTATCATTTATAATGGTGGAGTATTTATGGATATAATAATTAAATTAATTATGTTTGCTCATATTATTTAGGTTATTAAATATATGAATTGATATTTATTGATTCTCTCTTTTTTATATGAATACCACCTTTGGTAGGGTTAGATATTCTTTGTTAACTAAACAAATCAATTAACACCTATGGGTGGGATTGATAACTAATTTGGTTAATTAAATTAATTCCTTTTTCTAAGAGATTGAAAATGAACCATTTAAATGCCACCTTTGGTGGGGTTAGACAATTTAAACTTTATTCAAGATGTCCAAATTAAACCTAAGAATTTAGTTATCCGAGTACTAACTTTCAAGTTTTAAAACCACTACTGAAAACATGTTGTCAATACATTTTCAGATAATAATTCTTATAAAAACTTTTGAAATAGAGCTTCACTCTAACTACCGGGCGATTGTACCAACAAATAAAAGAGCACTACTCTAAATGAGACTGGATAACTAAACCTTAAAATCTAATTTTGAGATTTAAGTTTGTAATGAAAAATAATATATTTCTCTCTAACATTCTTAATATAAAATCTTGAATAAAAATAAAATCAATTCATTTTAGAGGTTTTTACCTATTTAATATTTCGCAAGCATAACAACGTTATTATTATATCATGTTTACAAACAGCCAGCAAAGTTAAATTTAAACACAGAAAAATTAAATATAACATGTAAGAATAAAGCATAAAAAATAGATGTAAAGAAAATAAAATCCTTACAGTACTTCGATGTTATTCCCGTTGCTGGAAAATCTCCAAGCGGAATTTGCACTCCCATTTATTGAATCAAAAAGCAAATAAATTACAAACACATAACTAGTTCTTCTCAAAAAGAGAAGAACTCTAAAACTAAGAAAAACTAACTAAAAACTAAGAAAAACTAAAAACTAAGAAATGGAAAGAAAGAAAGAGGAGAGAAGTGTGTTTTGAGGTGTGTTTAGAAGTGAAGAGAAGGGGGGTATTTATAGGTGAAGATGGAGAGAAAAAGTGGGGGAAAAAATGTTAAAAAATTGTGAAAATGCGGAGTGTAATTGCTGACGTCATGGGGGCGGCTGTGCGCGAAAATGGGCAGCGGCCCGCGCGGAGGGCAGCTGTTACGTGCATAGGAGCAGCGCACAACTGGAGGTAGGCGCACACGGGTGCACGTGGGAGTGGGAAGCAACGCGCGCGGCTGGGCGCGAGACTGGGTGCTGGCGCGCGTGGGGCTCGGCGCGGCTGGGCGGCGCGATTTTCTCTTTTTTGACCTTTTTGACCCATTTTGTCCAATTTTTCCATATTTTTTGACCTTTCCCCATTTATTTATTAATATATTTGTGATGTATTGCTTCCAGTATTCCTTTTTGAGTCTTTAAGTTACATTTTTAAGCCAAAATACCTGAAATATAATAAAAATACCCGTGATTCCGAAAAAGACAAATTTATATAAATATATGATAAAGCATATAAATATATATATTTTTTTTAATCAATTAATGTGCATTAAATCATTGTAATTTTAGTGCTTTTTGAGCACTCATCAAGTAGTTCTCTCTACTCAAGATGATAGCTTTCACACATCAAAATAAATGGTCCTCTTAAAACTAGGTATCTCTCTATAGCATCATTTTAGAAAGTGAGAGATCTCAAAAAAAACTTTGTAGTCAAGGTTAACTCATTCCCTACAATCTCATAAATCTAAACTAGCATGCATTTCTCTCTCAAGACTCAACAACTATGAAGATATATGAGAAAACAATCTAGGAATCTTTAATACTCCAATTTCCTAACATGCATCACTAAAATTTCCTCAAATATAATCATTAATCAATTATATGATCAATTAAATCTAAACTAGTATGCATTTTTCTCTCAAGTGCGGTACACACTATATAGTAATTAACCTAATTACACTCTCATGTCAATTAGATTACATACTACTCGTTAAGTTAATCGATTATCGATCACACATATAAGAATCATACATTTTTTCCTATAAACTATACATGTTATTTATTCAAGATAAATAATTAAATAATTCTCTAAAATCTACTTAATTGTCTCTACAGATTAATTGTTAGCCAAATAATTAATAGCATAAAATCATATTAAATAGTCTAATTGAATTGTAATAGCAATTGGGGTAAAATATTAGATCATCACCTGTAGAAAATTGGGTTCATAAGACCTTTAGATTAATTAATTAGCTACACATAATTATGTTCTTAAAGCTTCGATTTTTCATAAATAAAGACAATAAAATTAATAAAGAAAGGAGAAGAAGTGATACACTCAATCTCTTGATTTTTAGCACTAATCTTCTATTGAATCCTTCACAAAGTTTTCTCTCCTTTAATGTCCTCTTGAACCTTTACTCTATTGCGCTCTTCTTGGTAGCTACTAGAGTTTTGTAATTCTTAATTGTGTGTTATTTATGACTTTCCTATGGTGCTTTAAATAGGTTGAAATTGATCCTCATTAGATTAGGATTTGTATTACTATGATCCAAGGTTTGAGATTGAAAGTTGGAATTCAATTTAACGCTAACACATTAAAATCCTTGCCACTTGATTGATCGAGCCTATTCTCAATTGATCGAGTGATGAGCCCTCAATCAATCTATTCCCTTGTTGATATATCTACCCTAATTATCCTGTATTTGTCCTAATTTTTTCCTATTTTTGATCTGTTTGATATATTTTCTACTACATTGCCGTATTAAATACAAATTAAGCTTATCCATGATATTTAAGCAAAAAAAAGACAAATAATTGTACTTTTGTAGAGTTATCACACTAACAAACTCAAATATTTTCTTGCCCTCAAGAAAAGCCAAGTCTAACAAGCTAAAATGATATGGGCAGCATATTCATATATATATATATATTAATACATGCATATTTAGCAAAAACTATCCCTTTTCATATAATTCTATGACAAGGAAGTTCACATATCCATAATTAATGTTCTATTAACACAAGGATATGCAAGGTTTTTGAAAAATTGATTTGGGTGTGTGTTGAATATGATGTCATCCAATACATTTATGAAATCAACTTATATGAGCATGCTAATCAACTAAGTCTTACAACATGTTTCATTGGTCTATTCTTCACACCCTTCTCCATTAATGTAAATATGCACTTAAATAAAGACCAATGGGGCTTTACATGCTTATAGTATAAGGCTTAGGTAAGGGTAGATAAATGGATATATTTAGGATTTTTTCACACCTTAGCTTTCTTCTTATTCAACATGCAATATTTAACTTCAATTGACCTTTCATTTGATATTTTTATGCACCGTATTTTACCAGTATTTTCATTCTTTTGTTCAATATATCTTCTTCACTTTCTTTTCTTTCTTTTTTTTAGCCTCAAAATACCCCTAAAATTATTTTAATTTTATTCCTTTTCATTTAGAGGGGTAGTTGTGAGTTTTTTTATAGATGTGAAAAAGTAGGATGCATTACATTTCACCTCGCTTTATAGCATAGCACATGATTGCATTTTTCATGCAGGCTAAAGGTATAGGGGTTAAGATAATGCTTATTGGCTAGGCTAAAAATGTGGCTTCAAGATATGAATGGTTTTTAGTAAGGTTCAAAAGGGTGACAAAGTATATAAACAATGGTTAGCTTGAAAGGCTTGATCAATCCAATAAAAGCCAAAATCATTTCTCAAGCCCAATACAATTTAGGATATTTACATGTCAAAGGGGTATAATTGGTATAAAGTATAGCATATCATAGTTTGAGGTCAACCCTAGCTTGGGCTAATCATAGAGCTTGGGCTGATCACCGAGCTCAGGCTAATATACTAAGCTTGGGTTTATCATTGATCTAATCACTGAGCTTGGGCTGATCATTGAGCTGGGGTTGATCTATATGTAAGACATATGGGGTGCTTTACCTTCCATCTCGGGTTGGTGACTTTGCTTGGGTAGTTTGCATGGGTTGGGTACCGGGCAAGTCCAGATGTCCAAACAATAGAAAAAGGCAATAAAATTGATAAAGAAAGAAAGAAGAAGAAAATATATAATCAATCTTTTGATTTTTAACACTAATCTTCTCTTGAATCCTTCAAAATTTTATGTCTCCTTTAGTCTCCTCTTGAACTTTTTCTCTATTTCTCTCTTCTTGGCAACGACTAGGGTTTTCTAATTCTTAATGGTGTGTTGTTTATGAGCTCTATATGCTACTTTAAATAGAATAAAATTGATTCTCATTAGATTAGAATGCATATTACTTTGATCCAAGGGCTGAGATTGAAAGTTGGAATTCAATTTAAGAATGACACATTAAAATTGTTGTTGCTCGATCGATCGAGTGATAAACCCTCAATCGATTTACTCCCTTATCGATCAATCTACCCTGATGATCCTGTATTTTTCCTAATTTTTGTCAATATTAAACACAATTAACTTGTTCATGATATTTAAGCAAAAAAAGAAGATCAATAAGTGGTTTAGAAGTGGCTAAATAACTCTACTTTCGTAGAGTTATCAGTGTCTATGAGTGTGTGAGTAGGTTTATCTCCACATTGATCACTAGGTGTAAAAATATGAAAATGCACAAGTGAAAATATTCATTTGTATAATGTATAACCAATCAAAATAAATATGAATGGAGTATGTAATGATCATATGAATGTTAAAGCATGTCTACTTGCCTCATTTTTTATTTATATTTTTTATATTTTATTATTTTTTTTAAAACTAAAGAAATATCAATAAAAACAAAAACAAACAAACTAGCTAAAGATGTTCACCTAGGGTCAATTAAGCACTCAAATAAAAGTATCTAGGTAAAATAATTAAGAACAATAGTCAAGTTACCCGGAAAAAAATTTTTCCTAACCTAAACTTTCTTGAATTTTTGTTTCTTTATATCTTTGGGTTAGAAATCAACTAAGTTAGTTTTCATTATCATATTCTTGGAGTTACCTCTAGATTTTATATACATCCTAAATCAAGATACAATATGCATGGGTCATAGAATTAAATACATTGAATTTCACTTACCTCTTTAAGCCAACAACTTCATTCTTTCTAGTAGAATTTTTGAATATGTCACCATAATTTCCATTCATCCTAAAATATTATGCAGCATGCATAGATGGATGATGGTTATGAGTTTTACTATGTGAAGCATGGAAAATATTATTACATTAGGAGCATTTATCAAAAAAATTACACTTGAGACTAATACGATCTTTGCTACCACAATTATAACAAACATGCACAAACTTAATAGATGTTTCAATTACATGTGCAACTATTCTTTGTGTATAATGGGTAACATAAGAAGTAAGGTAGAAGGTCCTATAGGTGTGATTTTTGATGTTTAAGAAGTGGACCTACATCCTTATAATCAATGCTATGTGTATCATGTGAGGAGGACATGTTTGAAGGTTTAACAAATGTAGTTGATTTTTATGAAGATGGCATAGTATACTCATCTATATATCCTATCTCTCTCTTATCTCCAGCTTAATTTCCATAATCAAGAACTTTGTTCAAATTTTCAACTCCAATTGTTAACTTCCTTACTACTTCCTTTAATTACTCAACTTCCTACATAAGATTCTTATTTTCTTGTTTAACATTTGCAAGACTTGAATTCAAAACATCAGCACGTTCAAAAATTTCAATTTTTTCTTTTTCTATAATTGAGGAATTTATTTCAATAGATTGAAGTTTTTCATTTAGTTTAGCTACATACTTCCCTTTTGCATCTTACATAATCTATGAATACTTCATCAATAATAGTGACATTAAATTTGTAGAGTAGAAATTCAACATCACTTTTCATATCATCTAAATCAATGTCAAACTTAGTAGTTTATCCACCAGTAGTTGTAGTAAATGCCAAGTAGTTTGTGCCAGATTCAACTGGATTATCATTATCACTTTTAGAGTTAGTTAGTGTAGCTTTGAAAGCTCTTCTAGTTTGTTTCTTCTTGTTTGCACAATCAGCTACGAAATAACCAAAACCCATTCAAAACGTTGAAGTCTAGTGGGTTTATATTTGTTACCATTAGAACTCACAAGTTCAATTTTTCTCATATTCTGATCATTTTGGCAACTTGATTGTCTTTTGTTTCAAAAATTCCTTTTGCTAAGGATTTTGTTCAATCTTCTAGTTAAGAGTGCAAGTTCTCCATCATCATTGTCACTGTCTTCAAATCATAATAGTTTTGAAAGTGATATATTTTTTCTTCAAAGATTTTCCAGTAATCGTTAATTTTCTCTCTAAGATTGGCAAAGGTGATAGTAATATCACATAATCTAGCATAAAATTCAGAAAAAAGTATTATCTTCTTTCATCCTAATATTTTCAAATTGACTAAAAAACATGCGAAATTTAGTTCATTTTGACTTGTATGGCTCCCTAATAAGAAATCTCTAAAATATCTCAATCATGCTTAGTAGTATCAACAAGAGAAACATGACAAGACTTATGAGTAGACATAGCACTAAAAATAGCATTAATACCCTTTTGATTCCAGTTACTAGCATCTGTAGGCTTAGGAGTTACTACATTATCTTTGGTAACCCAAGGTGGTTCCCAATCATAAAGTAGAAAGTTCCAAACACTCTAATCTAAAGACTATAAAAAGACTCTCATACGAGCCTTCCAATAGAGGTAATTAGACCTATCAATGTAAGGTGCAAGGTGATTTGACACAAATTATGTTTAATGAATATGTAAGTATACGTATCATAACAAGAAATATAATAATTAAAAATCAATCATTTTTTGTGTTTTTACATTTTAAGGAAAATAATTAAAGAACTAAAAATAAATAACAATAATTAATTAAATTAGAATCGGTAGCTAAGAAGATATATGAGAAAATATCGAGGAATATTTAATCCTCTAATTTTCTAAGCATGTGAATCACTAAAATACCCCCAATATAATTATGAATTAATTACATGATCAATTGTATCTAACCTATCATGTATTCCTCTCTCAAATAAAATATACACCATATAGTAAATAACCTAATCATACTTTCATGTCAATTAAGTTGCATACTATTCATTAAATTCTTCAATTATGGATCACATACATAAGAATCATACATTTCTACCTAGAAACTATGCATGTTATTTAATGAAGACAATTACTTCAATAATTCTCTCAATATATTTAATTGCTTCTATAAATCAATTGTTGACCAAACAATTAATATCATGAAAATCAGATTAAATAATATAATTAAATTAAAATCATAATTGTGGCAAAATATTAGATCTTCATATATTAAAAATTGGGTTCATAAAATTCTTAGATTAATAAATTAACTAGATATAACTTTCTTCATAAAGCTTATAATTTTTCATAAAGAAAGATATATAAATTGATAAAGAAATGAGCAGAAGAAGAAATACAATCAATCTCTTGAATTTTAAGACCAATATCTTCTTGAATCTCCACAAAAATTATATCTCATTTTGAATTTTTCTATATTTTTCTCTATTCTTGGCTCCAAAAACTGATAAAATTTTGTTAATTTTGGCTCCTTATGGTTTATGGGGCAATTAAAGGGTTAAATATAGCTCAGGTGGAATCTGGTCATCTGATTAGCTTTAGATCAAGGGCTGAGATGAAAAGTTGGAAAACTAACAACACTAAAATATAAGCATGCGACATATGGCACACAATATTTACTGGAAAAATCAACACGTGATGCATGGCAAGGGAGATTGGTCTCGGTCGATGCATGTTGAGTTAGCACCATGTGGTAGGATGTGATTATTTTTTACACGGTGCCCTGGATGAATGAATGGGTGAATCAGGTGATGATGGATGGTGAGAGCGTTAACCAAGTAACCAACTTGAAATGAATGCAGTACTAACATATGGTGAGGTGCTATGTCACTCTATACATATGATTTTGTATGATTCACCTACTCCGATTACGTGTCATCAACATGGCTTTCTACGTTAGCTCCCCTATTTAAGTGGCATCCATGTGGTAGCTTTTGATTGGTTCAGCATTAAAAATTCATAAAAAATCCATAGGTGGGTCCACTAATATAAATATACACTTAGCTAAATATCAATAAGGACTTTACATGCTTGTAATGTAAACCTTAGGTGGGGGTTTATAAATGAAGACATTTAGGCTCTTTCCACACCTTACCTTTCTTTTTGTTCATCATACACTTTTTAACTGCAATTGAGCTTTAACTTGATATTTTAGTGCATCCTCTCTTATCGTTCTTTTCATATTCTTTTATTCCACATCTTTTTTTGTAACTTCACAACACTCCCAAACTTATTTTCAATTTCATTTTATTTTCTTTAAAGGGTTAACTATGTTGTGAGTTTGGCTTTTTTTTCTTTTTCTTTTATTTATAGGGGTGCATTACATTTCACCTCACTCTATAGCATAACACATCATTGCATTTTTTTATTTTCATACAAGCTAAAGGTGCAAGGCTAAAGGTAAAATGGTAAAGGTAATGCTTATTGGTTAGGCATAAAATGTGTCTTAAAGATATGAAAGGTTCTTTGTTGGCTCAAATGGGTGACTATAGATATTAACAATGGTTAGCTTAAAAGGCTTAATCGATCCATATAAGGCCTTAATCATTTTTCTTGCTAAATAGTATTTAAAATTTCACTTTAAGGGATGATCAATTAGATTCTAAGACTTGGTAGATATTATCAACTCGCATAACTTACTACAAATTTTCTCTCAATAAGAACACCAAAATCTATCATGAACATGTCATAAAAATTTGAACCAATCTAATCAAAACTAAGAGGCATATCACATGATTAATGTAAGTATCTTAACGAGCATGTTACATTCCTTATCCTAGTCATGACAACAATTTTTTATCATTGAGTTCATATGTTTCATATCAAGCATACATGCATTTAGTTTCCATATATTTATCAATTTCTACCCAAATCATGATTAAAAACATCCAAAAATTAAAAAAAAATTCAATAAAAATTTAATAATCATACTAAATACTAAAGTAGAGAATGAAGTTTCCTCCCCTAAACTTAAATTGTACATTCTCCCCAATGTGCACATATAAATATGAAAAGTAAAATGATAGAAAACTCTCTTAGTCTTGGCATACCACATCTATCGTTAAAATTAATGCTCAATCTTGTTGCTCCATTATTCTCCACATTAATTTACCTACAAAAAAAGCTACCTTCTAACCAACATCACGTTTAGTGTCCTTCACTAAACAGTCATATCAAATTCTAAGGTATATCCCTCTGTGCCAATTTACTTTTAAGTTTTCCTGGAAACAATTTGAGTCTTGATTTGTTTAATAAAATTTTATGTTCGATTTAAAGACATGATGCTCAATTCTCTTATCATACCATATTTTTGTTTTCCTTTTATGCATTTGGGCTTTTTTATATCACTCTACCATAGCTCATCTAATTTATGTATTTCCAGCATTTTTTTTTTCACCTATCTATTGGACTCTTTCACTTGTCCACTTGATCAGGAATGAGAGGGTAAAGGTGTGAGGTCTACACTTGGTGGCCCTTCAGTAGATGGTTTGAGCCTTGAGCTTATCTCAAGAAATTCCACAAATAGATTTGATGCACACGTGAGAGGTGAGTGCTCCAAAAAGTTCACACTTCACAATATCAACCTTTGATTCCATACTTTCAAAGTTAAAATAGGTTGAGTTGTTTCTTGGTAGGTTTACTTCTTTGTTCATAGCACCATGTGCAACAGTCTATGTGTGGAAAAATCAACAGATTCTTTTATGTTATCACCAAAATTAGTAACATTTATCCATAAGCATTCATCAACATTATCAATATCAGAGGGTTCATATGCTTTAAAAACTTTAGATTTCACTTGTTCATCTTGCACTCTCATTGTAAGCTAACTATTTTGTACAACAATGAGTGATTTTCCTATTGCTAATAATGGACAACCAAGTATGATAGGAATGTTATGATCCTCTTCCATATCTAGTACAATGAAATCCATTAGAAAGATGAACTTGTCTACTTTTACTACCGCATCTTCTACCACACCCTGAGGTCTCTTAATTGATCTATCTTCCATTTGTAATGTTACTGAAGTGGATTTAGCTTTATAAACCCCCAATCTTTTAAAAATTGATAATGGGTAAGGTTAAGCTGGAACCTAAGTCATACATTGCCTTGTCAAAATGGATGTTCCAAATAGTGCAAGGGATGAAAAAATTACCTAGATCTTTTAGTTTTTGGGGTAATTTTCTAGCAAGGATGGCACTACAACTTGTAGTCAAGGTTATGGTTTCATTATCTCCAAGCCTCTTTTTCTTAGATAAGATGTCCTTCAGAAATTTAGCATAAGAAAGTGTTTGTTCAAGTGCATCTCTGAAAGGTATATTTATGTGCAGCTTCTTGAAGACATCCATAAATTTTAAAAACTACATGCCTAACTTTTGCTTTTGTAGTCTTTAAGGGAAAGGAATAATGGGTTTCAAGAGGTTTCTCTTTTTTGGCTGAATTATCTCTTTTCCATTAAACTCTTTATCCACTAATTTCTAGCTCTCTTTGTCCACTAATTCCTTCCCATCCTTGTTTGTTTCCGGTTCCTTCTTATCCTTTTTAGTCTCAATGTCCTCCTTGTCCTTTTAAGTCTCATTTTCCTCCTCTAGAGTTTTACCACTCCTCAAGACTATAGAATTGCAATGCTCCTTACCTTCTCTTCTTGGGTTTATAATTATGTAATTTTGAAGGTTACCTTAAGGCCTTATTATCCCTGCTAAAGCATTTAATAGGTGGCTTGTGATTGATATGGTTGTTGGAAACCAGGTGGTGGAAATGATAGACGGTTGAATTGATTACCACCCTGATTGTTGTTATTCCAAGAGAAATTAGGATGCTATATACATTTTGGGTTATATTTTTTGTGTATGGATTATTGTTTCGATTCACATGACCTATATAGAATATTGATTTAGGATTATTTGGACAATTATCAAACAAATAGGCTCCCTCACAAAACACACAAGACACCCCTCAATCTAAGACTTGGTTTTTACTCGTTGTCAAGTTTTAAGCCTTCAAAAGATTAACCAAAGATGACACTTGAGCTATAAGTGTTGTGATATCATTTACCTTATGCACTCTGGATACTCTTCTTATGGATATCATTCTATCCATTGGCCATTGATAATTATTGCTAGTTATTTTCTCAAGTAAATCATAATCTTTATTGTATGGTTTGGCTTGTAGAGCTCCATTAGCGGATGCATAAAAAATGGTTCTCATTTGAGCATTAAGACCATTGTAGAAAGACTCCATTTGGATCCAATGAGGAATACCATGTTGAATACATTTCCTTAGCAATTCTTTGAATCTTCCTATGCTTCATATAATGATTCTCCTTCATACTATTGATAGGAGGTAATGTCATTTCTAGGCTTGGAATTCTTTGTTGGTAGGAAATATTTCATCAAGAATTTCTCCGCCATATCATTCCAAGTTGTAATGGACTTAGATGGAAAAGAGTTTAGCCAAGCTTGAGTATGGTCTCGCAAAGAATAAGAGAACAATCTAAGCCTAAATTCCTCTTTGATCACACCACTGAATTTAAATGAATCTCCAACTTTAATAAACAGTCTGAGATGTAAATGAGGACCCTCTGTTGGTAATTCGCTTAATTTTCCAACTATTTGTAGCATTCAAAACATCATTGGATTTAGTTTAAACTAATTAGCTTGAATGTTTGGCCTTATAATACTTGGATTCAGCACTTTCAACATAGGTAATGCATATTCATTTATAGCTCGATTCCTATTATCCATTAAAGTTATCTAGTTATTCAAATTTAGCTCATTATTGTTTATTTCTAATGGATTAGCCATTTCTTCAACTTGGGATACTCTTTTTGTTTTCTTATTGACCTCTAAGTATGCTCGATTTTTATATCTAAAGACAAAAATTCCCCTTACAAAAGCTGCTTATGCAATAGACTTAACTATATTTCTAACAACACTAAATGAGATGTCTAAATTAAAACAAAATAAAAATTAAAAATAAATAACTTTATAAATAAATTAAAATAAAGAAAAATAACTAAAATAAAATAAAATAAAAAATTAACTTCTAATATTTATAATCCCTTACAATGACACCAAAAACTTGATCGGACATGAATTGTGTTAAATGAATATGCAAGTATATGTATCGCAATAAGTAATGTAATAATAAGAAAATATCGTTCCCACGGATATTATATTATAATTAATTAATTTTCAAAACTAAAACAAAAAAAAATCAATTTTTTTGTGTTTTTATATTTTAAGAAAGCAAAATTAAAAAAACTAAAGATAAATAACAATAATTAATTAAATCTAAGCATGAGAATCACTAAAATCTCCCGAATATAATTATCAATTTATTACATGATCAATTGAATCTAACCTAGTATATATTCTTGTCTCAAATAAATTACACACTATATAGTAATTAATCTAATCATACTCTCATATAAATTAAATTGCATACTACTCATTAAATTCATCAATTATGGATCACATACATAAGAATCATACATTTCTGCCTAGAAACTATGTATGTTATTTAATCAAGACAAATAATTAAATAATTTTTTCAAATTTATTTAATTGCCACTATAGATCAATTGTTAGCCAAACAATTAATAGTATTAAAATAATATTAATTAATATAATTAAATTGAAATCATAATTGGGGTTAAATATTAGATTTTCACATGTTAAAAATTAGGTTCATAAGACCCTTAGATTAATAAATTAAATAGACATAATTTTGTCCATAAAGCTCATAATTTTTCATAAAGAAAGATATAAGAATTAATGAAGAAAGGAGATGAAGAGGAATTAAATTAATCTCCTAAATTTTAATACCAATCTTCTCTTCAACCTCTACCAAAATTGTATCTCCTTTTGAATTTTTTTATATATTTCTCTCTTCTTGGCTTTAAAAACTGATAAAAATTATGTTAATTTCGGCTCCTTAGGGTTTATGGGGCAATTAGGGGGTTAAATATTGCTCATGTGGAATCTGGATCGTCAGATTGCCTTAGATCAAGGGTTAAGATAAAAAATGGAAAAATTAATTGCGCTAACCAATAAGGATGCAACACATAGCACACGGTATTTACTAGGAAAATCTGTGCGCGATGCATGGCATGAGAGAATAGTCTCAATCAACACACACTAATTCAGTACCATGTCATAGGACATGATCCATAGTTATGTATTGTGTGGTGCTCGAATGGAATGAATGGACAAATTATGTGACAATGCATGGTGAGAGCATTGACCAAGCGATGAATTCAAAATGAATGATGCCCTCACACATGGTGACACACTGCGTCACTCTATACACTCGAAATGGTATGATTCTCCTACTTTGATTGAGTGTCACCATGTGGCTTGCTTCATCAGCTCCCTTGCTTGCATGACATCCACATGGCAGCTTCTGATTGATCATGCATTAAAAATTCATAAAAAATCCATAAAGTTTCAAACAAATCCCAAAAAATTCTAAAAATTAAATTTTCACCACTTTGCACAAAAAGTTTATATTTTAATATTTTAAATCCCAACAATACTATTTATTGAATAAAATAAGTAAATATTAAGGAAAAAAGTGCATTAATGACTCTACTTTCATAAAGTCAGAACAAGGTTGTGAACAAGCCCCTCTATTAAATGATTCATAACAAGGTCCTAGGCATATTTAGTGTATCTAGTAACCCGCTTGGATACAAAATTGAAGTTTCTATTTTTAATTACTAATTGTATTACTTAAAGAGGATTATGAAAAGATAATCAATGAAAGTATAACAAATTAAAAATTCATAGAACGATCGCATGCAAATAAAGTAATGTAGAAATATAAATATTGACACACAAGATTGTTAGGTGAAAACAACCTAGGTCACACCAATGACCAAAGAGAAAAACTATCAATCCACTAGACCACCTAACTATCCACTATGAAAACTAAGTATCCAATTACAAGGCTAGGACTCAAACTACCCATCAAAGTAATACCCCCAAGTAATCTACTTACATGCTATTGATTTCATCATAGTCTCTACAAGATATGTGTTTAGATCAAGACTAACGTTCCAACAAGCTCGAGTCTCACAAGTTAATCAAACCTATACTACTTTCACCTAGAAAGTTAGCACATAAATGTAAGTGGAAGTGTGTGTCCTAGAGTAGATTCAATAATGAACAACACTTACTAGATGATTTAATAGGTTAAGTGATAAAAAAATCAACTCATAAGTGCAAGTGTATATCCTAAAGTAGATTCAATAATAAAAAACCCTAACTAAATGATTTAACATATTAGCAGATAAAAAAATCAACTAAAAACCTAAGAACAATTAGTTAAAAGCACAATATATCAAATATTGTAGGCTTGTTAATTCATCAAACACAACCACAAAATTTTTGGTAAACTAAATTTAAAAAAAAAGTCTACTTGAATAGTTTTAGCAAAACAAGAGAGAATAAAAAATGTAGTGAATAGGCACAATGAATCTTATGTGTGGTTAGTTTCAATTGGATGATTGGATTTATATTTATAGTATATTTTAAAGTACTTTTGTTCAAAGTAAAATTACCATTTGGTCCATAAAATAAGTTAAATGAGTTTTAAGGAGTAAGGACAACATATAAAAGGTTAATCCAAATTGTATTAAAAATAGGTTTTAGGGTTTAAAATCAAAGCTCTGCCCACTTAATAAATCTAATCAAGTGCTCGATCGATCGAGTACATTCTTCAATTGATTGAATGTCCTCTCAATCGAACTAGTGTATCAATTAATTAATTCTTAACAAAAATGATCTATGTAGTCATTAATCTCGATTAATCTAATGCTTGATCGATCTAGTATTAATTTCTCGATCGATCTTGCCATATAAATAATTAATTTGACAAGTAATATAGATCTATCGATCTAGCCACTACTTGATCTAGATCGACCAATCAGCCTATTTTCATATTATTTCTATGTCTAATATGCAATCTAATATGCATAGGAATAGAGATATCCCTAAGATGAAATCCTTAAGGCTTGATAGTTTCTTCAACTTGAAATTTTTTTTCTAAGACACATACAAATTAAAATTACAATTATATATTATGTTCACAAATATCACCGACACTCACATAAATATTACATAATAGTTTTAGTTTCAGTCCAATAAACAGCGCAATAATTTTGTTTGGAGATTTTCTATAATATAAGAAATTCTAAATAATTATGTTGAGGTATATTTAAATATATTCTTTTTAGATAATCTTTCAATGTTGTTTTATATATTATATATTTAATTTATTGATCATTTATTAAAGTATGTATGTCTAGTTATAAAGAGTATGTGATATTAGTAATGTTTTTGCGTTTGTGAAAATTAAAGTAACATTTTTATAAAATGAATTAATTTTAATTTCTTCATCAAGATTTAAAAAAAAAATTATTAAAGAAAAGTATATCGAAATAGTATTTTTTGTAATAAACAAGAGAGTTAGATTTATGATTTATTTATCTAGATTTGATTTTAATTATTACTCTTAAATATTTGATCTATATCAATTGTATACTTAAAATGAAAATTATATTTCAAAGATTTTTACGAGAACAACTATTTAAAAATATATTGACGACATATTTGTAGTGAAAGTTTTAAAATCTGAAAGTTAGTTTTTAGATAATTAAATCATTAACCTAACGTAGACACCTTGTAAGAGTTTAAATTATTAGACTCGATCGAATGAAGCAATTGAATGGTTCATTAATCTATTAGAAAATAAGCATAATTTAATTAAAATTAATTGCTAAATATGGAAGATGGTGGAAAGTGATTTTATTTTATAAATGAATCTTTATATACAAATATAAAAGAGAATAAATAATCTCAATTCATATATTTAATAACCTACTTAATATTGAGTATTGAGTAAGCATGATTAACTAATTAATATATCCCATAAATTTTTCACTGCATGATAAATACTTAATTACTTAAACACTTACTGAATCTATCATTATTTTTATATCAATAGTTTAGAAACTCAATCAAAACAATCGTGATAGAATATTTAGGTTTTTTATATCATTTTTAAAGAATTTTTTACAAAATTAAAAAAACATATGATTTCTCTTTAGAGTGAGCTTAGAAGTATACTTATCGTTTTTGTTAAGTAATTCATGCACTTACAAACTATTTTATAAATCATATAAAATTTGTACGAAATAATTTTGTGCATGAAATTTTTGGCCCCAAACTAGCTTTTTGCTATTCTCTTAATGAGAATGACCAAAGACTAAAAACAAAAACTAGAAATTAAACTATCATAAATTATTTTTGTATATTGATGTCATTGCATTTACCATATACAACAAGTTTTTAAACCCCTTAGTTGTCCAAGTGGACAAGTTTAAGTCTCGTGGAAATTTTTAGATATGATACCCACAAAAAATCAAAAGTAAAACAAAAATTAAAATAAATAAAAACAAACAAATAACATATATATAAAAAAGTAAAAATAATAACAAAAGAATAAGAAAAAAAACTTCTCAAACTTTAAAATTTCTTTTAAGTTTATAATTAAAATTTATAACATAAGTCATTTTAATATTCTAAATATTCATGATTTATTATAATAATTAGTTGAAAATCACTTTCATATTCAAGTCAAAAATGTATCAATATAAAATCTACCCAAGTATAAGGAATTCGAATTTGCTTCAATTCTAACCTCACAAAACATATTCTCCATAACACTAATCATATTGGTTTAAGCTATAGGCAAAAACTATAGGCAAAAGAGTTTATATATAGAAATGAACTAATAGTTCACGTATGTATAACGAATAAAAAGCTCAATGTAGTAGATCATATTAACATGTATGGTTCCCTAATGGAAAATCTCTAAAATATCTCAAGCATGTTTAGTAGTATTAACAAGAGAAATACGACAAAACTTATCACTAGACACAACACTAAAAATAGGATTAATATCCTTTTGATTCTAGTTACTAGTATCTGTAGGCTTAGGAGTGACTACATTATCTTTAGTAACCGTAAGTGTTTCCTAATCATATAGTAGAGAGTTCCAAAAACTCTAATTTAAAGACTATAGAAAGGCTCTCATACGAGCCTTCCAATATGGATTATTAAACTCATCAATGTAAGGTGCAAGGTGATTAGACACGAATTATATTCAATGAATATACAAGTATATGTATCATAACAAGGTATATAATTATTAGAAAAGATCATTCCCATGGATATTATGTTATTAGAAACTAGTTTTTAAAACTAAATCAAATAAAAATCATTTTTTTGTGTTTTTATATTTTAAGGAAACAAAATTAAAAGAACTAAAGATAAATAACAATAATTAGTTAAATGAGAATTGAAAACTAAGAAAATATATGAGAAAATATCTTGGAATACTTAACCATAATTTTCTAAGCATATGAATCACTAAAATCCCCCGAATATAATTATCAATTCATTACAGGATCAATTAAATCTAACCTAATATGTATTCCTACCTCAAGTAAATTGCACATCATATACTAATTAACTTAATCACACTCTCATGTCAATTAAATTTCATATTACTCATTAAGTTCATTAATTATAAATCACATACATAAGAATCATACATCTCTACCTAAAAACTATGTATGTTATTTAATCAAGACAAACAATTAAATAATTCTCTCAAATCCATTTAATTGTCTCTATAGATAAATTGCTGACCAAATAATAAATAACATAAAAATCATATTAAATAATATAACTAAACTAAAATCATAACTGAGGTTAAATATTAGATATTCACATGTTGAAAATTAGATTCATAAGACCCTTAGATTAATAAATTAATTAAACATAATTTTTTCATAAAACTCATAATTTTTCATAAAGAAATATATAAGAATTGATAAAAAAAAGGAAAAGAAGGAGAAATACAATTAATATCTTGAATTGTAATACCAATCTTCTCTTGAATCACCGCCAAAATTTTATCTCCTTTTAAATTTTTCTATATTTTTTTCTTTTCTTGGCTCTAAAGTCTGATAAAAATTATGTTAATTTTGGCTCTTTAAGGTTTATAGGGCGATTAGGGAGTTAATTATAGCTTAGTTGAAATCTGGACAGTTAGATTGCCTTCAAATCAAGAGCTAAGATGAAAAAGAAAAAAATTAACTATGCTAGTCACAAGGGATGCAACACATAATACACGATATTTACTAGGAAAATCACCATGTGATGCATGGCACGAGAGATTGCTTTCAGTAAACACACACTCAGTCAACACCATGTGGCGGGACATGATTCATAGTTACGTATTGCATGGTGTAGGAATGGAATGAATGGAAAAAAAATATGTGACAATGTGTGGTGAGAGCATTGACCAAGCGACGAATTTGAAATGAGCACGGTTCTACCACCTAACAAGGCGTTATGTCACTCTATACATGCAGCTTTGCATGATTCTCCTACTTTGATTGAGTGTCATCATATGGCTTGCTCCATCAACTCCCCTGCTTGTGTGGCATCCAAATGGTAGCTTCTAATTGATCCTGTGTTAAAAATTTATAAAAAAATCATAAAAATTTCAAAACAATCCTAAAAAATACTATTTATTGAATAAAAAAATTAAATATTAAGTAAAAAAAATGCACTGATGACTCTATTTTCATAGAGTCATCATAAAGTTGTGAATGAGCCATCTCTTAAATGATCCATAACAAGGTCCTAGGCATACTTAATGTATCTAATGACCAACTTTGATACAAAATTGAAGTTTCTTTTTTTAATTACTAATCATATTAGCTATAAAAGGGTTGTGAAAAGATAATCAACAAAAGTATAAAAATTAAAAATCCGTAGCACGAACAGACATGCAATCGCATGCAAATAAAGTAGTGTAGAAAAATGAAGATTAACACACATGATTTTTAGGTGAAAAAAACCTAGATCATACCAATGACCTAAGAGAAAAACCACCAGTCTACCAAACCACTTAACTATCCACCATGAAAAATAAGTATCCAATTACAAGATTATGACTCAAACTACTCACCAAGGTAATGCCCTAAATAATCTACTTACAAATTACTTATTTCATCATATTTTCTACAAGATAGGTGTTAAGATCAGGACTAACGTTCTAACAAAATCGAGTCCCACAAGTTAATTGAACATACACTGCTATCACTTAAAAAGTTAGCACATCAAAGCAAATGCAAGTACAAGTATGTGTTCTAGAGTATATTCAATAATGAACAACCCTTACTAGATGATTTAATAGATCAAGAGATAAAACAAAATCAACTCACAAGTGCACATATATGTCCTAAAGTAGATTCAATAATAAACAATCCCAACTAGATGATTTAACATATCTGCAGATAACACAAATTCAACTAACAACCCAAGAACAATCAGTTAAAATGAAATCTATTCAGCTCATAGTGCTTATAGCTCTAATAGCATGTTAAACACAATAATGAAATTGAAAAACAAGACTAAGCATAAAAGAACATAAGAGAAGATAAAAACAGTGAAGAATATGAAGAACAAATATTTATTTCATATACTTTTCAATTTTACAAAATACATAAAAAAAACTCTATATGCAATTACATAAGCACTAATATTTATAGGCTCGATCTCTTCAAGTTTGCCTTGATTGTCTATTGTTGATTGCTAATTGCCTTGATTGTTGATTACCGTGATTACCTTCATTGATTTAATTGCAATTACATATTCAATATGCCTTGATTGTTGATTTGTTATCATTGAAATTCTATTGAACACTACATGGTTTTGCTGAGTTGGCATTTACTTCAATAGCATTTAGTAAACATACAGAGAATACAAAAGAGATCTCTCGGAGAGGTTAGGAGAGAAAAGGAACCCATAGAAAGGGAAATGTTAGAGAAAGAACCTAAGAAATAAAAGGCTAGAGTTAGAAATGCGAAATGTCCTCTTTTATTCATAATAACACCCACACATTGATAGGAGGAATGAGGAAAAGTAGGGGAGCTTACCAGGGAGTGGCATTGAGACATAACAGAAGCAGAGGGTTGAGGAGGAGGAGCAACAGAGGGCTACGAGAGTGAACCCAAGGAGAGTGAGTGGCATATGGAAGTTCAAAATCTAGAATGAATAAGAAATATTGGTAGATGCTAAAACATGTTATTTATGCCAAGCTATCCCAAATCTGTGCATTGTCTTCTTTTTTTTTTTTTCAAACAAAATAAGTTGCTAGCAATAGCAGCTTTTACCATAAGCAATTTGCGACATACATCTACAGGGCACTAAAAGTCCTAATTTTCTTGCAAATGAGCGGTATGGTAATGGTATGGTAATCTAATACGTAGATTCGAAACAATAAGTCCCATAATTTAAAGAAATTGGTTAAATTAGTCCATTAAATTGTATGTGATAGTTACATGCTGGTTCTGTAAATTTTAACACCTAAACTTAAAGTCTTTTGGTTAATTGGACTTAAATTACCAATTTCTATGAATTACAAGACTTATTATACCTAATCCAACAATTATTGGACTAATGTGTTCATTTCACTACAACTACAAGACTAACACTACCATTTTCCCTATAACCTCTGCCACTTGTTTACAACACTTTATTTCATTCATCTTAATCTCACTGGTTAACAAATTTTCCACCTCCAGAGAGTCAAAGTATTTAAAGTCATTTACTTAGATTTTAATATATATATATCAAGTTATCAGCAAAAATCACCAACTGAAAGCGTTTCTATGCATTTCTGAAACGCATTTCGAGCCATTTCTAAGGCGGAATGATGAGATAATCGACCCCAGTTTCACATGCCATCGCATTTTATAGAAATTTGATAAAATGAAAACGAAGCATAAAATGAAAATAAGAATAAAACAAAGTTACTTTGTATGTATTCAATATACTGATGAATCAGTATTGAGTTAAGAATTTACTTTTAGAGTTGTTGAGCATAGTTCGGGCTGTCGGACAATGTATATTTGATCTCCATGACTATCTCCCTTGTATATGTCTTGATTCCTGTGCCATGTCCATAAGGCATAAGTAGAATTCACAACCTGCATTGATATTAAAAGGATTGTAGAGTTCGTCAATGCAAATAATACTGAGATTATTGCTACTGAATATTAAGCTTTGCAGGGATGAATGCACATAAATTTATAGATAATAAAAAACCATGGAGATAACTAAATGCTAGAATGCTTATGGAGAGGAAACTGTTACATTTTGAAACAAAAAAATAAATAAATAAAAAGACAAATATCATTGCAGAAATTTTTCATCTCAGAGCACCCTGATTGACAAGGCATATATTGCATTTATCTCGCATTAAGAGATTCAAAAATGAACTGAAATGTTTGGGGGGAAAAATGAACCGAATTGCATTTTGTTATACATTGTAAGCTTATTAACTGCATTAAGTTTTATGTAAGGGGTAACCGATAGTATAGCTTCTAAGACTCCTAGTATTTACACTTGGTGGTGAATTGTCCTACTATTTATTAGTTCTTTCGTTTATTCATATGCTAATAACAAGTCTAATTATAGGTTTTGTTGATTGATTTGTATATTTATTTTTTCTCTATTTAATACTTGTAGTTGAGGGACAAGCTGAAGAGAGGTGCCAACTTAGCTTGAATATTCCGATGCACCTAATGAAGCTTGTCACCAATAACCTTTTATCAATAAGAAGCTTAGGAACTAAATCATGTATATTGAAATTATGTCTTAAGGTAACCAGACCTATGGCATATAGGTTACTTGTAAAATCGAAGAAGAAAAAATGAAATACAAAAAGATAAAAAATAGTTTTGTTGTTACAAATCTTGTGTAAAGTCATTTTCTTTTTTCTTTTTTTCAAATTGGAGTTATATATATATATATATATATATATATATATATATATATTGAGTTAGAAGTGTAAAATGGAATTTAAATATGGTTTAATTATTGTTTTATATCCCTAACGACCAATAACAAAAATACATCTATAGTCTATGTCGTTTCAAAAATACTCCTAAAGTATGACATTTATATCATTTTCATCATTTCTGTTAACAATGTTTGTTTTTTACCATCACATGACATACACTATTAACAAAAATGATGTTAAAAAACAAACATTAATAAAAATGATAAAAAAAATATAAATATCACATGGTAATAAACGATATATCTTTGGTACGACTTAAAGGTTAAGAGTATTTCTATTTCTAGTCCCAAATGTTAAGTCCATAAAACATATTTAAAGCCTTTAAATATACTCACTTGATTTTATTGTTAGTTTTGGAACAAAACAAAAAAGAAAATAGAACAATTATGATGAATAAAAAGGAGTTAAAGATAATTTATATTGATTATGTTTAGATATTGGAAACAAAAATAGTAGAATAGACTTACAAAGAGCATATTAGTTAGGAAACTTCTTACTTTCTTATGAGAGAAAGAAAAAGACATAAGAAAAAATAGATTTAGGATAGAGAAAAACTTTGGAGTTCTAGAGCAAAGAGGTATCCTAAGGAGTCCAAAACTCTAAGTAACTAAACCTCTAAAATAACGTCTTTTCATGTTACATTGTTCTTTTTGTTATACTACCCAATAAAACATAAATTGCACATTCTAATTTAAATATTATAATTAATCATAAATAACATAATTAATTTAATGACGTTTAAAAGTTTAATTTAATATAGAGTTTAATAGATAGTCATTTAGTTTTTTATTGTCTTTGATTTATGAGATTTATTTATCTTGATTTTGTGATATTATTAACTCAAAACGTCAAAAATACATAAAGCAAAAAAATCAAAATCAAAGTCAAAGTGGTGAATTAAAAATAAGATAAAGCAAAAATATGTATAATGATTGATATCATACTACAACATATAGAATCACAAATAATAACAATGACATTCAATGATTTTTACAATTTTAAAATTTATTAATTAAATGAAGTTTCATCTATAGTTCAAAACACTTAAAATTTCATATTCATCAAAACGACTATATATCTGGATGCATAAATACATATTACATTTTAAACTAAAACTTAAACAAAAGAATTACTTTGATATCATTTTGCTTCTCTACAATGCATGTATTAATACATCAATGAATTACATCCAAAATTAGACAAAAAATATGTAAAAAGTATTAAAATCTCAAAAAAATATGTAAAAAGTATTAAAAAGTATATCATTTGCATATTTTATTAATGTTATTGTATTAGGTATTTTTATAGATATTAATAAGATATCCTAATTTTTTTTCTAATTGATTTCATGCAAAAAGGCAAAATATACAATTTTTGGTGAATTTTATAAATAAAATTATGCTGCTGATAACCGAGAATCTTGAACAGTGGTCCGACTTTGAAGATATTTTTAACGATAATTTTGTTATAAAACAGAATTAAACCTTTTGTGTATAATTTTTTGCTGTAAAAAGTTCAAGTCAATATAATTTATTGATATATTTTTTAAAATTATTCCAGTATTGTAGTTGTTTTATTCATACTTCCAACTTTAAATAAATTAATAAAAACAAATGTCCTATTTAATCTTAATTCATACTTCACATTTTACAATATCTCTATGTATGTCCTACAAAAATTTGAAGTAATTCACCTATCATATTTTCAATGTGTCACTTTATATGCCACCAGTGCTTGATAAATACATGGTAAATGTTTTTCTCTATATTCAAATATAAAATGTATATTGCTATACATTTGTGGGCTTCTCGTGAGTTAGCAGGCATATCAGGGATAGATCACAATGTCTCACAGGCATACGAGCAAATAGGTCATGATTAGTCAAGAACATGTGGAGAGAAATAGTTGCAAGCCAATCTAATCGTGATACCTCATCCATAAATAATCCCCTCACAAACACACATTAACAACCCTACAAACAAAAACTAATATATCCAATTTAGGTAGGTGAGTGTGTGATCGCATAATGTTCTAAGGATGAGTGATACTAAGTCTCACAATGATCAATTCTACAATGGGACAAAAGGATACATAAGTCACCCAACATCAAAATAGGGCTTCCAAGTTAATGAACCTAATTCCTATGAAATTGAAAATCTAAGTGGTAATAGAAGAAAAGTAATTTAAAATACTAATAGTTCTATTCTTGGATAACTGTACCTCAAGAATTCCATGCCCAAAGCTGCTTTCTCTGAATGCACTCCACTCTGGCTGTGTGTTCCAACAAAATCTACCTTTAGCAGGACCTGAGGAAAAATTTAAATGGCATACACCTCCAAATTCTGGTATGTTGTCTCCAGCTGAAGGGCACTGTCCAGGGTCATCCGCATGATTGACATCAACTTTTTCAATATTTCCACCATCTCCAACTGTTATGTAAACTGGCCCACAAGGATCCAATGTATAGTTGAAGATTCTGTTCATTCGTTCATAAGCATGCACCTGAAAAGTAGACAGCAGATATCACACTCACCTAACACTAGAAGAAACTTGATTTAAAAATCTTAATCAAGAATATCAAACACTATGATAGGGTAAGGGTGGAGACTTATTGACAAGTACTTGTATCAAGATTCCCGTGCTTGATTCCCCATATTGTAATCACTGCTTGCACATTTTCATATATTTATTAACAAAAAATGCACGCCTACAAAGTTTTATTGTGAAAATAATGGCAGAATATGCAAAATATTAGTAAAGATGTATCCATCTAAAGAAATGAGCTAATTAACTTTTATCTAATTTTAATGACTACTAAAAGGATTGAAAAGTTGCTTGGTTCGAGGCAAAATTTTGGAGAAGATTAGTGTACCACATTTGTTTTATCAACTCTAAAACGCCACATTTCCCATATATACGTTTGAAAATACAAAATAATAATAATAACGGCCCATGTTTACCGTCAAAACTTCGAACTATGGAAGATGAATAGAACACATTGTGACTTACATGGCCAGCAAAAACTATATCAACATGGTAGTGGTACAGGAGTGCTTCCATTTCCTGCCTCATGCATTCAAATTCCTGATAATGAGAAGAATAACTGTTGTACCAAGGTGAGTGCCATGAAGCCACCAACCATGGGGTTGTACTGCGGTCTACATGCTGTAAATCTTTCTCAAGCCAAGCATACTGATCTCCTGAAAAGGTTGGAAACTTAAGTATGAGACTATCTAAATTTAGAGACGACAAAATTGCATGAAATAATACAACCGTTGATCTCATATCAGATTGGAATGACATTAGATATTCAAGTCAACTGAAATATGAACAAGGTGGCATCATTCACCTGTAGTGTTGTAGTCAACATATGCTCCCAACATGATAAAATGCACTCCTCCAGCATCAAAAGAGTAGTAGAAATTACTTTTAGAGCCACTCTCCTCTGAGGGTACTGCAAACCTTGTTAGATAAGATTGGAAAGTGATTCCAGAAACTTGGGGTTCTATCTCGTGGTTGCCTTCAATAACCATGATAGGAACTCTTAAGGTTAAAGGTTGCATGAACCTAAACAACCAATTCCAGCAAGTTAATGATAAGAACAGTTTTAAGGCAAGCTTAGGTAACAATTATGGTTTTTCTGCATGTATTGTTTGTCTTTCATGTAGCAACCTTAATTTTATAGGCATACAGTAAATAAAATTTAACAAAATAGATTAAAGGAAAGAAATTTTGGATTTGAATGTCTAGAGGCAACATGTTGAGGTTGTAAAATGCCACAATTAATGTCAATGCCAAAAGTGAAATGATAATGTGATGCTATGGTCCGAAATAAAGTGGGACTTGTACTTGTGAAGCTTTGTAATCTACTCCTTATGAGGAGAGCAGGAAAAAGTGACTATCATTATAAATGCAAAAGGCCAGCATTGCAATGAAGGAAAGAAGATACAATTATGAAGTAACTGTATTGGTTATGCCGAGATTATGTAATAAATCAGCCCACAAAGTAGCTAAGTTTGTCATTTCTCTTGGTAGCCTGTATTGGTTCGACAAAGAACCATCCTGGCTCTCAGAGTGTATTCATATGGATGTAGTTGTTACTAATGAATGATAATTGAAATGCTCTCTTTATAAAAAATAAAAAATATATATGAAGTAACTGTATTTGCAAAATGTACAAAATAATGGGGTCATAACATAAACTATCAACCTACATAGCATGAGTAAAAGTCATAAAAAAATTACCTTCCCCAGCCATCCCAACGGGGTTGATAAGTCTCTCTTATAGGTGCATCTGGAAATGCACATGAGAAGCATGAAGCTCCTTTCCCACCAGTTGTTCGGTATTGGTTTGCATAACTCAAGTCTCCAACCATTAATATCATTGAAGGATCATTCTGAACAACATGGTCAATGGTTGTAGTTGTATTGCTAGTGAGACCCAAATCTCCAATAACAGCTATTCGATGCAGATATGCATTTGGGCTGGGCATTGGCAAAGTTTCAAAGGAATACTCTTCACTCATAGCTGGAATAGAATTATCACCACACTTGTAATAATATTTCATTCCTGGTTCAAGCCCTAAAACAAAGAAGATAAGCACTTTAGTCCAATTGTTTGTTACCCTATTATTCTTACATTTAGTGTTTCGTAGGCATTCATTTTATAGTATCAAGACAATGCAATAGCGTACTCCCACAGCCATGCAAACATATTTGCACTCTTTCAGGCTGTAATTAATTTGCTCTTCACCATGAGTTATTATCAAAACTCTCCCCTACTATCATTCTCCCCAAGAGTTTACCAGCAGCCATAGCCACAGTTGGGTACACCACAACTTGCTTCTGATTTTGTAACAATTTCTTCTCTGCAACAATTATTTTTCCAAACAGTGCTCTCTGTCACGTCTTGCTCAAATGTCCCTAAAAATCCAAAATAAATGGTGCTTGCCTAAAGGATCTAGACTTTTCCTACATGAGAAGCTTCTAGAATGGCCTAGAGATGTCTAGAAAGGGCTAGAGTTGGACGGACTCAACTCAAGCTTTGAAGACCCTAAAATGTTCTAGAACACGCTGGAGAGTGCTAGAATGGACTAGAATATTCTAGAGCATGTCGGATAGTTCATGAAGGATGTAGAAGCCGCTGGAAGCTTACGGAACATCCCGGAACTTGCATGAAGAAACTAGACAAACCTAGAAGACTTTAGAGTTGGCTAGAAGATCCTAGTTACTTGTGGCACATTGTAGATAAAACAAAAACACTCTTGTATATTCTAGACCTAGAAGAATCTGGAATGTGATGACATAGCCTTAAGCTTAGAGCCACACTATAAATAGACCCATTGGTCTTCATTTGTATTCAACTTGGGAATTCTTAGCATCTTGTAACATAAACTCTCTCTAGAGCAATACAAAACATTCTTTACAAACTCTCTTTCTAATCTCTTTGGAGAATTCGTTTGGGTGAAAGGCAGGCTTAGTGCAACGGACCGTGCTAAGTGCCGCACGATCGCTATCTGAAATTTAAGGTCGTGACAGTTGGTATCAAAGCTTTCGGTCGAAGCATTTCTACCTTTGGCATAATGAAGAACGTTGCTCCATCTACACCAAGCGTTAATGTTCCACCTATGGAACGTGGGCGTGAGGAAACCCGGAAACCATCAAAGGAATCTCGAGCCAAGTCGAAAGACATGCTTTCTAGCTTAGAAGTACGTGTTGGGAGTGCGCAAGACAGCTTAGGGGAGCTGTTCGACCAAGTGGACAACTTGGAGGAGCGTTGCAATGGCTTGGAGGCCGAGGATGTGGAGATCCATGCAGCGATCAAGATGTCCCTTCACGAGCTAGATGGCGGATTAAGGCAAGAGATTGATGGGTTAAAAGCCGAACTTGCCAAGGTAAGGGATCTTGTCCAAAGAGAACTTGCTAATGTCTTGCTTAGAATGAAAGACATGAGTGGTGATCTAACTCTATGTAAGCGGGCTATGGCCGCGGGAACTAGCACAACCACTGTCATTGAGGCTAAGAGGGTGGATGTTCCCAAGCCTAAGACCTTCAATGATGTTAGGAATGCTAGGGAAGTGGAGAACTTCTTATAGGGGCTGGAGCAATATTTTGAGGCTACTGGCATAACGGACCATGCCAGCAAGATCCGAACTGCTGCCATATATTTGTCCGACACTGCTATGTTGTGGTGGAGACGAAGGCATGGTGATGTGCAACGAGGGGTTTGCACAATTGAAACCTTTGACGATTTCAAAAGGGAGTTCAAAATACAGTTCTTCTCAGTAAATGCTAAAGAGGAGGCAAGAGGTCGATTGCAACGACTAAAGCAAACAGGCACTATAAGGGATTATGTGAAGGAGTTCACAACCTTATTGCTTGAAGTTCCTGACACATCAAACAAGGATGCCCTATTCTTGTTTATGGATGGTCTCCAATTGTGGGCTAACCTCGAGCTCAAGCGACGTGGTGTCCAAGACTTATCTTCAGCCATCGCAATTGCGGAAAGCTTTATTGATTACTCCACCAACAAAGAGAGCTCAAAAGCCACGGATAAAAAGTTTGGTGGAAGGAAGAGTAGTGGAGGCCATGCTAAAAGCCAGGGACCCAAAAATCATAAAGATAGCTCCTCATTCAAACCACGAGACAAGGGGAAGGAAAGGGAGGATTGGAGTGCCTCGAAGCCCCATGTGACGTGCTTCATTTGTGACGAACCGCATTGGGCACGTGAATGTCCGAAAAAGAAGGCCTTGAGTGCCTTAGTTGCTTCCACTCATGACCAAGATGGAGGTGAGACGGACGAAATTGCAAAGATGGGTTCTTTGCGCCTACTTGGTGCATTGTAGAGCGCCCCAAAGACTCCTAAAGTCTTGATGTATGTAGATGCAGCCATCAATGGGAAGGTCGCCAAGGCTTTGGTCGACACAGGTGCATCTCACAACTTTGTTTCAGTAGAGGAAGCAAAGCGACTCGGCCTTAAGGTAGCCCATGGAGGGGGATCTCTAAAAGCAGTTAACTCAACAGCACTACCATTGCATGGAGTTGCTCGTGGAGTTAAGGTCAGTCTCGGTGCTTGGACTGGCCAAGTAGACTTATCGGTAGCGCCTATGGATGACTTCTTAGTTGTATTCGGCATGGAGTTCTTGGACCAGGTTAGAGCTTTCTTAGTGCCATGCTCAAACTCTATGTGCATCATGGATGGTTCGAAGGCGTGTGTGGTACCGACGAAGAGGACCACCAGACCTACTATCCAAGCTCTCTCAACACTTCAATTCAAGAAGGGATTGAAGAGGGACGAAGAGAATTATTTGGCCATCTTAAAAGAATATGACGATGAAGAGGCGTCACCAAAGCCAAGCTTGCCAATGGAAGTGCAAGCTGTCTTAGATAAGTTCCAAGATGTGATGCCTGAGGCATTGCCAAAGCGGTTACCTCCAAGGAGGGAGGTGGACCATGAAATAGAGTTGGAACCCGGCACTAGGCCACCAGCAATGCGCCCCTATCGAATGGCGAACTCAGAGTTGGCAGAATTGCGGAAGCAACTCGATGAATTGCTGGATGCTGGATGCTGGATGCTGGCTTCTGGCTTCATAAGGCCCTCCAAAGCCCCATTTGGTGCCCCAGTGCTCTTTCAAAAGAAGAAGGATGGCTCGTTACGGATGTGCATTGACTATCGGGTTCTAAACAAGATAACGATAAAGAACAAGTTTCATATCCCTCTCATTGCCGACTTGTTCGATTAATTGGGGAACGCTAGATACTTTACAAAATTGGACTTGCGATCGGGATATTACCAGTTATGCATAGCCAAAGGGGATGAGCCTAAGACCACATGTGTGACCAGGTACGGTGCCTACGAATTCCTTGTCATGCCATGTGGTCTCACAAATGTACCAGCCACCTTCTGCACTCTCATGAACAAGATTTTCCATCCCTACTTTGATCGGTTCGTGGTAGTATATCTCGATGACATTGTGATATATAGCTAGACTTTGGAAGAACATCTAGAGCATTTGAGGAAGGTGTTCGAGGTCCTGAGGGAAAATGAGCTATATGTCAAAAAGGAGAAATGTTCATTTGCCCAAGATGAGGTGATGTTCTTAGGGCATAGGATAAAGGATGGAAAACTGATGATGGATGGAGCCAAGGTAAAAGCCATCCAAGAATGGGAACCTCCTGCCAAGGTTCTCGAGTTGAGATCTTTCCTTGGACTGGTGAACTATTACCGAAGGCTTATCAAGTCCTACTCAGCGAGAGCAGCCCCGCTCACTAACCTGCTCAAAAAGAACATGGCTTGGGAATGGACAAGTGAATGCCAAGCCTCATTCGAAGACTTAAAGAAGGCTGTTAGTGAAGAACCAGTACTTTGCCTACCAGACCCTTCCAAGATGTACGAGCTGCACACGGATGCTTCAGACTTTGCCATTGGTGGAGTATTGATGCAGAAAAGGCGTCTGATAGCTTATGAGAGCCGCAAGCTTAATGACACCAAACGCCGCTACACTGTGCAAGAAAAGGAAATGACAGCTATCATTCATTGTCTAAGGGTATGACGACACTACTTATTGGGTTCTCATTTTGTTATCATGACGGACAATGTTGCAACAAGCTACTTCCAGACTCAAAAGAAGTTGAGTCCCAAGCAAGCTCGGTGGCAAGATTTCTTGGCAGAGTTTGACTACAGGTTGGAGTACAAGCCCGATAAGGCCAATGTGGTGGCTGATGCGCTGAGTCGAAAGACGAAGCTAGCAGCCTTGAGTAGGCCAAGTAGCCCTTTGTTGGAAAGGATCAAAGAAGGGTTGGAACATGATGCCCTTACTCAAAACCTCCTTGCCCTCATCAAGGAAGGAAAGACTAGGCGATTTTGGCTAAGTGACGGACTACTCTACGCCAAGCAGAATCGCATCTTTGTGCCGAAGTGGGGGAACTTAAGGAAAGAGCTTATCAAGGAATGCCATGATTCGTTATGGGCTGGACACCCAGGAATGAGGCGCACCCTTGCTTTGATCAAGTCAATCTACTATTGGCCTCAATTACGGGATGACGTTGAAGCTTATGTGAAGACTTGTCTTGTATGCCAACAGGACAAGATAGAGCAGCATGCACCCGGAGGATTGCTAGAACCGCTGCCTATTCCAGAGAAACCATGGGAGAGTGTCTCAATGGATTTCATTACTTGCCTGCCAAAATCAGAGAGCTTTGGCAGCATCATTGTCGTCATCGATCGCTTCAGCAAGTACGCAACATTCATACCTGTCTCAACGGATTGCACGGCAGATCAGACGGCACGCTTGTTCTTCAAACATGTGGTGAAGCATTGGGGGATTCCATCCAATATCGTGAGTGATCGAGACCCACGATTTACTGGCAAGTTTTGGATGGAATTGTTCAAGCTGTTGGGATCAGACTTGAATTTCTCTACCAGCTTTCATCCCCAAAGCGATGGACAAACGGAACGTGCCAATGCATTGCTGGAGTTGTATCTTAGGCACTTTGTTAGTGCTAATCAACGTGATTGGGCGAGTCCACCGCAAAGAGTCCCTTTGAGATCGCCATGGGGCAGCAACCCATGACTCCTCATGCCTTGGCCACAAGTTACGAAGGAAAGAGTCCAGCTGCCTTCAAATTTGCCAAGGCGTGGCATGAACAAGTCGAGTTGGCCCGAGCTTATTTGAACAAGGTGTCTAAGAAGATGAAGAAATGGGCTGACAAGAAAAGGAGGATGATGGAATTTCAGGAAGGAGATTTGGTCCTGGTTAAACTATTGCCCCAACAATTCAAATCTCTACGAAAGGTTCATAAGGGGCTAGTACGCAAGAATGAAGGACCATTTCCAGTCCTCAAGAAAGTCGGTAAGGTGTCATACAAACTGCAACTCCCTCCAAAGCTTAAAATCTATCCGGTCTTTCATGTAAGTATACTGAAACCTTTTCATGGAGACAAGGAAGACATAAGTCGGGGAGAATCCAAAAGGGCACCTACCACAGTGGTAACCTCTTTTGACAGGGAAGTGGACTCAATTTTGGCAGACCGCTTGATCCGACGTAGAGGCGTACTGAGTTATTGGGAATATTGGGTCAAATGGAAGAACGCCTCGGATGAAGAGACAAGCTGGAAACCTGAGGATTCTTTGTGGCAATTCAAAGATGACATAGAGAGGTTCAAGCTTGAAAGCGCGACGAGGGCGTCGCGAACTTAAGTGGGGGAGGGTATCACGTCCCGCTCAAATGTCCCTAAAAATCCAAAATAAATGGTGCTTGCCTAAAGGATCTAGGCTTTTCCTACATGAGAAGCTTCTAGAGTGGCCTAGAGATGTCTAGAAAGAGCTAGAGTTGGACAGACTCAACTCAAGCTTTGAAGACCCTAGAATGTTCTAGAGCAGCCTAGAGAGTGCTAGAATGGGCTAGAATATTCTAGAGCATGCCGGATGGTTCATGAAGGATGTAGAAGCCGCTGGAAGCTTACGGAACATCCCAGAACTTGCATGAAGAAACTAGACAAACCTAGAAGATTCTAGAGTTGGCTAGAAGATCCTAGAACCTTGTGGCACATTGTAGATAAAACAAGAACACTCTTGTATATTCTAGACCTAGAAGAATCTGAAATGTGGTAACATAGCCTTAAGCTTAAAGCCACACTATAAATAGACCCATTGGTCTTCATTTGTATTCAACTTGGGAATTCTTAGCATCTTGTAACATAAACTCTCTCTAGAGCAATACAAAGCATTCTCTACAAACTCTCTTTCTAATCTCTTTGGAAAATTCGTTTGGGTGAAAGGCAGGCTTAGTGCAACGGACTGTGCTAAGTGTCGCACGATCGCTATCTGAAATTTAAGGTCGTGACATCTCGCTCTCTATAATCTGCTTTGACTACCTAAATACCTCCCAACAACTTTGATAACCAACAACAGCACAAACCTAAGCAAATTTCTCTGTAATTAAAAAATAAAAAAGAAGAAAGAAAGTGAATTTACTTCTGATTACTCACCGAAGTGTCCAATTGTAAGCACCAAACCCAAATCAAATCAATAAAGTACATAAGCAAAAAGTAATCGTCAAAATTAAATGCCCAAAATCCAAGCATTAGAGAAGTTCTTGTACCATCAATCTTCACATGGTGAATAATTCCAGAGGTGTAATTTAAGAGGCCTTCAAATGGATACAATTGGCTGTAAACAGTTGAAACACCTTCTCGCTTGTTCACATATTTGCCACTTTCCTTGCCATACCACACCTCGCTTGCAACAATTTTAGGATCGAGAGGTGTTACATTCAAACCAATCTGCGCATCCCCTGAACCAATACAAGTCAACCCAATTCATCATATGCCCATGATCGAACAAGCAAAACAAGAAACTTCATGGAATTTTAAAGATAAGTACCAGTAACCCAAGAAACCCACATGGAAGTTGGTGAAGATATTGCCAGAGCAATCTGTTCAGGAAAATTGGAAGTGACATTCTTCCTCAACCTAGGATTATTCATGGGCAAGTCATCACTGCCTTTGCGAAGTGATGGATCAAAACGTCTAGTTACGGGCTTAAATGGGCCGTCTAGAGTTGTGGGTATGCGACTTTCAGCCGCCAACTTTCTCGTTATTATCAAACAAATACTCCAAATGATCCATAACTTGATGTTCTTCATTGCGTACTCTACTTTCTTCTTTGCATTCATGAATTAAGAATCTAGGAAGACAACCAAGTGGGTGATCATAATCTGAGCCAACGATGCAAATTTTGGCATATCTTAATTATTTTTTTGGCTCTAAATTGGTCTATCTTAATTTGATAGTTGGAATTAATGCTTATTCCGAACCTGTTTTATATGCTCGTTGAAATTTCGTAATCAGCTATTTTAAAGAAAGTAGCCGGTTCTAATCAAGTTTGATGATATTTCGCCGATCATTGAGGACTTAAGAATCTTTAAAAAGAAGCATGTTTACCAAATAGAATAGTAATCATTCAATTAATATCCATTTTTGTCGACACCTAATATTAGATTCACCTCTTCTTTTTGTGTATTCCAGCAGATAATACACCATTAGATCTTGGACCACAATGAGATTTGGTGGTTTTTGTTCATCTAATACTTAAATATGTTCGAGTATTACAAAAAATAAGAAAATTAATGTCTCACGTTGTGATTTAGAGAGATTTAGGGAGATAATAAATTATTGTGTTTTTTTTCTATTAAGTTACATTCAAGTTATTTTACAAGAAAGATATAGAGTAAATGTAGAGAAGAAAATATACTACTTATGGATGATTATTACTTATAGTGATCGATTTATCTTAATATTAGAGTTATCTTTTTGTAATTAATTATCTTCTTGTCGGATAATTAAGAGATTATATACTGGTTGTTTATCCTATTGAATATTTATCTAATAATGATGTTCATTTGTTGACTCATCACCTATTGGGCTAGCCTACAAGTTGTCTACTCACTAGGATTTTTCATATCGTGCCACATGGCTTAAGTTATACCCAATATCATCCCTTGGACCTTTTAGACGGATACATGGGCTAGGAGGTCTACTTTATCATTTTGTCATCATTTAGGTTTATGACCACACTAGCAACATCGAGCTTACTTTAGTGTGATTATTACCTATACATACGAAGGATTACTTGCACGGATGTTCGAAACATGAACGAAAATATCTTATTGTTGGCAAGTTTTTTGAATTCTCAATCAAACTCCTTGTTGTCTCTTTTAGAGAACATAAAAACGTGTAAGTATATACGGTTACAAGTAATAAAATTTGATAAGTAAATTATCGTTCCCACGGAGATTTGTCACTGCAGTTTGTGGTGTACTAAAATTATTTCAATATGGTTTTATCCAAAACAAATGAAAGTTTAACAACTAATTAAGAGTTTTATAACAAAATATAAAAAACATTCTAGGATTGCATTTCACCAAATTAATCCACTCGAATCATATTATTCCCTCTTGATTTATATTTTTTGTAAATTTAATTTATCAACCGAGAACTCCTAATTTTATTCATACATCTCTTCCGAGCTCCATATAGACACATCTCGCTAAATTAATTCACTATATTCCTATGAGAATTAAATCACCAAGATTCATTACGTTCTAAGTTCTCAAATGGCCACACATACGATAAAAATATATTCCTATCCTTCATATATACATGTTATTCTGTCCACGAGCAATACACAAAAATGTCTCTTCCAAGTTTATTTAAGTGCCACAGATCAATTGATAAAATTTCCAATAATCAAAAGCATTAAGCACAAATAGAATAAACAAATTAAAAATCTAATAAATCGTTCAAAAATAATTAAATTAAAGCTTCATAAATTTAGCTAAAATGCATCCCTAGAAAAATTAAGTTACTTCATAATAAAAATTAAAATTACAAAAAATTAAGGAATATTCACTGAAGAACAACACAAAGAAAATTAAAATTTCATCTATGCTCTCTAAATTTTATGGCACACGTAGAACACAACAGAAGCCAAAAATGGCTTCTGCGTGTACCACAATCCAACACTCCAAACTCTCCAACCTAACCTAACCTAACCTCCTTAATTTATCACAAATATCCCCTATTTATAGCTCCATACTCTAAAAAAATACATCATAAAACATATTTTTTCTTACACACGCGAGAGACAAATAATACATCGAAAATATTAATTTATACACGCGTGGGGGACATTCTTGAAACGCGTAGAAGGAATATTGTGCGATCCAAACCATAGGACAGCTTGCGCCGTTTCTGATTTTATTTTTAATTCAAAACACATGCCACGTGCCAACATTTGATTGGCTGAAAGAATAATCGAGACACGTGGTAGCGTTTGATTGGTGGAAGGGAAATCTTGCACATGGTTGTGCCGTATGAGATTGTTGCTTTTCAAAGACACGTGGTGACGTAGGAGCTACTGGAAACATGCGACGTTTCAATGTTTTTATTTTAACCAACACATGCCACGTGTTAGCTCCTGATTTGTTGAAAGAATTTAGAGACACGTGGCAATGTTTGATTAGTTGGAATGTTAGGGCACACGTGTTTATCTGGATAGTGTTGCATGGGTCAATTCACGCAGTGACACGTGGGTCCCACCTTGGATGCCAACCTGCGTGACATGTGGGCCCCACACGACACACTAAGTAACGTGCGATCCTGAAAACCTGGGTCCACTCGAGTTTGTCGCGTGTAGTGCCACGCACCTGATCCTGACTATTGATTGGATGATCAAACGGTGTGTGGCACGCATGGACAATGTTGCGCGTGGTCCTCCTTTTCCTACGCAGAAAAACAAATATTCTTTAATTGCATTTTAGCTCTCCAATTTAATTTAAATTAACTTTTAAAAATTTGTTAATTACAGTTAAGCCATTTTCTAATTTAAATTAACTTTTAAACTTTCGTTAATTACAATTAAGCCCTATTTTAATTTAAATTATATTTTGAGACTTTATTATATGTAATTAAATCTTTTTTCGATTTATATTCTTTAATTTTCTTAAAAATATATTCCTTAAGAAATTAATAGTAAATATTAATTTATTCCATTAAAATTAACTAAAAATGTCAAGAACATAGCAATTATAATTAATAAAATAGACAAAAATAACTATATAAAATACAGTTATCACTCCCGATTGGGGATTTATGTCAAAGTCTAAGTTTGCCTTTAAAGGGTTGATCTTCCCTACTTTTTGGAGTGAAACATTCGAAAAGTTAGCTATGAATTTACAAGGTACACCTTCTGTACTATAAAGTATGCCTCTCTACGGCATCGATGATAGGTGCTAGACTCTTCAAATTTGTAAAGAACATGCTTGAGTGATAGTACTTCTCATGAGTCTTTGAACTCTCTTTCATAACTACACTTCACTTTTCTAGAAGTGGGAGGTTGCACTTTTCCTAGTGCACTTCTATACCTTTTCAAAGTGAAGTGTCATGGATGTACAAAGGTCTAGACGTTTTTGAAGGGTCCAAGTAGTAAGGGATCATATCTCGATTTCCTCAAGTTCTTGTAGGACTAATATCATGACCAATTTAATAAATTATGTACTTGATTCATGCCCAAACTTTGTCCAAAATGTAGATACATGGTTGAACACTTTAGGAATGTACCAGATGAAGAAGGACAAGTAGAAATGCATCATTGGAAGTGCTTGTTGTCTAGAAGGACACATGATATGGCACGACTTTGGAAGGTGGTGGACAGAGCTTCGTGCCCCATTAGATAGAAGTATGTGTGAGGTGAAATTCTTACTCTGTGACCTTCATTCAGTTTGAGAGACTAGAGATGTCTTGACACTTCCTTCATTCCTACCTTTGTACTTCGTGAGCAAGTTTCTTATTGGGATTTGGATGACAACCTCTTGGGCCTAGATAATAAGTTCTGTACTTTATTTTTGCCCAAGTATTTTTGGAATACTTAGTGCCTATTGTAGATGGTAAGGGTTCTTAGCCCACTAAGTTAGGTACTTCTATTATGACTTCATCGGTATTGTCCCACATTCCTAACATTCCCAAGTCCATGGAGCTTATGAGCTATGACATGCACATCAAGGTTTCTAGGGCTCAACAGCTTGCCACGGGATTGGATCACGATGTTATAGTTCACCTCTTTGTATAGGCCTTTTCAATATATATATATATATATGCCATGTTTCTATATTATTTCTATACCTTTGAATAATATACCTACGATTCTATACTTGTGTTGCATCCTCATACTTCTTTTACTTTTTGGTAGCAAGTTTTGGTAAGTTTGTTTGTCTCTAGATTGCAAGCACTCTATGAGTTCATCCTTTGAAGGAAGTTATGGTCCATTATATTGGTATGTAATGGTATGTACATGTTGGGAAGTAAGTCTATAGCCTAGAGTGAGACAATTGCATGAGGGATTGATGGCAACATGGTCAGTTCATAGTGTGGGGACACTTGGTAGCCACTTTTAAACCAAGTATTTGTCTTTTTTATGCTAAATATCATGAAAACACTTAATTTATGTTTAATTATTTCAATAGGTGGAATCATGGCAAATAGAGTGAGAACGAGACAAAAAGGGAAAAAATCAATCCATGCTACGACGGGCATTTTTTGTGCCTTGATGCACTTTTTTAGTATGCATTCAGAAAGCTCCATGCAGCAGTAGGAAAAAATTTATCCCTCTATGCTCCTATTTCCATTGTGATCAGTAAGCACATGCCTCGATGGGTACTTTTTTGTGCCTCGACGCGTGTTGTTTTTTTGTTGTCAAATTTTGCCAAAACTAATCCATTTTTAATCTAGCTTTCACCCTCAGACCTTGGATATTTTAAGAGTTTATCAAATGGCTCATATTAGGTCATTTTCTTTTCATTTACGCTAGTGATTAAATTTAACTTTGCTGGCTATTTGTAAACATGATATAATAATAACGTTGTTATGCTTGCGAAATATTAAATAGGTAAAAATATCTAAAATGAATTGATTTTGTTTTTATTCAAGATTTTATATTAAGAATGTTAGAGAGAAATATATTATTTTTCATTACAAACTTAAATCTCAAAATTAGATTTTAAGGTTTAGTTATCCGATCTGATTTAGAGTAGTATTCTTTTATTTGTTGGTACAATCGCCCAGTAGTTAGAGTGAAGCTCTATTTCAAAATTTTTTTTAAGAATTATTATGTAAAAATGTATTGATAACATGTTTTCAATAGTAGTTTTAAAACTTGAAAGTTAGTACTCGGATAACTAAATTCTTAGGTTTAATTTGGACACCTTGAATAAAGTTTAAATCGTTCTAATTTCACCAAAGGTGGCATTTAAATGGTTCATTTTCAATCTCTTAGAAAAAGGAATTAATTTAATTAACCAAATTAGTTATCAACCCCACCCATAGGTGTTAATTGATTTGTTTAGTTAACAAAGAATATGTAACCCCACCAAAGGTGGTATTCATATAAAAAAGGGAGAGTCAATAAATATCAATTCATATCTTTAATAACGTAAATAATATGAGCAAACATAATTACTTAGTTATTATATCCATAAATACTCCACTATTATAAAAGATAAAATTTGCATAAATGTTTATTGAATCTGTATATATGTTTATTTTTATGTTATTAGATTAAAAACACAAAAAACACAAAATATCGTGACAGGATGTTTAGGATTTAATTTCAGTTTTAAAAGTTTGAATAATAAATTAAAAACCACATATATTTCTTCCTTAGATCGACCTTGGGAGTATACTTATCATTTTCTACGAAATGATTCGTGCACTTGCGAGAGTTTTATAAATACATAAAACCAAATGAACAGCAGGATATGTGAGAGTTTTTTATTTGTAACGGATATCGATAACAGTTGATACCATACTAGTTTGGACCTTTTAATTTTTGTTTTTGTGTTTCTATTGTATGCCAAGTTTGATAGGTGAAAATCGTGTACCTTTTGATCCGAAAATAGAGAAAACCTTACTCCGCTTAAGAAGGAAATTGTTAGCATAAAATCAATCAGGGGTTATGGTAGACCTATGGGATTAATGAGCTATAGTGGTCCCTAAACCTTTAAGAGATTTTGTAGTCCAACAAGTAGATGGAGCCCAATCATCTATCAATAGATTAGGAATCACCACTAATAATTTCAAACTCAAGCAAGGTGTCATTCATATAGGGTTAGTCAATAATGATCTAAATCTTTAATTGACTTCATTCTTGGATAACTATGACACCTTTAAGATGAATGGTGTCTCAAACAATGCAATTTTCCTTTTCTTGTTTCCTTTCTCACTAAGGGACAAAGTTAAGGCTTGGTTATAGTCATTATCTTATGGGTCATTCACTACATGGGAACAATTGGCTCATAAATTCTTATCAAAGTACTTCCCACCTATAAAGATAGCTAAGTTGAGAAGCAAAATCATATCTTTTCAATAATTTGAAGGAGAATCATTTTTTATAAAGTTCGAGAATGCATCAAGGAGTTGTTAAGAAGATGCCCACACCATGGTTTTCCTATTTGGCTGCAATTGCAAACATTCTATAATGGGTTAATGGGGCAACCAAGTACCATAATTTTTGCTGCAACTGGGAGAGCCTTAATGGGTAAAACTATGGAGGAAGCCTTTGCATTACTTGATGAGATGACATCCAACAATTTCCCATGGAATATGGAAAGGCTCAACTCAATGAGTGTGGCTAGAATAGTAGATGTAGACATGATAGTAGCATTGTAAGATCAAATAAATGCTTTGTTGCTAGGTTTAACTAAGAAGTTAGATGGTGGCCCTATGGGGTAAAATATGGTACAAAGTCCATATGTGGTATGTGATTATTACAATGGACCTCATTCTATTGAGGCATGTGGGAATGTTCTTGAAGTATTAAACCATGTCAACAATCAAAACCACCAAGGAGATCTATACTCAAACACACACAACCTAGGATGGAGAAACCATCCAAATTTCTCTTGGAACAATAACAATAATCAAGGTGGTAATCAATTCAAACGTCAACCCTTCCCACCACCTAGTTTTCAACAACCATAATAACCACAAGCCCAACACCTAGTGAGAACAACATAAATACCTTAATAGGGATAATAAAAGACTTCATCTATTTAGTAAATACAAAAATGAAGCACCTAGAGTCCACTCATGAAGCTTCTATCCAAAATTTAAAGATCTAAATGAGGAAACTTGCCCAAGACATAATTCAAAAGCCTCAAGGTAACCTTCCAAGTAACATGGAAGTGAACCCAAAAGGAGAGGATAAAGAGATTGCAACAATGTAGCCTTGGGGAGTAGTAAAATTTTAGAGTAGAAATAGGAAGCTCAAAAATAAGAGGATAAAATGGATAAAGAGAATACTGAAAAAGGCAGTGATTCAATCGAAGAAAAGTAACCTTTACATAACCAAAATACCTTTCCCTCAAAGATTGGAAAAAAAAGTTTGACAAAAAATTTCTCAAATTCTTGGATATCTTTAAAAAATTGCTCATGAACGTACTATTTATAGATGCACTTGAACAAATGACTTCATAGGTCAAATTCATGAAAGACATACTATCTAAGAAAAGAAGGCTTGGAGATCATTAGACAATAGCCTAATGGTTGTAGTGTCATCCTTTAAAGAAAAGTATGACAAAAACTAAAAGATATAAGTTGCTTTGACATCTCTTACACTATTAGGAATATACACTTTAAAAAATGCACTAGGTGACTTGGGTCCCAGCATTAACCTCATGCCATTGTCGTTTTTCAAGAGATTGGGGGTTAGTGAATCCATACCTACTTTAGTATGATTGTAAATGATTGATAGATCAATCAAGTGACCCAGGGAATGTAGAAGATGTGTTGGTAAAAGTAGATAAGTTCATCTTTTTGACAGGCTTCATTGTGCTAGACATGGAGGAGGACCATGACATTCCTATCATACTTGACTGTCCATTCTTACCATTCGAAAAAAAGCTTTTTTATGTACAAAAAAAATGAGCTTATAATGAGAGTGCAATATGAGCAGGTAACATTCAATGTTTTTAAAGCAGTTAAATTTTTTGATACTGATAATTCTAGTGATTGCTTTAGGATAGATGTTATTGCTGAGCTAGCCACTGATGTGCATTATGACATATGCTACAATGATGCTTTATAATATTTGCTTGTTAATTATGTGAACACATATGTTGATGAATATTATGACATTTAGGCACACTAACTCATGTTGATAAAATAAAAAAATTTGTTGAACCATTCACACTTAAGACTTTGACACATGATGTTGTGAACAATGAAATAATTTCACCAAAAAAACTCAACTTATTTTAATTCCAAAACTGTGAAATTTGCTATGCAAGTTGATATTGTTTATTGTGTGAACTTTTTGGAGGCTGTGCCTCCCTTGTGTGTATCTAATGTGGTTGTAGAGTATCTTAAGATAGGTTCTAAGCTCAAATCATCAATTGAGGAGCCACCTAAGTTAGAGCTTAAAATTTTACCAAACCATCACTATTATGCATTTTTGAGTAAGAACAAGACATTCCAATCATAATCTTTGGACTAAAGAGCTAGAAGATTCTAGAGGTTGGTCTGTATGCATAAGATCTTGTTAAAAAATGAGGCTAAACCCACTAGGGATGTACAACATCAGTTAAAACTCATTATGAAAGAGGGAAGTTGTTAAATGGCTGGACATGGGCATCATTTACCCAATTTTAGATAGTGAATGGGTAAGCCTAATATAATGTGTACCAAAGAAAGGAGGGATCACTATGATGGAAAAAGAGTCAAATGAGTTATTGAAAACATGGTTATCGAGGAATCCTTTCTAGATAAGGAACTACTTTTAGTGGCTAAAATTGACATACTATGGTATACAAACTTTACAAATTTTTTGACAGCCAACATTCTTCCACGGGACTTCATATGGAAATAAAAGAAAAAATTCTTCCATGATATTAAATTGTATTTTTGGGTTGACCCTTACCTCTAAAAAGAATACGGTGGTGGTATTTTGAGAAGGTGTGTTCCTTATGAAGAAGTTGGAAGTGTTCTTCACCATTGCCACAACTCAAATTATAGAGGTCATTTTGGGAGCACAAAAATAGCAGCTAAGGTACTTCACTCTAGTTATTTTTTGCCTACGCTATTTAGTGATGCCTACCTTATTGTAAAGATATATGATAGGTGCCAAAGAATAAGTAATATTTCTAAAAAAATGAGATTCTTTTGAATAGTATATTTGAATTATTTGATGTTTAGGGCATTAACTTCATGGGATGTTCCCATCATCCTTTGGTAACTAGTACATACTAGTAGGTATGTATTATGTGTCAAAATGGGTGGAAACCATAACTAGCAATAAATGTAATACTAATGTTGTCCTAAAATTTATAAAGAAAAATAGTTTTACTTGGTTTGGAACTCTTAGGATCATTATTAATGATGGAAGTAGTCCCTTTTGCAATAAAGCCTTTAATTTTTTATTATAAGTATAGGATTAAGCATAAAATGTCTACCTTCTATCATCTTTAAACTAATGGACAAGCGAAGGTGTCCAATAGAGAGGTGAAAAGAATTTTGGATGAAACAGTGAATAATTCTAGAAAGGATTGGGCATCTAAGTTAGATAATGATTTATGGGCGTATAGAACTGTATTTAAAACACTAATTGGTACCACCCTATGTTGGCTAGTTTATGGAAAGATATGTCACTTACTGTAGAACTGGAACACAAAGCATATTAGGCATTGAAAAATTTGAATATGACCATGGATACAATTGGTGAGAAAAGGATTCTGCAAATAAATGAACTAGATGAGCTTCGGTGGCATAACAAAAAAATTGTGTACCATATTTTTGAACCAAGAAAGAAAGTATTATTGTACAACTCAAGACTCAAAATATTTCCATGTAAACCCAAGATTAGATGGTCAGGTCCATTCATCGTCATTAAGGTAACCAACCATGGTGCCATTGAATTAGAGAACAAAAACAAAGAATGATTCATAGTTAATGGGCATAGAGTGAAGAACTATCATGATGACCAATTTCCAAATGAAATAGCAGTGATGAACTTAGTGAATACACCGTAGGAGTTGATATAACTGTCTAGCTAAGGACGTTCAACATGGCACTTATTGAGAGACAACCCAACATATATTTTACTTATATTTGTTTGTTTTATAGGTGAATAAATATTGAGAAAAATGGCACAACAAAATTGGAAAATTATGGTAAAAGAATGGATGTGCCAATGCCAAAGGAGTTTTCTTTCCTTTCACTCTTTCATATTCATATATGCACATTGGGTCCATGTGCAACTAAAGTGGGATGTAAGGAACTCCATTCTTTGGTTTAGTGTTTAGTAGCTATTTTATATTTTTTTAGCATGTTTTTAATCACGATTTGAAGAAATTGATGAATACATGGAAGATTCCCATTCGTAGAAATAATTACATGAAGTTCAATTGTTCTTTTGACTCAAATAGGTGATCCGGACCTTGATAAGGGGTGGAGATGCAATTTCATGGAATCTTTTTGTGAGCTCTATATCAAATTGGCCAAACAAGGCTCGTAATGTGAATTAAGAAATTATCAAAATGGAAATATATAAACAAAATTATCAATTCAACACCCAACAAAAACTACCTTTAGAAATAAATAAGAAACAATAATAACACAGGAGATGGTATGCCTCACAAGCTCTTGTCTAGGCTGAAATATGCATACATGGTAATAATACTTAGCATGTGAAATAGTCAAACATACTAAAAGGCCATAAATGATTTCCAATCAATTCAAAACCTTATGCATGTGAACATATTCAATCGATGATGATTGTATGTCAAAACATATATGCTGGAAACAAAGAAGATAATAACATACCAACAGATCATGCATACCAATAATGAGTGAGTCCAAGATGCGATACATAATTAGGCTATGGAGATATTGACTCCTTAAGGATTGAACTCAAATATGCAAATCATAGGGAGATAAGCACAAAATAGATAAGAATTGTTGTAGTACATATAATAAAAAATAACAAGTATAATTACTAGCAGTTATAGATTTCATATATGAAAAGTAGGTGATAAAGAAAAAATAGAAGCTTTCCAATCAAAGTTTAGACTTCAATATGTAGGAACATACACTCTTTAAACTCTGATTATACTAGCCATTTAGTCAACCATGCATTACATTAGATATAATGAGGTAAACCCATATAGAAACCCTATCTTTATGGTAATATCCTCAAGTTATTTAAGGCAACCACTCAGTAGCAAATAATCCACTAAATAATAAAACAATTACACTCTAAGAGAAATGAAACCACCATTACCTTTATCATTTAGGACCTCTATCATAACTACCTATTACTGTTCTTGCTTGCTAATTTCACAATGACTAGTTAGACACACAAAATCGGCTCTCCTCCAAAGCCCACACCTTCTAAAGTGGTGTGATAAGTAACCAAAGACCAGTAATGTGTAACATGTAGCACAAAATATGCAATACAAATATGCAAACTACATAATCTACATGCAACATAAATATGCAAACTCCCCTTAAGTGTATGCAACACTCCCCTTAGTGTATACATATTAGATAAACATAATGTAATGTAGAATGCACTCACCATCCTATGCAAAAAATAACATATTAATAAGCAAACACAATTCCTAAACAAACATAAGTTATGCACACTTGTCCTCTTTTTTGACATGGAAAGTAAAACCAAGCACACACAGGTATGCAATATATCATACCTCTAGATAAAGGAGAGAGTCAATAGAAATGCTATAATCCTAATACTCATGCCAAATAGAAAAGAATATTAAAGAAAATACAAAAAGAAGCAACACATGCAGTCAAGCGAGAAATGAAAATAATAACATGGAGGTAATAGCAAGGTAAAAGCATGTAACAAACAACAACCTGAATGCAAAGAAAAACCAAAAGTAATGCAGACATAAAAAATCTCCCTAATGCAATACATAGCATTGATCCCTACATCTATATGTGCTATGGGAGAGCATAAGGGGCTTCGTAATGTGCAAACAACACATCGACGGGATAAATGGTCAAACACCAATAGCACATAAATGTGTCAATGAATATGTAAGAAGACGTTGACAAGGAGTCAAATTATCTTGCAAACTTTCTGATTTATGCATGGTTCATACAAAGTAATGTAAAGAAGAAGGGAGCATCACAAGAACATAACATCATAATATAAACTCATAAATAGAACAAACAAAAATGATGCCAAACACACAGGACTCCTCCTAACACCATGAAAATGACACACAACTCTCCCTCTGAAAGTGTGCAAGTAATCCAATAAACATGTTATGCATCCTACTCTCAAAACTTACCCATAATAGAAGCATCTACACAAAGTTGAAAAATAAGTAATACAAATAGAGAGAAACAAACTAAGCATGTTCAAAGAACTAAAGGGTCATCAGAGATTAAACAATACACTTAACTTAAATATCCATATGTCCATCAATCCAAGATGCATTCATATAAGGGTATGTAAAAATATTTGATTACATGCTCAGCATGTGTTGTGCTAAACTTATTTACTCTGTAAGCCATCAAGAAATGCTTAAGTGAACCAAGCAAATAGAAATATAGACTAAAACAATATACCAAACTTCATAAGTCCATAACTAGTCTTTCTTTCTCTCTCTCTTTCTCCCCACCAGTTTAATTGTTAACTCAGAAGAAAAGAGTAGGTCTTTCAATGCTTGTATTGATAGATTTAGGTAAGGGTAGCTAGGAAATTATATTTTTAGGTTTAAACACATCTTTGACAAGCCAAACACAAATCTATGGGTACAAGTCTACATAAAAAATATCTTCAAATAAGTGATCCTTTCTCTTCACTTCGCAAACATCATTCATAAATAAGGATATTGTGAGAACAATACATAAAATTCTTTAATTTATGCACCCCTCCTTTTTCATATTTATCATCATTTCAATTTCTTTTTCTTTTCTTTCCCTCTACCCTTTTTTTGTTTTACATTATCAACATTTCATTTTTGTTAAATTCCCCATTTCTTACTTCCTTTTTTCTTATATATCATTGATAAGCAAAACCGACATCGCCGATCCTATCAATACTTTGGTTTTATATTTATAAAACTCTCGCAAGTGCACGAATCATTTCATAGAAAATGATAAGTATACTCCTAAGGTCGATCTAAGGAAGGAATATATGTGGTTTTTAATTTATTATTCAAACTTTTAAAAATGAAATTAAATCCTAAACATCCTGTCACGATATTTGGGGTTTTGTGTTTCTAATCTAATAACATAAAAATAAATATAGATACAAATTCAATAAATATTTATGCAAATTTTATCTTTTATAATAGTGGAGTATTTATGGATATAATAACTAAGTTAATTATGCTTGCTCATATTATTTAGGTTATTAAAGATATAAATTGATATTTATTGATTCTCTCTTTTTTAGATGAATAACACCTTTGGTGGGGTTAGATATTCTTTGTTAATTAAAAAGATCAATTAACACCTATGGGTGGGGTTGATAACTAATTTGTTTAATTAAATTAATTTTTTTTTCTAAGAGATTGAAAATGAACCATTTAAATGCCACCTTTGGTGGGGTGAGACAGTTTAAACTTTATTCAAGGTGTCCAAATTAAACCTAAGAATTTAATTATCCGAGTACTAACTTTCAAGTTTTAAAACCACTATTGAAAACATGTTGTCAATACATTTTCAGATAATAATTCTTATAAAAACTTTTGAAATAGAGCTTCACTCTAACTATTGGGCGATTGTACCAACAAATAAAAGAGCACTACTCTAAATTAGACCGGATAACTAAACCTTAAAATCTAATTTTCAGATTTAAGTTTGTAATGAAAAATAATATATTTCTCTCTAACATTATTAATATAAAATCTTGAATAAAAACAAAATCAATTCATTTTAGAGATTTTTACCTATTTAATATTTAGTAAGCATAACAACGTTATTATTATATCATGTTTACAAACAGCCAACAAAGTTAAATTTAATCACAGACAAATTAAATATAACATATAAGAATAAAGCATAAAAATAACTGTAAAGAAAATAAAATCGTTACACTACTTTGATGTTATTCCTGTTGATGGAAAACCTCCAAACGGAATTTGTATTTCCATTTATTGAATCAAAAAGCAAATAAATTACAAAAACATATTTAGTTCTTCTTAAAAAGTGAAGAACTCTAAAACTAAGAAAAACTAACTAACAAAAGCTAAAAAACTAAGAAAAACTAAAAAAACTAAGAAATGGAGAGAAAAAAAGAGAAGAAAGGATGTTTTTGAGGTGTGTTTTGAAGTGAAGAGAATGAGGGTATTTATAGGTGAGGAGGGGAAGAAAAAGTGGGTGAAAAAATGATTAAAAATGGTGGAAATGCAGAGTAGTGAATGATGACATCGTTGTTAATGTCATGCTGGCGTGGGCGCAGCAGCGCGTGCAGATTGGGGCAGATGGGCGTAGCGGCGCGCGCGAATTGGGTGTAGATGGACACAGGCACGCGCGGAATGGAGGGCAGGCACGAGTAGACTGGGCGATACGATGCGCACTGAGCGGGCGTGCACATGCGCAGACTGGGTGATGCACGTGCGTTGTTCAGCACGGCTGGGCGCACTGCGTGCATTGGCCAGCTGCGTGCGCGATTTCCTCCTTTTTAACATTTTTTTCCCTTTTGACCCATTTTGTCCAATTTTTCCATATTTTTTGACCTTTCCTCATTTAATTTATGAATATATTTGCGATGTATTGCCTCCGGTATTTTTCCTTGAGTCTTTAAGTTACTTTTTTAAGCGAAAATACTTGAAAAACAATAAAAATATCCATAATTCCGAAAAGACAGATTTATATAAATATATGATAAAATCATATAAATATATATTTTTAATCAATTAACGTACATAAAATCATGGTAATTTTAGTACTCTTTTGAACACTCATCAATCATAACCCATAAGGATAAAATAGATGTTCCCCTAACATACAAGTTCAAAACAATGTGTACAAGGTAAGTTGGATAATCATTTAGGCTTGAATAATAAACATGTGTAAAGAAAAGAAGGATTAACATAAAGGCTCAAAGAAGGGTAAAGAGGACAAAAACAATGGTGGCTTGAAAGTTTCAAATGATCCAAAAGAGGCCTAAATCCTCTCTCTATCCAAGTAGCATCTAGAATTTTGCTTCAAGAGATACTAAAAGTGGATTCTAGAGCTTATTAGAGACATACAAATCATCAAAGCAGAAATCCATACAAACCTCTCAAAATAGCCATACAAATTCATAGAGTTGTGGCATGTATAGGAGAAAAAATTCAATTTGAATAGAATACAAATATTTAGTCATACATTCGCTCAATGAATACATATGTCATACAATCATGTTTCAATCCAAGTCAAATGCACATCAATCATATATCATTAATAGTCCTTCTAAAAATCCTTTTACATGCAATAGGATAGCAGGACAAAAGAACGCATAAAACAGTTATGGGAAGAGAGAGAAAGAGAGAAGGAGAATGTCAAATGACCATATAAAAGCATATATTAATATATATATTTATTTTATTTTCAAAGAAGTAAGGAAGATAATCATAGTTTTGAAGAAACATACAAGTAACATAAAAACAAATAAGTGAGATGATAAAGATGGCCTTAAACGAGATTATAGGCCAACAGACAAGAATGTGCATTAATAGATATCATTAGCACAAATCGTACAGTATTTCCTTCAGAGAGAGAAAAAACAACAAATTGTACATAGTTGCCTCAAAAGAGATTATTGGAAACACTCACATCATCGCTAGTCAAGAGAAGGAAAGAAACTGACTAACTAGTAAGCAACAAAGATAACACTCCTAAGAGAGAAGAAACAAGGGATGTTACAAAAACATCTAAGTATGTGAAAAAGGCTTAGGTACCATTACATAAACAAGAGGCATGCTTAGAGAGGGTCACCACCCTAAACCTCAAGAATGCCAACTAAACACACAATTCTAGTCACATCAATGCATATAAGTCAAGAGTCTTAAAGACAGGTAGATAATCTATATGACTTATAGATGCACAAGGCAAACCCAAACAAACATATTATAGAGAAACAATCATGTACTCAAGAAAGTGACACACCTCACTTTTCTCCAAAAAGATACTTCTAAAGCACAATAGAAGGAAAAGTAAGCAAAAGATGAACAAATATCAATAGGAGATTAATAGAGAACCAACACATAACATACTAGGTACAAGAAAGAAGAACCTAATAAAATAGGTGAGATATATTTTATATGACATGGCATATGAATGCTAAGACTATAAAAATAAAATCCTAAAAAGCTGACACTACATGATGAGAACATATGACATGATGTTTATGCAAATAGCCATATAAGAAAAAGTAAGCAGAAAGTAAGGAAAATACACAAAAAAGATCATGTCAAAGCAATAAGTAGGGGAATACTAGTAAAGGATCAAACAGTCAAGCATAGCATCAAGTAGGACAAGTAACATATTATGATAGACAAAGAAGTAGAGAGAGAAAAAGATAAGTGTGAACAAGAAAATTGGGAACATATAGATAATAAAAGTTCAAGGAGATACACAATCTCACAGAACCATAAAACCTCACACCATAGGTGACAAAGAGCACAAATAAACAAGGTGTTTATAGGTGTAGATAGAGCTTTAGGATCGAACACCTAGGATGTTAAGCCAAATAAGGGTGATCTGCTTTGATATCAATTGAAAATTCTCATACTTAAAAACAATTACATGTCAATTATACTTTTGAGTTAAATAGGCAATTGGGACCTAGATGAGAGGTGGATATGCCAATCAATGGAATCTTTTTGCAAGCTCTCAATCATTTCGTCCATATAGGCCTCACAACGAAAATTGAAAAATTATCAAAAGGGAAGTACATAAACAACATTCTCAATTCAACACACAACAAAACTACTTTCAGTAAGAAATAAGAAACTATAAACACATAAGAGATGGTGTACCTCATAGGCTCTAATCCAGGCTAGTAATATGTATACATGGAAATCTACACTCAACATGCGAAAGAGTCAAACATACTAAAAGGCTATAATCCAATCACTTTAAGACCTCATATGTGTGAACATATTCAATAGATGATGATTGTATTCTCACAATATGCTATCATATAGGTCATAGTAACCTAATTAAAGAGTCCAATGTCTTATACACTACCAGGGTAAGGAGTACTAACTCATTAGAGAATCACTATAAACTTATATGTACATAGCATACTTTAACAATATAAATTAATTAGGGAGCAGACAGATTAATTTATCATAACAAGTAATAACTAGAAAGATTATATGCATGCTACATAGAAATAAAATAAAGGGTGGAAAACATATAATAAACATGTTTTCTAATCAATGTATGTATAATATATATGTTGGAAACATAGAAGATACTAACATACCTACTGATCATGCATAACAATAATGAATGAGTTCGAGACCTAACACACAAACTAAGGGGATATTGTCTCCTTAAAAACTCAACTCAAATACAAAAATTTGTGCCTCAACGAGCCAATTTACACTAGTGATCAGCAAGCACCATGCCCCAATAAGCACTTTTCTATCCCCTCATACTAATTGTTTTTCTGATCAAATTTTACCAAAACTAATCTATTTTTAGTCAAACTTTCACCCTCAACCCTTGGATATTTTAGGAATTATTCTAATGGCCTATATTAGATCATTTTCCTTTTAATTATCCCCAATAAAACATAAGTTAAACACATAATTAATAATAAAAAATGACAGTAGTTGCAAGAAGAGAGAAAAGAGAGAAAAAGTTCAAGAAAAGATTAAAGAAGACAATTTTGTGAAGAATTTAATAGAAGATTAGTGCTATAAATGAAGAGATTGAGTGTATCCCTTCTTCTTCTCCTTTTTTTATTAATTTTATGTCTTTCTTTATATTAATTTATTAATATAAGGGTCTTATGAACCCAATTTTCTACATGTATTGATCTATATTTTATCCCAATTGTAATTACAATTCAATTATATTTATGCTAATAATTATTTGACCAACAATTAATTAGTAGAGGTAATTAAATAGATTTGAGATAATTTTTTAATTGTTTGTCTTGATTAAATAAAATGTATAATTTATAGGTTGAGATGTATGATTCTTTTGTATATGATCTATAATTGATGAACTTAATGAATAGTATGCAATTTAATTGGTATGAGAGCATGATTGGATTAATTACTATATAGTGTGTAGTTTACTTAAGAGAGGAATGTATGCTAGGTTAGATTTAATTGATCGTGTAATTAGTTGATAATTATTTTAGAAAAAAGTTTAGTGATTTATATGCTTAGAAAATCGGGAGATTAAAGATTTTTAGGCCATTTTTTCACATATATTCTTAGTTATTGAATTTTGATTTGAGTAACTAGTTATTTATTTTTGCATTTTTATAATTTTTTATTGTCCAATAAGAATTCATAATTGTCATGTTGGTAAATAGTTATAAGTTACATAACTTCTTGTGTGATAGATAATTGTAATTAGGTACATTATATTACTTGCAAGACTCGCATACTTACAGTTACTATGTCACTAGACCCAAGTTGATTTGAACAACTATTGGTTCTTACATGGACCACCATATGTCTTCTCGATCGGCCATATGTCCATCCATGTGTGGCATGTCGGGCCGACCATGTGTCCTTCAAATCGATTATATATCAATTCATATAGGTTATGTTTAACGGACCATAAATTGGTTTAATTAGGCTTAGGTTAGCCTAATTTGTCACATGTTCATTAGTTTATCCGACCATTTTTTACTTGACCATGTTCCTATTGGGCTTGCATCAGACTTGTTTTTTTTTTTTTATAAGTTAGGGTGGTTTATTTATGGCACATATTCCTAGTCTACCAATCCCCTACTTAGTATGGTTGAGTTCATCAATTCATCCAAGCATTTGATTTTGATACTTAAAAAAAATTTCATTATTCTTGGTGGATTATTCCATCATGTCATAAGTGTCATTACACTCTATTCCTTCCTATTATTGTTTCATTAACTGCCAAGGTTGGAGACTCAAGGTCCCTAATGTGAGAAAATATGAGTTTGCATGGATTGAGTGTGGAATTTATAGAAACTCCTAGACTTGGGGTGTTGTTGCTGTCTATCCATAGGTCAGTTAGGGGTTGTTATTAGGATCTATGATCCCAAGGGATATAGAGACTATTAAGCTGGTCATCATGTTAGTTTTATTGTGGATTACAAAGCTTAAACTTAGGGTATATCCTATCTTTAAACATAGGCACTAGTTTCTATAGATGGTGGTGGATCCTCGTCCCAAGGATGTAGAATGCCCCTACAGGGCTGCTGAGATCTCTTGTTTTTCAAAGGTGGGACTGATAAACATATTTTTGACCTATAGTTTTTTTAAGAATTAATTTTATATTTTATTTTAGAAATTTTTTTACCTTGGAAGGGATTTTTGTATTGTGTAATTTTAGGAGCTCTTGGAGGAATCTGGGACTAAAAGAGCAAAAAGAGTGAAAATGGGGAAACAATGGAAAATCAATCAATTTAGGATGAACAACAATCAAGGACCCCATGAATTTCATCTCGCTTTCGACACCAAAAATTTCATGCTATAGTGGACTACTCTATGGATTTTTTTGTATGGTTCTTGCATCTTGAAACAAGTTTACTAGGGAGAGGCAAACTAGTCTCAAGTTTAGAAATTGTAGTTCAAACGTGTCTCATGCCACCACACCAAATATTTCATGCCACGACCCATATTTATTTTCTGGCCATAAATCCCATCGTGAATAGTGACTTGTTTTCTCAATTCGTTTCTTTAACCTAACCTATAAATACATCACAATGATTTCTTAAAAAAGGCTAATTCCCTAAAATTTTACATATAAAATAGAGGAAAAACTCCCAATTGTGAAGTTTTTCCAATAACTTAAAGAATGATATCAATTAATTTTAAGGATTTGAAGATTGGAGGTCAATAGGGATATTTTAATTGTTAAATTTCATTTGTCTATATTTTTATCAAAGCTTTTATAATTAAATTGATTATGCCAAGCCAAATTTTTATGTTTGTTTTAGTTTTGCTTTCATAAATGGATGAATATTTGAATGATTTTATTTAATTAAAGTTGAATTATTTCTTGTTCGTAGCTTTCTTACCTTTTTTTATTAATTATTATGGGCCATTTTAGTTTATGAAGAAAGTGATTTTTATAAAGGAAAAAAATCAATGATTCTAACTTTTGAGGTCCTTTGTGTAAATCATTTAAATAGTTCTAACCATGAGTGGTTAGTTAACTAATTTCCCATACTCGTTCAATCATTTTAATTTGGTTCAACAATTTGTCCACTTTATTTTAGTTTGTTTAAGCATTTTAGAATTTACAATACATCTACCAATCAACATTGTTAAAGTGTTTAGGATTGTTTCATTAGTTTATTAAGAGAAAAAATTAACTTTAAAACCACCGCAAAAAAGTGGAGATGATATGTGAGGGCAAGACCCCCGAGCCTTATGTAGGAATGAATTTTCTCATCTTCTATGGTGGAGCCTTCGTAGTTCATATTGGCCTCTTAGATGTGTGGCTTCTATGCATTATGTTGATTCACGTAATCTAGGAGAAGTTGGAACATTGTTAGGCAGACATGAAATGTTACTTCATTGAGTTTATGTCCAAACTTAGTTGATTGATAACTCTACAAAAGAAAAGTTATTTGGCCACTTATGAACCACTTATTTGTCTTGTTTTTGCTTAAATATTATGAATAAGCTTAATTTGTGTTTAATATGACAATGTAGGTAAAAGATATAAAAAAAATCAATAATAGGAAAAATTTAGGGCAAATATAGGATTAAGAAAGGAGTAGATCTATCAAGGGTTTATAACACAATTGATCTAGAATAGGCTCGATTGATCGAGCGACAAAGATTTTAATGTGTCAACCTTAAATTGAATTCCAATTTTCAATCTCAGTCCTTAGATGAAAGTAATACAAATCCTAATCTAATGAGAATCAAGGTCAGCCTTTTTAAAATACCATAGGGTGGTCATAACCAACATATAATTAATAATTCAAAACCCTACATGTTGCCAAGAAAAGATAAATAGAGAAAACGCTTGAGAGGACATTTAAGGGGACACAACTTTGTGAAGGATTCAAGAGAATATTAGTGCTAAAAATCAAGAGATTGAGTTTATCTCTTCTCCCTTCTTTATCAATTTTATTGTCTTTCTTTTTGAAAAATCTGAGCTTTAAGAACATAATTATGTCTAACTAATTTATTAATCTAGGGTTCTTATGAACTCAATTTTCTACATTTGATGATCTATTATTTTATCCCAATTGTTATTGCAATTCAATTTTATTATTTACTATTACTTTTATGCTATTAATTGTTTGGTCAAAAATTGATCTATAGAGGAAATTAAATAGATTTGAGAGAACTATTTAATAGTTTGTCTTGATTAAATAACATGCATAGTTTCTATGTAGAGATGTTTGATTCTTATTTTTGTGATCTATAATTGATGAACTTAATGAGTAGTATGCAATCTATGTGACATGAGAGTATAATTAGGTTAATTACAATATGGTGTGTAGCGTATTTGAGAGAGAAATGCATGATAGGTTTAACTCAATTGATCATATAGTAGATTGATGATTACATTAGGGGATTTTTAGTGATTCACATGTTAGTAAATTGGGAGATTAAAGATTCCTATATCATTTTCTCATATATCTTCATAGTTGTTGAATCTTGTGATTTAAATTTAGTTATCATTTATTTTTTAATTTTTTTATAATTTTCTATTATCCAAATAGTATTCATAATAATTATATTGATACTTAGTTATAAGTTACACAGCTTCCTATAGACAGATATACATACTTAGGTACATTATATTTCTTGTATGACCCGTATATTTTTGGATTGCATCATGTTGATCAAGTTTTTGGCACCGTTATCGGGGAGTTTTTTACTTGTAATGGATATCAATATCGATAATTATTAATTATTTTTGTCCTTTTAATTTTTTTTAGTGTTTTTGTTGTATACCAATATTGGTAGATGAAAATCTTGTTCCTTTTGATCCGAAAATAGAGAGAATTTTGCTTTACTTAAAAAGAGAATGCTTAGCATAAGATCAATCAATGGTTAGGTAGAACAAAGGGGTGAATGAGCTATTGTAAACCTTTAAGGGATTTTGTAGTCCCACAAGTAGGTGCCTAATCATCTATCAATGGATCAGATGTCAATGCTTACAACTTCGAACTTAAGCCAAGAGTCAATCAACTAGTGCAAGAAAATTAGTTTAGAGGGATAGTCAACGATGATCCAAATTTTTACTTGCCATCATTCTTTTAAATATGTGACACCTTCAAGATGAATGGTGTGACAGATAATGCAATTCACCTTTGCTTGTTTCCTTTCTTATTGAGGAACATAGGTAAGGAATTTTTATAGTCATACCTATTATGTCAATCAATACATGTGATTAGTTGGTTCAAAAATTCTTGACAAAATACTTATCAGCACCAAAGACAGCTAAGCTTATAAATGACATCATTTATTTTCAATAATTTGTGGAGGAATCATTTTATAAAGCTTACGAACACTACAAAGAGCTATTAGGAAGATGCCTACACCATGGTCTTCCTACTTGGCTACAAGTTCAAATATTCTATAATGGATTAATGAGGTAGCCAAGGAACATAATTGATGTTCAAGCTGGAGGAGCTTTAATAAGTAAAACTGAAGAGGAAGCTTTTGCATTACTTGATGATATGACATCTAACAATTGTCAATGGCATATGGAGAGGTTAAACCCAAGGAGAGTGGATGGCACAATAGATGTATACATGATAGCAGCATTGTAAGCTCAAACAAATACTATACTGTTAGGTTTAAGTAAGAAATTAGATTGTGGCAATTTGAGGGTAATTATGGTACAAAGCCCATTTATGGTGTGTAATTATTGCAATGAACAACGTTCTACTGAGGCATGTGGGAACCTTCCTAAAGCAATAAACTATGTCAATAATAAAAACTACTAGGGAAACCCATACTCAAAAACATACAACCCAGGATAGAGAAACCACCCAAATTTCTCATGGAACAATAACAAAAATCAAGGTGGTAATCAATTCAACAGTGAACTCATCTCATGACAAAGTTTTCAACAACCATAAACCTAAGAGAAGAAGCCACCTAGTGAGGATAGCTCAATTGCTATAGTAAGAATGATGAAATACTTCATCCATTCAGTAAATATAAAAATGGATCCATAGAGTCCATTCATGGGTTTATCTAATGCAATTATGGAGTGTATTGAGGCTTAAACCATCCATAGAGAAACCACCCAAATTAGAGGTTAAACCCTTACCCAACCATCTCCACTATCTATATATGGGTGTGCATAAGACACTTCCAATCATAATTTATACTAGTCTAAATGTGGAGTAAGAAGAGTAATTTCTAAAGGTACTCAATGAATTTAAAAGAGCTATGGGTTGGTCTATTGCCAATATCAAAGGAATAATCCCATCCATTTGCATGCACAATGATAGAGGCTAGAGCTAAGCCTACTAGGGATGCATAATGCCATTTAAAACCTATTATAAAAGAGGTGGTGAAGATAGAAGTTCCAAATGCTTGATTGATTAGCCGGGCACTCCTTTTGCCTACTAGATGTATATTCTAGTTATAATCAGATCATCCTGGCACTCAAAGACCAAGGAAATACCACCTTCACATATCCATATGGAACTTTTTCTTTTAGAAGAATGCCATTTTGGTTATGCAATACACCTATAACATTTCAATGCTGTATGATAGGTATTTTCTCTAACATGGTGGAAAAGCATTTTGAGATCTTCATGGATGATTTCTTGATCTTTGGGAATACATTTAATGAATGTTTACACTTTCTCTCCCAAGTTTTACAAAGATGTAAAGAAACCAATTTGGTCTTAAATTGGGAGAAATTTCACTTTATGTTGCATGAAGGTATTATCTTGAGTCACAAGGTCTCATCTAAAGGTCTTAAGGTGGATAGAGCTAAGATAAAAGTAATTGAGAAGATACCACTACCCATCAATGTAAGAGGAGTTAGGATTTTTCTTAGACTTGTAAGATTTTACTAAAGATTCATCTAAGAATTTTTTGAAGTCTATAAATCCTAGTGCAATCTATTAGGAAAAGATGTGCCTTTCAGATTTGATGATAAATGTTTAGAGGCATTTCTAGTTCTTAAAGAGAAATTAATGTATGTACAAGTTGTAGTACCACTCGATTGTATCAAACCCTTTTGAGTTAATGTGTGATGCTAGTGACTTTACTATTGGGGATACCTTAGGGAAGCGAAGAGAAAAGATGTTCCATGCCATATATTATGCAAGCAAAATGATCAATTATGCTAAAATAAATTACTCTATTATTGAGAAGGAAATCCTAGCCATTGTGTATGCCTTTAAGTTTAGATCGTATTTGGTTAGGACTAAGGTGACTACCTATACGGACCACTCTAGAACAAAGTACCTCATGACAAAGAAGGATGCCAAACCAAGATTGATAAGATGGGTACTCATTCTACAAGAGTTCAACTTGTAAATTCGTGATAAAAGAAGGATAGAGAATCAAATGGTAGGTCATTTAGTTAGATTAGAGAGGGAACCTAATATAGAAGACAACATGGAAATTGGGAAATCTTTCCTATATGAGTGACTTCTCTTAGTGACTCAAATTGGCATCCGATAGTGTATAGACATTGCAAACTTCTTGGTTTCCAACATCCTTCCACCTAATCTCAATTGGAAACAAAAGAAGAAATTCTTCCATGATGTTAAACAATATTTTTGGGATGACCCTTACCTCTATAAAGAATGTGGCGATGGTATTTTGAGGAGGTGTGTCACTTATGATGAAGTTGGAAGTATCCTTAATAATTGCCATAACTTAGTCTATGGAAGCCATTTTGAGAGCACGAAACTAGCACCTTAGGTACTTCAATCTAGTTAATTTAGCCCACACTATTTATAGATACCTACCTTTATGTGAAAACTTGTGATAGATGTCAAATGATATGTAATATTTCTAAAAGAGATAAGATATCTCTAAAGAACTACTTCAAGTAGAATTGTTTGATTTTTGAGGCATTGACTTAATGGGACCTTTCTCCTCATCCTTTGATAACCAATACATACTAGTAGATGTAGATTACATGTCAAAGTAGTTGGAAGTCATAGCCAGCAACAAATGTGATGCCAAAGTTATCATGAAATTTTGAAAGAAAAACATTTTCACTAGGTTTGGAACTTTTAGGATTATTATTAGTGATGAAGGTAGTCACTTTTGCAATAGAGCTTTCCACTCTTTATTGTCTAGTATGGGATTAAGCATAAGGTATCTACCCCTATTATCCCAAAATAAGTAGGTAAGTGGAAGTTTCCAATAGAGAGGTGAAAAGAATTTTGGAGAAGATAGTAAATAATTCTAGAAAGGATTGGGCCTCTAAGTTGGATGTCTTTATAGGTGTAAATAATTGCAATTAAAAAAAAATTGGTACCACCCTATAAAGGCTAGTCTATGGAAATGCATGTCACTTATTGGTGGAACTGGACCATAAAGCATATTGGACATTAAACAATTGAACATGTCCATGATTATAGACAGTGAGAAAAAGATGTTGCAAATAAATGAACTGGAAGAGATACGGTGGAATGCTTATGAAAATTCTAAGCTTTACAAAGAGAAGGCAAAGAGATGGCATGATAAGAAAATTGTCCATCGTACTTTTGAACTAGGACCGAAAGTATTACTATACAACTCAATACTCAAGCTATTTTCGTGTAAACTTAAGAGTAGATGGTCAAGTCCATTCACCATCACTAAGGTAACAAACCATAAAGCCATTGAATTTGAAAACAAAAAAGAATAGTTCTTGATTAATGGGGATATAGTAAAGCACTATCCTGGAAACCAATTGCCAAATGAAAAGGTTATGATGACCATGGTGGATGCACCTTAGGAGCTTATATGAATTTCTAGCCAAGGACATTGAATATGGAACTTGTTGGGAGGGAACCCAATTTATTTTACTTATATGTTTTATGTTTTTTAGGTGACCAAATATGGATGGTAATGACACAACAAAGATTGAACAGTTTCAACAACAGATGTGGTGTGCCAAGGCTATGAGAGTTTTCTTTCCATTCACTCTTTTTTACATTTATATGTGCACATTGTGGATAATGTGCAATTTAAGTGTAGGGGAGGGGATTTTTTTCTCTACTTTGGCATTTAGTATGCATTTTGATTTATTTAAGATATTTTTCATTTGTTAAGATTTTTGGATCCTGATTTGGGTAGAAATTATTGAATACATGGAAACTAAATGCATGCATATTTGATATGAATCATATAATCCAAAAGATAGATTGGTTTTCATGACTATGATAAGGAATGTAACATGCTCATTAAGATACTTACATTAATCATGTGATATGCTTACTAGTTTTAATTGAATTGATTTATATTTTTATGCTCATATTCATGATTGATTTTGATGTTCATAGTAGGAGAAGATTTGGGATGAGTTATGGTAGCTTATGAGGTCTACCATGTTTTAAAATATATTTGATCATCCTTTGAGGCAAAATACTAAATAGTATTTGTCTTGAGATATGATTTAGGCCTTCATTGGATCGATTGAGCCTTTCAAGCTAACCATTGCTTATATCATTAGTCACCTTTTCTAGCTCTACTAAGAAGCATTTATATCATTAAGTGCATATTTAGCCTAACCAATAAGTATTACCTTTATTCTTACACCTTTAGCTTATATGAAAAATTCAATCATGTGCTATATTATAGAGCAAGGTGAAATGTAATGGACCCTACTTCTTCACATCTATAAAAAAAGAAAAGAAAACTCACAATTTCCCCTCTAAACAAAAAGAATAAAATTAAAAATAAGTTTGGGGGAGTTGTAAGGCAAAAAAAAAGAGATACAAAAAAAAGTGAAGAAGAGATATGGAATATAAGAATGATAAGATATGTTACATAGTAGGACTCATAGCCATCATCCATCTATTCATGTTGCATTATATTATTTGATGAATGGAAATTATAATAACATGCTCAAAATTCTACTGGAAAGCATGGTGTTGCTGGTTCATAAAGGCATGTAAAATTCAATATTTGTAATTCTAGGACTAATTACCATCATCGTATCATGCATATTGCAATTTCATTTAAGATGAATGAGAAATATAAAGGCAAGTCCAAAACTATGATAGTATATTCACCTATATACTTTTATTTGAGAGCTTTAATGACCTTAGGTGGGCATCTTCAGTTTATTTGTTTGTTTTTATTTTTATTGATGCTTTTTTTAGTTTAAAAAAATAAAAGATAAAAAATAAAAAGAATAAAAAAGGACCGAAGTAGACATGCTTTAACATTAACATGACCATTGCATACTCCATCCATATTTATTTTTTGACTATGCATTGTGCAAATGGATATTGTGACTTACATTTACATATCTCTCATATCTAGTGATCGATATCAACATGAACCTACTTACAGACTCACTAAATACATAAATATATCATGGTTGAAGTTTATAATTGATTAAGTAAGATTTTAGTGATTGCGATAACCTTGACTAAAACAATTATGGTTGAACTCTATCTTTTACCATATAAAATGTTATTGTAAGGAGATATCTAGTTTTGAGATGACTACCTACTGTAATGTGTGAAAGCTACTGCAGTGAACAAAGAGGGTTGCCTCACAAATAGCCTGAAATTCATCATACTAGGTATATTGGCTCGTACATATTTCTTTCAATAAAATATAATATGATAAAGGAAATAGATATATTCAGAAAAAACATTGCATCTACAAAAAGAAAGAGTCATAAATGGTTATACAAAAAGATAAGTATATAACCATTCCCTCAAACAAAAAATAATAAAATAAAATAAATATGATAAATATTGAGAGGGAAAACACAAGAAATTTAATTTAAGTTCTTTCTTAGTAAGAAAAATTTTATTATGTAAAAGTATGAGTTCAACTAAGACTTTGGCATGATTGGTGATCCTTTTTTCTATAAATGTTTCATAACTAATCATAAATGGACTAATTGACATACTGTTATAGTGCAATATTTATCTCATTTTGAAAAACTGTCAATATGTCACCATATATGTTAAAGAATATAGGTGTGCTTTATTAGAATACTTATGCATACTATAAGTAATTCAATTTCATTAAAGAATGATTTTTATTCCAATATTCCAAATTGATTATTTAAGTGATGTTTATGTTTGAATAAATTTACTACCTTTATTCAATATATATATATTTTATAATTTTTTGTCCTTTTCTACTTTATATTAGGATTCATAGAACTTAGGAAGAGTTCATTCATGACATAAATCCTATTCTTCTTCATATTGAATTCAAGCTTCAATGTTATATTATTCATTCGTATGAACAAAATGGGGAGAAAAATTGGAAAGCTTATTCCTTATTAGAAAAATTAGAATCTTATTTGAAAATCTTCATAAAAAGGAGAACTAATTTACGGGAAGAAAAAATTACTTTGAGAATTAACTTTGAAAAATTATTTTTTTGAAATATTACATAGAAGGAGTATTGTTTCTAATTTCTATCTAATGATTAATTACTTATGAATATTCTTCACTTTTTCCATTGGTATATACATTGAACTAATGAATAATGAGTCTTTCGGAACAAGTTGTTTGGGTATTTATGTTCTTTTTTTTAGTGTACATAGGAGCTTTCGAGATTTAAGCAAAGATGGATTCATTGGATCATATGATGGTTCCACTGTGTAATATTTATGTGAGTGTTGGCGATATTTGTAAACAAAACACAAAAATGTAATTTTAGTTTCTAGGTGAGTATTTCATTAATATTTTCAAGTTTAAGAAATTATCGAGCTTCAATGAACATATATCAAGTATACTTTTATTCTTATGCACAGAGAAACATTTAGTATATAGGTTTCTCGATCCATCAAGCAATATCTGGATCGATGGAAGAGGTAGATCGATTGAGTATTGATCATGTTTGATCTACCTAGACTCGAGTTTATTATAATCATTTTTAGATTGATTAAAAAGGGTTTTGATCGATCAATCTTATTGGTTTGATCAATTGAACTTAGACAAGATTAATCAAGTAGCTAGGATTTCAATTTAAAATATTTATTTGCACTCGAGCCAATTTATGAAATTACCACTAAGAGTATCCTTTATTGTGCTTCATTTTTTTTTAAATATGTACTAAATATTATGCTAAGATAAAGGATAAGATACAAGCTAAAATATTTGGTAAGATATAGCCTAAATCTTAGCAGAAGAGGTAGCCTAAAATATACTCTAAAAAGAACTCTATTTTAAATAGGAGTCTTCTCGATTAATGAGTCTACTTTAAAAAGAAATATTTTTTAAATAAGAGTCATCTTAATTAATGGGTATACATTAAAAATAACTCTTCTTCAAATTGGAGTCTTCTTGATTAATGAGTATTATTAATTCTATTTATAATAGAAAACATATTTATCAGTTACATAGGATTAAGGGTTTTAATTTTTCCTATAAATAAAACCTTTTTTCTCATTGTTTCAATCAACCACATGAGCATTATTTTCTTCATCTTAATCTCTCTATTGTTTTTCAAATATAAGATCCTAATTATTTAGATTTATTTATTTAGTTTATTTATCAAACTTTGTTGGTTGTGGTTGATTGATTAATAAGCTTAATTAGTTTGTGATATTTTGGTCATATGTTCATATAACTTCTTCTATATTTTCATTCATAAGTTTTTTGACCAAATAATTGTGTGTCATATCATAATTATTTGGTTTGATTATTAATCTTTAAAGAAGCTATCTTTATTGAACTTGTGCTTAAACTGTTTGTTCTAGGGTTGCTAGTTAATTTCAATTTGTCTGATATATTAATAGAGATCGAGGTGCTGACTAAGTTGATGCTTACAAATATTCTCAAGATCTTCAAGATCTTACAAATATTCTCAAGATCCTACAAATATCCTTAAGATCCAACAAATATCCTTAAGATCCAACAAATATTCTCATGATCCTATCCAATGGATAGATTTGGAAGATCAAGTTGGGAGAATGGATTGATTTAGGAAGTAATTCTTGTTTTAGATAATTATGGACCTTTTATATTTTATTTATCATAAATATTTTAGTCTTTTATTTTCTTAAGGTTGGATTAGGCCTAATCCACCAATAAACAAAGCCTGTTTCGTCTAGGGTTTTCTTTAGGGATTGAATTGGCACCTAGGATTTTCTTTAGGGATTGAATTGGTGCCTAGGGTTTTATTTAGGGTGAATTGGCATCTAGGGTTTTCATGAAGGTTTCTTGCTTATAAAAATAAGCCACTACCATATATCAATAATAAGGGTTTATTTTAGAAAGTTTATTGCTTTTCCTTCTTGTGTTCTTGATTGAATGCTTGAATTTGACTTATCAAAGGGGGTGATCTTCCTTTGTGGCATCTCAAGCTTAGGTTTTAAAGACTTTTTTCCTTAGGGTTCTAATCCAATAATCTTTAATATGTTCTTAGCAAATCAATTGTTCCTATACCTTTGAGTTCGTGGGTTCCTAGGGTTCTTTTCTTAGAGGGTATGTATTAGTATGTGGGTACCTCCATGTAAAAACATCAAGGATTTGGAAACTCAACAAAGACTTTGTGCTCTACCTAATGGAGGAAGATGGAACATTTAATAAGTTCTATGCATCTTTCTCAAATATCGTGAGAATCTCTTAAAATCTCAAGAGACCTATAAGTGAAGAGAAGTAAATAGGAAGATCATTTATAGTCTCCCCAACCACTTTCATGCAAAGGTCATAGTCATAGAATTCATGTATAGTCTTGGTGTATTAAGTGTCACAGAGTTGGTTGGTGGCCTTCATCTATTTGGGCTTCAACATCTTTTATCCAGGCATGGTCAAATAGTTGTAGAAAAGGGAAGAACATTGCTCCCAAAACCACTACGAGTAGTGGTTCTAGTTGAGATGTGAATTCTTATGTGGTAAGTGATGAAAGTCCAAGTCTTGATGAAGAAGAGATGGCTTTTCTTGTACAAAAGCTTACTAAGTTCTTCAAAAGTAAGAAAAACTTCTATGGTGGTATTAGAAGAGACAGCTTGTGTGATCCTACAAAGAAGTATGAAATCACCCAGAAGAGATACTTTGATCTCCAAGAAAATTTTAATGTTAATCACCCAAGTTAAAGAGTTTGGAGGATGATTTGAGAAATGGTGAGTCTTGTAAAGTGACTCCCATTTATGTCAATTATGATCCCTGTATTTATCAAACAAGCCAAGTTGCTCTTCTAAGGAAGAAGATGATTTTTTGTGAAAGTGATAAGGGGTATTTGGCATATACTCTTTTTGATAAGCAAGTAGAACTTAATGGACTTCATGCAAAATTTAACAATCTCAACAACTCTATAGTGTTCCTCAAATCTTCTATTCTTGAAAGAAAGATGTCGATAGAGCTTTAGGAGATAAGCTTTTTATGTGCGAGATAAACTAGCTCATTCCTTTTTGGTTATGGACAAGATGATGAATGGTTCTCAAAAGAAAAATAAGATTTTTAGTAGCTCCAACTCTTTGGTGCTAAAAGAGGGATTGGTTTTGAAGAAGGATTGTCTTAATCTACGAGTGCTATTCCTAAGTTCATCATGCTTACCATCCGAGACCCCAAGTTGAACTTTGTCACCGCCATCCCTAAATGTGAGTTGGATGTAGTGTCTCAACCATCCTCCTATACCAAGGTGAAAACCTTACCTGCTCATAGCTCTTCTTATTGTAACAGTGATAGTCTCTTGCCTCTGCCTACTAGTTTCTCTCATGTTTACCACCATTGTGTTGAACATGGTCATTTGAGACCCAATTGTGGGAAATTCACTTCTCATCTTCACATAAGAGTTAATGTTAGTAATATGTCTTCATCTCCTCCTATGTATGCTAATCCTCAAAATTAGAGACCTAGTTTTTCTCATTCTCTTATACATCTTTTCCATCTGTGGCATACTTCTAGCCACATTAATAGGTAGTGTCCTAGATATATTAGAAGTACCTCTCTAAGTTATCCTCCTCTCTCCCCTTCTATCCCCTTATGATATAGCAATTGTGGCTCATATGAGAATGTTTTTATTAGGTGTATTATGCATCTAAGACATAGTGTGGAACAAACTAAATCTACTTCAAAAAGTCCACCTGGCCAACAGTAAGTGAGTCACTCAACCGATTGTTTGAGAGTTTATAAATAAAATGTTTCTTGAGTATCACATACACCACATGCTTATGTGAACTAGAGACTACATTTTTATATTATTACCCCTCCCAAATTCTTTACTAAACGGAGGGATGCAGTTTGACCACTCTTTCTTTGGATATGCGTTAGTTAAGATTGTATTTCTGTCCTCTCTTTTCCTGGTAGTATATCTATTTGTGTTTTTTTAGTTGTTATTATCCTATTACTTTATTATATTGTCTTGATATTTGTTTGTGCTAAATTTGTGTTCTTTTTACTGTCATTCTATGGTTTGAAAGATCCAAAAAATATCAAATGTTTCCAGTTTTAGCACTATCTTTCTTATTTATCTTTCTCATTTGATCCTATTTTTTGTTAGGGAATTTTACACTTTTTTATCCTCTTTTTATCCTTTTGATTTTTTCACCATTATCGTCTTTAGTGGACGAAGTGTTTCTTTCTTGATAGGCAATATTCTTACAATATTATCTCTTTTGAATATTAAGGATCCCTCTTCCTCTATCATCCTTTTTGAGTTTGAGAACCTTGCCTCTATAGAACTCCATATGGGATTCTCTCAATTTGCTAATCGTAATCTCACCGTGATGGTTGACCAGTTGGTTGGACTTATCCATAACAACAATGGAGGTGAACTAAAGTTGAGGGCCTCAGAACCTGATCATCATGTCAATGACATTATGAGGGATATTATTCATCCTCATTCTCATTTCTCCTCTCTTACAAAGTGTAGAGGTCACCTTTCTTTGCTATCCTTAACAATAAGACTATAGATCTTATCGGCATGATCTATAGGACCATTGTCTTTCATCCTACTATCCCATCCTTCATCTGTCTATCCCTTCTTTTACCTCTCTTCAAAATCCCTCTCTAATTACTCAATAGGGTGTTTCTATAATCCCCGAAGTATGTGGCATTATCTCGGGTAGAGGATCTAATCATCTTTTCCACTTTCTATTGAGTCGTGATTTTGTCTTTGAGCACTCTAGGCCTTCATTTTCTTCTTCTCTGAAAGATTCTTAGTTTATTCCCTATACTTCTCCTCTTATTTCTCCTCAATTATCCCTTCTTTTGATATATCTTCGAAGCTCTCTTTCTTTTTTTCAAAACTTCTCTTCCTTCAGACAAGTGGAGTCCATGCTTAGAGAGTTTGTCTCTTTCTAGTGTGCTCGTGATGCTTTTTCTCACCTTATACCCATCATTCATTGTATAGTTGTCCTTTCTCCTCTACATCTGTCAAAAAAGCTCATTTTGTCTCCTAAGGCCCTTCTCAATAGTCTCGCTCGAGTGCCTATCTCATGGGATCCCTTGTCTCACTTTTCAAAAACTTTGGTAGAGAGGAGATTATTCCTACCTTGACCTAGTTTTTAATGGACTACTTTAACTAGTAGTCTACTATCCCTTTCCCATACCATATGGATACTGGTGGTTCTTCCCACAGTGAAACCTTGGATGAAAATGGATAGGGTGTTGGAGAATGCTGAGTTTTTATTTTTAGTTTTTTAATTGTTGTTTTTGATGTAATTATTATTTTTCCTTTCGTAAATTTGTAATCAAAAACTTCATTATTAATGATAAGTTTTATTTACTTTACTACCTTTACCATATATGTTTATACATATTTAGCATATTTATGATTTCCATTTACAATTTTTGCATTATATTTATTGATTTTCCTAAATCTACTATGTTGCAATGCATGAGTGATAGGATTATTGCATTCTAGTTTGCCTTCTCTTACACATGCAGAGGTACTATTTTGAATTTTCTTATCTAAAAAGGGAAGAAATTTGTGTGCCTAATTCTTATTTTGTTAACATTCTGTGTGTTGCATGGGATGTAAGTGTAGGATGGAATTGCATATTGGTTGCTCAACTTGTATTTACTAAGGGAGAGTATGGTATGAAGTTAGAAGGAGTTATGGATTTTCTATATCTGTTGCCTATTTGATTGTGCTTAGCCTATCGTTGTATACCTATGTAGAAGTAACACAATATATTTGGTTAGACTATATGAAACAAGCAAGTGAAAAGTTTCTGGTCAAAATTAACATGTGAAGGCTATTACAGCCTTTCACAATGGTAATTTGCTAGATATTGAGTTTCTTGATTTTTTTAATTAATTAAGTAATGATGTAGGGAACATAAGGAATTTTCAAGCTATCTCTAAGGATCTTATAATTTTTAATGTCAATATTACCATTGGTGATAAAAAGAAGGAAAAAGCAATGTTAGTTCTAGGTGCAAGCATAAATTTAATGCTCTATTCATTATACTTGTAGGTAGGAGTTGGGGAGCTAAAACCCACAACCATGTTCTTATAATTGGCTGATAAATCTATAATATATACAAAGGGTGTGATAGAGGATTTAATGGTGCAAGTAGGTAATCTTATTATACCTGTAGATTTTGTGATTTCATATGTGTAAGAAACCCCACAAAAGGACAAGAAGCATAATGTACTTTTGGGCAAACCATTCATGGCCTCAACCAAAACAATTTTTGATGTCTATAATGGGAGTCTAACAATGATAATATTGAGAGAGACTATACATTTTCAAGCACCTTTATACATAGACTCAATAAAAAGACAAACATTGAGTGAATCAAAGTTTATAAATCGTAGCCTCTAGTAGCATCAAGCTAAGACATTAAACTAAAATTTGGTGGGAGGTAACCCACTATTATTGTTGGTTTTCTTTTCTTTTGTTTTAATTTAGTTGTGTTTATTTATTTATTAGTAGTTAATTTTCTATTTTACCTTTTTTAATGTTTTTCTGAACATATGCGTAATTGAAAATATTGACAACAATGTTTAGTTTTAGTTTGGGGGGTTACAAATAAACCCAATAATTTTTTTTATTCAAACTTATTGTTGCGTGTTTTTCAACACACGAACTCGTGCAAGCATACACGGTCACAAGTAATAAAGATTTGTAAGTAAAGATCGATCCCACGAGGATTTGTTACTATAGTTTGTCGAGTACTAAAATTGTATCTCTCTGATTTTATCCAAAACAATCGTTGATTAATAAAAAAGTAAAATAAGAAAATAAAAGAAATCTAGGATTGCATTTTTTCACCAAACTAATCCACTCAAATCATATTATTTTCTTTTGATTTATATTTTTTAGTACATTTAATTTGTCAACCGAAAACTTCTTTTTTATTATTCATACATCTCTCTCGAGCTCCGTATAAACACACCTCGTTAAATTAATTTACTATATCTCTATGAAAATTAAATTTACCGAGATTCATTACGTTCTAAATTTTCAAATGGCCACACATACAATTAGGGTATATCTCTATCCTTCATCATACATGTCATTCTATTTACGAGCAATACACACACAAATGCCTTTCTCAAGTTTATTCATGTGCCACGGATCGTTTTGATAAGATTCGTAAATAATCAAAAAGCATTAAGAACAAAATAGAACGAACAAATCGAACGTCTTATAAATCTATCAAAAATAATTAAAATCAAGCTTCATAAATTTAGATTAAATGCAACCCTAGAAAAATTAAATTACTTCATAAAATTAAAATAAAAATTATAACAACTACAGAAAATTAAGAAGAAGCAGAAATAAAATTAAAACATAACTTAAAACAAATATTTGGCACACGCAAAACACAACAAAAGCCAAAAATGGCTTCTGCGTGTTTTGCCGTCCAACACACAAACACAATAAAAATTACAAACTGAAAAAAACTAAAACACTCTAAAAACTTTCGAAAATTAAAACTAAATCTCTACTCCAAAAACTACTCCAACCAAACTTTTTTACAACTAAAAACTATCTCCTATTTATAGCAAAAAAATACATTAATAAAATATTAAATTAAAATCTACGCGGGGGGACAAAATGGTGTGGCGAAAATAATAAATTAAACGCGTGGGGGGACAAAAAGTGTATCGAAAATGGGATCGAGGGAGTGGGTGGAACGCTGCGCGTTCTGTTTTAATTTTCTTCCACGCTGCCACGTGTCGCGTTCTGATTCGCGGACACAATTAGTGGGACACGTGGCAGCGTCTCATTCGTTGAGGGGAAACGGGCGCACGAAGATTTGTCGCACGGGATTGGGGCGCGCGCAACGTTGCGCAACGGCTATAACGCGTGTGAGATTCTGTGCTTTTGCGTCCACCGATATGTGCCACGCGTCCGCTGATGATTCGTTCAAGGGAAAATTGGGACACGTGGAAGACTTTGATTGGCTCAGGGGAAGATTGCACATGGTTCAACCGCACAGAACAACGCCCTTTGGCAGACGTGTGACCGACACGTGGGTCCCACCCTGCACGCCATTCGCTTTGGTCGGGTTTGATCTACACGCGCCAATCGTAGCCGTTCCTTCTTTGATCGGACGGTCCACCTTTGGCGCTTGTTGTTAGCGCGTGATTCTTCTAATCTGCGCAGAAAATTCAATTTTCTTAATTGTATTTTGACCCACAAATTTAATTCAAATTACATTTTAAACTTTCTTTAATTACAATTAAGCCCTTTGCTAATTTTAAATTAAATTTTTAAACTTTTAATAATTAAAATGAAGCCCAAATTTAATTTAAATTATATTTTTGATTTTTAAAAATTGTAATTAAGACCTATATTATTTGAAATTATATTTTTGGACATAAATGTGGCATTAAGTACATTTTCGATACAAATTATTTACTTTTATTAAAATATATAAAAAACAGTAAATACTAATTTATTGAACTAAAATTAACTAAACACAGAGAGAATCTAGCAATTATAATTAATAAAATAGGTGAAAATAACTATATAAAATACAGTTATCACTTATCAAGCTTTTAATTAATTTAAGGTTATTAATTATGTCTATGCATTTGATGTCTTAAATTTTTCAAGGATTATTGTAAAAGTTAGTTCTATTCATAATTTAATTTTCATGCATAGATGTTGACATTGAGATGAACCCAAATTTGGTTTATAAGAATCTAATAGTGGAAACTATCTTATGAGATTATTATTGAGCCAATAGCATTTCATTCTGAGTGATAATGTTTCTTTTACTCTATCAAACACTTTTCTTATTATTTTAAATTATTAGAAGATCTTTATAGGCTTCTCATTGAATGTTCAGATTTTAAGCATTTAAGGAAGGATCATTTACTTACTTTCATTCTTTGATTAAATAACTTTAGTAATTGAAAGTGCGTTCCTATCTTCTTTTCATGCTTGACTTCTAGAAAAAAATTATATATATAGGTTTGTATTAGAAAAACAAAAAAATGTCTAAGGATCCAAAACACATGTGCCTAGGTGCAAACCTCGATAACAAATCGGAGACCCAATAGATGACAAGCTCCAAACATAACCATGGGTCCAACTCTAAGGCCCATGTGCGAGCATTAAGAAAATTCTTATCCATAAAAATCCACCTCTACAACAATCTAATACTATACAATTCACAAATATAACAATCCATGATCAATAATCACGATAAAAAAACCCAATCACAAGGCACCATAGACGAAAAACCTCTCATGATACAATTGGTGCAAATGCATACCTAATGGAGATCGAGGTGCTGTCCAAGTTAATTTCCCCAAGTTCTAATCAAGTTGATGTTCCCAAATATTCTCATGATCCATTGCAAGGAATTGGCAATCCAATGACTAGGGATAGATTTAGAAGATCAAGTTGGGTGCAAGCATTAATTTTAGGAGGATTTTTTTTGTTTTAGTTAATTGTGGGCCTTTTATGTTTCATTTATTATAAGTCTTTTTTTTAGTCTTCTATTTTTTAAGTATGAATTAGGTCCAATCCACAACTAAATAGGCCTATTAGGCCAATTTCATCTATGGTTTTTTCTCTTTTAGGGTTTTTTGCTTATAAAAAAGCAAAACTATATACTTTGGAAGCAGACCATATATCATTAATAAAAATTCTATTTTAGAAAGCTTCTTGCTTTGCCTTCTTTTATTCTTGATTACTTGAATTCGACTTATCAAAGGGAATGATCATCCTTGGTGGCTTCTCAAGGTTAGGGTTTTAAGGACTTTTCTTCTTAGGGTTCTAATCTGATCACACCAAAGGGTATGGTTCTAATCCAATCATCACCATTGATAGTATGATCTGACGGTGCACGTGGCACGTGGACAATTGCTGCGCGTGGACTTCTTTCTTGCGTAGAAAAATAAGTTTTTCTTAATTGCATTTTACCCCTCCAATCTAATTCAAATAAACATTTAAACTTTGGTTAATTGCAATTAAACCATTTATCTAATTTAAATTAACTTTTACACTTTTGTTAATTGCAATTTGAACACTCTTTTAATTTAAATTATATTTTTAGACTTCAATATTTGCAATTAAGTCCTTTTTCGACTTATTTTCTTTAATTTTCTTAAAAATATATTCCTTAAAAAATAAACAGTAAATATTAATTTATTTCATTAAAATTAACTAAAAATGTTACGAACATAGCAATTTTAATTAATAAAATAGATGAAAATAACTATATAAAATACAGTTATCAATAAGTTTCTTGAATAGGAACAAAGATCATGAGGAGCTCTCAAATGATTTAAAAAAACAAATATCATTAATGTGCCAAAAGTGAGGCAAGTGAGTTTATTTTTAAGTATTTATAGGATACAAGGAAACCCTATAAAATATTACATCACAACTCCTTATTTCATCCAAGGGCTGAAAAATAAAACATTCAAAAAATGCACGGCAAATGTGCAATATGCCTAGTTCAATTTTGCCCTAATTTCCATGCTAGGCTTTTCCCAATCCTTGCACTCTCATTTTGGCTCTCCTTGATTATGAATGACCTCTTGAATAAGCCCATTTAAAGCTTCCTTGAGTTATGCATTCCTAGACATTGTGATTGTTCCACATGGGATTTGTATGGCTTTATGGTTCTCATCATTCCCTCTCTTTAAGAGGATTTGTCCTTGAATCGTCACTTGCATAATCAAAAGGAGAAAGATTAAAAACATTAAAGGTGGTACTGAGATTATAGTCACCAAGAAGATCGATTTTTGTAGGCATTGTCGTTAATTTGCTCAATCACTTGAAAAGGTCCATCTCCTTAAGGTTGCAACTTGGACCGTCCCTTTTCGGGGAACCGTTTCTTCCTCATATGCACCTAAACCCAATCACCAGGCTCAAAAATGACTCTTTTCCATCCTTTGTTGGCCTTGCAAGCACAATCCTCATTTATGTTCTTAATTTGCTCATGAATGCGTTCATGGAGCTTCTTCACCATTTCTGCATTCCTTACACCATCAAGTTTGCTCATGAATTGCTCATTTATGTTAGTTCTCTTTGAAATAGGTATAGGTAATATGTCCAAAGGAGTTAGTGGGTTTAAACGATCAAAAAATTCGAATGGAAAATGATTAATAGTTGAATGCACACTCTAGTTATATGGAAATTCAATAAAAGGTAAAAAATCCTCCCAATTTTTCAAATTCCTTTTTATTATCGCCTTAAGTAAAGTGGATAGAGTCTTATTGACTACCTCAGTTTTCCCATCAAGTTTTTGGTAACAAGTAGTCAAAAATAAGAGTTTAGTGCCCATTTTAGCCTAAAAAGTTTTCCAAAAATAACTAAGGAATTTAACATCCCTATCAGACACAATGCTCTTAGGAAATCGATGAAGCCTAACAACATTTCTAAAGAATAACTCCTCCACATTAGTGGCGTCATTCGTTTTATGACACACTATGAAGTGTGCCATTTTAAAAAACCTATCTATAACCACAAAAATGGAGTCTCTGCCCATATTAGACCTAGGCAATCCTAAAACAAAATCCATGGAAATGTCTAGCCAAGATGTGCTAGGTATGAGGAAGTGAGTATTTAGTCCTTGTGGTAGGACTTTGGATTTTTCTTGCTTATAAGTGATGCATCTATACCATATTCTTGCTACATCCCTCTTCATTGTTGGCCAATAAAAATACTCATGCAAAAAATCTAGAGTATTCTTAATTCCGAAATTCTCCATTAATGCTCCCTCATAGGCCTCCTTAGTCAACAATTCATGCATTGAGCATTTGGGTATACACTATTGATTTTCTTTAAATAAATACCCATCTAATTTTTAAAAAAATTTGAAAGAAGCTTTTTCACATGCATGGTAAATAGTAGAGAAGTCATCATCCTTAGGATGTATTTCCTTAATATACTCAAATCCTAACAATCTAGCATTTAAAGTTGAGAGTAAGGCATACCTACATGATAAAGCATTGGCTACAACATTCTTCTTACCTCTCTTATATTGGACAATATAAGGAAATGTATAAATGAACTCCATCCATCTAGCATGCCTTATATTCAATTTACCTTGGTGCCTCAGATGTTATAGAGATTCTTGGTTGGTGTGGATGACAAATCACTATGGCCAAAGGTAATGGTTTCGTATGTTCAAGGTCCTAAATAGGGCCTAGAGCTTCTAATCATATGTTGCATAATTAAGGGTTGCTCCATGAAGTTTCTTGTAGAAATAAATGATAGGCTGCCATTCCTACATCAAAACAATTCCTATACCTATTCTTAACGCATCACACTCAACTTTAAAAGCTTTAGTAAAATCAAGTAAAGATAAAACAGGTGTAGAACACAAACTATCCTTTAAAGTTTTCAAGTCTCTCTCCCAATTATCACCCCACTTAAAACCAATAGACTTTTTAATGACCCCAGTTAAAGGGGTAGATAGTGTACTAAAAACTTTGACAAACCTTCGATAAAAACTAGCCAAGTCGTTGAAGCTCCTAACCTTGGTGACAGGTGTGGGCCATTCCCAAATAGCCTTATCCTTTTCCTCGTCCACTTATACTCCCTTAGAACTAACAACAAAACCAATAAAAACCAACTTTTCCATCATTAAACAACATTTTTTTAGGTTTGCATAATTTTTTTCTTTTCTCAAAATTTCAAGCACATATCTAAGATGTAACACATACTTTTCAAGATTTTTACTTTAAATGAGAATATCATCAAAATAGAAAACCATAAAAATGCTAGGTACATTTGTTAGATCAAAGGGCATGATTAAGCACTTATACAATCCATGTTTAGTTTTAAAAGTGGTTTTCCATTCATCACCCTCTTTCAACCTAATTTGATGATATCCATTTCTCAAATCAATTTTTTTTTAAAAATGCAAGTACCATGCAACTCATCTAGTAAGTCATCTAGTCTAGGGATATGATGTCGATATTTTACCATAATGTTGTTGATGGCTCAACAATTAACACACATCCTACTTAATCCATCCCTCTTTGGCACGATTAGCATGGGAATAAAACTAAGGCTTTCCCATACTTGACCTTTAGTTAAGTACTTTTCAACCCAACCTTGAATCTCATTGGTGTCTTCAGGGTTAGTCCTATAGGCTGGTCAGTTTGGAAGTGAAGCACCCTATCTAGAATCTCTTAAGGGAATACATCCTTAAATTCCTAGAAAATAGAATCAGTGGCACTATGCAAAGATTGGTTAAGAATGTTAGTAGAAAAATTAGCCTCCTTGTACAAAAGTACAAGTACGGGCTATTTCGAATAAAAAGTCCTATTGACCTTACTTGCCTTAGCATAAAAACTCACTCTTTTCTCTCTCTTGTTTTTCCACTCTCATCTCCTTTTTATTCAATCTTTTTTCTTCTTTCACTCATTTTTTACTCTTATTCTTTTCTTTAGTCTCATTAGTCTCATTCTCCTCTTTTTTTTTCATTTTCACTCTTTTCTTTTCCCCTAACCATCTTCATTTGATCTTCAAAAACTTGCTTGGGTGAAAGGGGGAAAAGTGTGATGTTTCTACCATCCTTCATAAATGAATAATTGTTTCTATATCCATTATGCGTAACCCTTCTATCATATTACCAACGCCTACCTAGCAAGATGTTCCTGGCTTGCATAGGTACCACATCACATATCACCTCATCTTTGTACTTTTCAATGGAAAAGCTCACTAATTCTTTCCTATCAACCTTTACCTCCCCACTATCATTTAACCATTGCATCTTGTATGGCTTAAGGTGTTTGAATGTAGGCAACCCTAATTTCTCAACTAAGGTAGTACTAGCCACATTGGTGCAACTTCTCCCATCTATGATAACACTACACACCTTGTGTGAAAGATGTTATCTCTTTGTTATTTAATGTAATCCTCCTTAACTTGAACACTCAAAGATCTCCTTATTACAATTTATTCCCTATCCACAAGTCCTATCTCCTCTTCACTAGCTTCCTCTAGAGATAACACTTCTTCTTCTTCATATTCATTATCGGTTTCCACCTCACCACTAGCTAAGGTGATCATTGTCTTCTTATTTGGACATTGAGAGACTATATGACCATGACCAAGACACCAAAAACAATTAATGTCATGAGTACAAGTTAGGGTGTCAATTTTACCTTTGTTCTTGCTAGCCTCCATCTCTTTGGCTTTGTACGAATCAAATCTTGGTTTGGAACTAGCTTCTTCATCTTTTTTCCATTGGACTTCCAAGGACTAGTAGGGTTCAATTTTGAAGTAATAAGACAAGACTTTGATGGTTGGGACTGATAACTCCATTTTTTTAATTATCTTTCCACCTTAATTTCCATGTGGACTATGTCCTCCATCTCCACATAATGATGAAGTTCCATAATTTTATCAATGTCCGGATTTAACCCACTAAGAAACCTAGCCAATGTGGCCTCCCTATCTTACTTGACATTAGCCCTTACCATTTCCACTTTCATTTTCTTATAGAACTCATAAACGGGCTTATATCCTTGAGTCAATCTTTGTAGGAATTGGTGTAACTCTTTATAGTAGTAGCTTGGGACAAACCCTCTTCCTTATGATGCCCTTCATGACCTCCCAATTAAGAGACTTAGAGCCAAACATTTCAAAGAAGCACTAAATGGGCTAATCCAAGAAAATTAGGTTGATTCTAAAAAGACCAAGATGGGCTCAAACAATAATCAAGGCCTAATCCATGTCATCAAAGCAATTGAAGAAGCTAATTAGTATGCAAATTCTTAACCAGCATGGTTTGACCATTAAAGGATGTGCATTTGTTGAGTTTCCAAGGATATTAAACAAGAGAATGACTTGGTCTTGCCTGGGCATGATAAGTTTGGTTGAAACCCCAAGATCATTGATCGTCACACACGAAGTGTGTGCAATAAATATGCAAGTATACGTATCGTAACAAGTAATATAATGATAAAAAATGATCGTTCCCACGGAGATTATTTTATTAGAAACTAATTTTTAAAACTAAAAATAATAAAAATCAATTTTTTTTGTGTTTTTATATTTTAATGAAGCAAAATTAAAATAACTAAAATTAAATAGCAATAATTAATTAAATCAAATTTGGTAACTAAAAATATATATGAGAAAATATCTAGGAATACTTAATCTCACAATTTTTTAAACATGTGAATCGTTAAAATCCCTACAATATAATATCAATTAATTACATGATCAATTGAATCTAACCTAGCATGTACTCCTCTCTCAAGTAAACTACACATCATATATTAATTAATTTAATTACACTCTTATGCCAATTAAATTGCATACTATTCTTAAAGTTCATCAATTATGGATCACATACATAAGAATCATACATCTCTGCCTAGAAACTATGCATGTTATTTAATCAAGACAAATAATTAAATAATTCTCTCAAATCTATTTAATTGCCTCTATAGATAAATTGCTGGCCAAATAATTAATAGCATAAAAATCAGATTAAATAATATAATTAAATTATAATTATAATTGAGGTAAAATATTAAATCATCACATGGTGAAAATTGGGTTCATAAGATCCCTAGATTAATAAATTAATTACACATAATTGTGTACATAAAGCTCATATTTTTCATAAAGAAAGACATAAAAATTGATAAAGAAAAGAGTAGAAAAGGAAATACAATAAATATCTTGAATTGTAATATTAATTTCCTCTTGAAACTCCACCAAAATTGTGTCTTCTCTTGAATTTTTCTATATTTTTAGCTCCAAAAATTGATCAAAATTTTAGCTTCAAATCAAGGACTACAATCAAAACAAGTAAAATTGACAATTTCAGCCAATCACAGTGCGATATGTGGCATCAAAAATTCATTGGGCGAATTAGGGAGTGACGCGTGGTAGGGGAGACCGATCAGAGTCAATGCTTGCTGAGTCAGCAACACGTGGCACGATGTGATTTACGAGAATGGATGGTGTGGCACACGGGTGGAACGTGGAGCAATGGAATGGTGACCGATTTCAAAACTCAGATTGAACACTATGTTGACACGTGGTGTGTGTTTCATCCTCCTCACACGTAGTGCGATGTGATTCTATCTCTATACTTGCATGGCATCCATATGGCTTGCCTAGTCAGCTCATTTACTTACGTGGCATGCCATATTGTAACTTCTGATTGGTCCTGCATTAAAAATTCAAAAATATTCCAGAAAAATCCCAAAAAATTCCAAAAATTATATTTTCATCCCTTTTCATTATAAAGTTTATATTTTAATATTTTAGACCCAAAAAATACTATTTATTGAATAATACAAGTAAATATTAAGTAAAAAAGTGTGATAATGACTCTATTTTCATAGAGTCATCAATCATGAAACCCCAAGATGGATTGAAACCCTAAGATCATAAGACAAGATTTGTTGAGTCTTGACCAATCACCTAACAAGATGAAAATCAAGGCTACGAAGGATTGAAACACCACAACAAGAAAACCTAAAACTTCTCTCAAGAATTCAAGGTGATAAGTTTGGTTGTTTGAACGCCACAAGATTAACGTGATAAGTTCAAGAGTTCTTTTTAAGAACTAAGAGGAACACAAGACCTCACAAAATGATAATTTTCTGAATAATTCCAATAAAATTCGTAATACTCATCTATATACGTGGAACAACCCCCCAAGAATAAGGAAAGTCATAATTATAGCTTTAAAATAACACAAAAATTAACATAAACAAGTACCTATGTTTTTTAGGACTCTTGGACGTCAAAAGATAGCCAAAAATAGCTAAATGACTAGATTCAATGTATTTTAACATGCCCAGCCAAGACCAAGCCATTCTCCTATTTAATATTCTTGAAACTAAACAAATTCACACCATTTAATGGTCAAACCATGCAGGTTACAAATTTACATGCTAATTCTCTTGTAATTGGGCCACTAAGAAGTGACAAATGGTCTTATACAAATTCAATTACATTCCCACTTATATAATTAACATGTTCAACTCCTTGGCTTGCATCATTCTCCCTCTCTTAAGAAGGATTTGTCCTTAAATAATGACCTATATCAAAAGGAGACAAATTAGCAACATTAAGCTTGCACTGACACCATACTCACCTGGTAATTCAAGCTTGTAGACATTATCATTTATGCGTTCCACTACTTGAAATGGTTTATCACCTCATGGTAGGAGTTTTTAATGTCGTTTCTCTGGAAAATGGTCTTTCCTTAAGTGCAACCAAACCCAATATCCTTATCCAAACACTACTTTCTTACGTCCATTGTTGGGTTGTTGGACATATTATTTAGTCCACCTTTCAATGTTCAGCCTTGCCTTTTCATGAATCATCTTTACAAATTATGCTTTCCTTTTTCCATCTAAGTTCACATGTTCACTCAAGGGTAAAGAAGTTAAATCCAAAGGTGACAATGGGTTAAAGCCAAACAATTTCAAATGGTGAAAACTTAGATGCAAAATGTATACTTCTATTGTAAGAAAATTCAATTTGTGGCAAACAATCTTCCTATATTTTCAAGTTCTTTTTAATGATAACATGCAACAAAGAAGACAAAGTTATATTTACTACTTTAGTTTGACCATCTGTCTGTGGATGACAAGTAGTAGAAAAGAAAAACTTGGTTCCCAACTTTCCTCACAAGTCTTATAAAAGTAACTCAAAAACTATGCATCCCTATCATAATACAATGGTCCTAGGCATACCATGTAACCTAATAATTTCTTTGAAGAACAAATAAGCTATATGTGATTCATCATCAGTTTTATGACATGCAATGAAGTGTGCCATCTTGGAAAATTTATCTACCACCACAAAAACCGATTCCCTCCTTCTCTTAGTCCTATGTAAACTAAAACAAAATCCATAGAAATATTAGTCCAAGGTTCACTAGGTATAGGCAAAAGGGTGTACAAAACATAGGGTTTCAACTTAGACTTAGCCTATTTACATGTGATACACTTCTCACAGATTCTTTCCCTATCACGTTTCATATGATGGCTAAAAAAATGATCATGCAAAATTCCTAAAGTCTTAGCTATAACAAAATAACGCATCAAATCACCACCTGAGCTTCTCTCACAGGCAATTCACAAAAAGAACACATAGGCACATGAAACTTATTTCCCCGAAACAAAAATCCATCATCCTTATAAAACCTACCAAACGCCACTTTTTCACATGCATTTAACACATCACAAAAATTAGAATCTTGTGCATACAAATCTTTAATATATTCAAAGCCAAGTAATTTTGTATATAAAATGGAAAGTAAATCATACCTTCGGGATAATGCATCAACCACCAAATTTTCCTTTCCTTGCTTGTATCTGATCACATAAAGAAATATTTCAATGAATTCCACCCACTTGGCATGGCATTTGTTCAACCTTTATTGTCCTTTCAAATGCTTTGAAGATTCTTGATCTGTGTAAATCACAAATTCCTGTGGCTATAGATAGTGTTGCCAATTTTCCAAAGCCCTTACCAAGGCTTACAACTCCTTATCATAAGTGTGGTAATTTAGGGCTTCCCCACTCAACTTTTCACTAAAATAAGAAACTGGATGGCCTTTTTGTATAAAAGCAAATCTAATACCTATTCCTAAAGTATCACACTCGATTTCAAAAGTTTTAGCAAATGTGCATTAGTTAACTTTTTTTATCAATTTAAATTCCTTTCCTTATTCTTTCCCCTACTTAAATGACATATTTTACTTGATGACTTTAGTAAGAGTGGTGGCTATGCTACTAAAATCACGCAAACTCCTCACTGAGCTGATTCTTGTAGGCGTTGGTCACTCTTAGATTTCCTTTGCCATTTCCTTGTCCACTTCAATTCCTCTCTTACTAACAGAAAAACAAGAAACAAAAGCTTATTCATACAAAAGATGCACTTCTTGAGGTTAGCAAAAAACCTTTCTTTCCTTAGAATTATCAAAACAGATTTCAAATGCATTACATGTTCTTCCAAGTTTTTTTCTAAAAATTAGGATATCATCAAAATACACAAATACAAATCTGCTAATAAATGCACGCAAAACATAGTTCATCAAATGCATAAATGTGTTCAAAGCACTAGTTAAACAAAAAAGGCATCACTAATCACTCATACAAACCATAATTAGTCTTAAAAGTAGTTTTCCATTCGTCTCCTTCTTTCATCCTAATAGGATGATATTCACTCTTAAGATCAATTTTTGTAAAGACACAAAAATCATGCAATTCATCCAGCATATCAACTAATCTAGGAGTGGGATGATGATAATTTATCGTTATGTTATTGATGGCTCGATAGTCAACACACATCCTCCATATTCCATCCTTCTTTGGAACTAATAGCACCAAAACTACACAAGGACTCATGCTTTCACACACATACCGTTTCTCTAATAATTCGCCTACTTACCTCTAAATTCCTTAGTCTCCTCAGGATTAATCCAATGAGTAGGCCAATTTGGAATTCATGCATCATGTATGAAATCAATTTAATGTTCAATCTCTCATATTAGAGGTAAACCATAAGGTACCTCTTTAAGAAGGAAATCTTCAAATTCCTGCTAAAGAGAAACAATATTTTTCGGCAAAGCACCGACAAGATCATTAGTCATAAAAGTTCCTTCTTGTACATAAGTATAATAAGGGGCCGATGTGAAAATAATTCTCTCTTGATCTCACTTTCTTTTCAAAATAATTGAATTTTTCCTCTCTTGCTCTCACTATGGCCGAAATCTTCTCTCTTTCTTTTTCACTCTCATCAATGTTTTTCTCTCCTTTTTTTAAACTCTTTTTTTCAACTTCGGCCTTCCTTTCGTTTTCATTTGATCTTTGTAACTTTAATTCATATTCCTTGACCTTTTATGGAGTTAATGGCATAAGAGTAATAGGTTGCCTTTTTAAGAGTGAAAAAATACTTATTTGTGAATATATCATTCATAACCCTCAGATCATACTATCATGGTCTCCCCAATAATAAATGGAATGTATGCATAGTAACTAGATCACAAAGCATCTAATCCTCATATTTATCGATGGATAATGCCACCAACACTTGTCTTGTCACCTTGATTTTTCCACATTCATTCAACCACTAAAATCGACAAGGTTGAGAATGTATCAAGGCATTTAAAGCCAATTTCTCCACCAAATAAGTGCTAGCTACATTTGTGCAACTCCCTCCATTGATAATGAGACTGTAAAATTTGTTATTTACAAAGCACCGGATATGAAACAAGTTCTCCCTTTGGTTACTTTCTTCCTTCTTAACTTGCGTATTGAGAACTCATCATGCTACCAATAAATCTCGAACCACATCATTTTGTTCATCATCGGCATCCTCTAAAGATGGTACATCATCATCATCTACTTCTTCCTCATTCTTCGACTCAAGTTGTCCCTTAGCATTTATCATTATCACCTTAAAGTAGTGACAGACTTTGAGTTTACGTTCTTAGATAGTTCTTGTTTGGCCTATTTTGTAGCTGCTCATCCCTTTCTGGAACTGTCTTTTACAGATTGGTGGTAGCCATAGGTGGTCCCCTTCTCTCCAATCCCATTTGTTTTAATTGTACCTCCACATTTATGGCTTGATGTACCATATCTATCAACTCAACATAGTGCTAAATCTCAACTATATCCACAATCTCATGATTTAAACCAAAACCTAGCCATAGTGGCTTCCCAGTCCTCTTCTACATTAGCCAGGATCATAACTACCTCCATCTCTTTGTAATACTCATCCATACTCTTGGAACCTTGAGTTAACTGTTGCAAATTTTGATACAATCCCCTATAAGAGTGATTGGACCCAAAACACTTCCTCATAAGCATTTTCATATCTTCCCAAGTGTCCACGAGTGGCTCTCTATTCCTCCTTCTATTAATCAGTAATTGATCCCACCAAACAATAGCATAATTGGTAAATTAAATTGTAGCCAACTTAACCTTCTTTAATTCCAAGTAATTGTGACAATCAAACACCATCTCCATTTTAATTTCCCACTCCAAATAAACTTCAAGATCATTTTTGCCTTGAAAAGATGGGATTTTAATCTTTATGTTTCCTAAATCATTATCCCTCCTAGGCCGACCAATCCTAGTTTCTCTATTCCCATACCCATGCTCAAACCTGCCCCGGTTCAAATATGGCTAATAAAAATCCTCTGAATTTTCCTTTTCCTCAACATTCTGCCATAAAGCATGCCTACCTTGCTACCTATTGGGGATGTCTTGTTACTGTCCATTAGGAGTCCCCTCTTCTACCCTGTCAAACCTTTCATGGATAGGCCCTCATTCAGCCCTCAACATATGTCTCATCTCCTCTAATAATGCTTGCATTTGGAGGTTCGAAGCTATGGGTTATCGATATTCCTCAATTGTGTCTTCTTCTTGATTATTGGACATGCTTAGAATCAATAAAACAATGTTAGAATCCTCATAAGCACTCCCTCACATATTTCACTCAATAATTTATACACTTCCACTCGTGTTTTCAATCTAAATGGATTTTTCCCTCTCATGGTCTCACACACTCTTGCCTTTTTCCACTCTTTTGTGTCTTCTTTACTTCTTAATTGAACTTCAAGAAACTAATTCAAAATAATCCAATAGCAATTCCAAAATGAAAAATAACCAATGCTCATAAAAAAGATCAAGAACTTGAATAAAGTAAGAAACAAGATTGAAAGGAAGAATTTTTTTTATTACTAGAAGCAAGTATTGAGAAATGATATGAACTGAGAAATTTTCCTCTTCGTGTACCGAGAAATTTCTAACTAAAATTGTATACTTTTATATATAGCAAAGAATAGGAAATAAGGAAATAGAACGAAAATATAGACAGTCAAACTTATCTTAGAACCAAAGCTCTGATACCAAAATGATACGAAATGCACCAACAATTGTGATGAAACCCAATAAATATAATGGATTGAAACCTCAAGATTTGTTGAGTCTTGACCCTTCACCTAATAAGACGAAAATCAAGACTACAAAGGATTGAATAGTCACACCAAGAAAACCTAAGAATTCTCTCAAGAATTCAAGGTGATAAGTTTGGTTGTTTGAATGTCACAATATTAACTTGATAAGTTCCAGAGTTCTTTTTAAGAACTAAGAGGAACACAGAACCTTACAATATGATAATTCTGAATAACCTTATAAGAATAGGCAAAGTCATAATTACAAGTTTAAAAACAACCCAAAAATTAACCTAAACAAGTTCCCACGTTTTTTAGGACTCTTGGACTTCCAAAGCAACTAAAAATAGCTAAATTACTATATTCAATGTATTTTAACATGCCCAGCTAGGACCAAGTCATTCACTTATTTAATATCCTTGAAACTTAATAATTTCACACCCTTTAATGGTCAAACCATGTTAATTACAAATTTGCATGCTAATTAGTCTCTTCAATTGCTTTGATGACATAGATAAGCCTTGATTATTATTTGAGTCCATCTTGGTTTTTTTAGAATCAGCCCAATTCTTTTGGATTAGCCTATTTAGTGCTTCCTTGAAACATTTGGCTCTAAGTCTTGTAATTGGGCCACTAGAAAGTAACAAAGGGTCTTGTGCAAATTCAGCTCCATTCCCACTTGTATGATTAACATGTCCAGCTCATTGGTTTGCATCAGAAGCGATGGGAGAAAAATTGCCTCAGAGACTTACAATCTTTTTGAGATATTGGGTGTTAATTCCCAACAAAAGAGTTCTCGGGTGAAGAGAGTTAAAGTCCATGAAATATACTCTAGTACTAAAATTCAAATGTAGCTTGCTCAACTGAATGATGAGTACTTAAAAAGCACTAAAATTACCATGATTTAATGTACTTTAATTGAACAAATAGATTTATATTTGTATGATTTTATCATATTTTTATATAAATTTGTCTTTTCATAGTCAAGGGTATTTTTATTTGTTTCAAGTATTTTCGTTCAAAAATAACTTAAAGACTTGAAGAAAATACTAAAAAAGTCAAAAAATTGAAAAATTGGACAAAATGGGTCCAAAATGTCAAAAATGCTGAGTCTTGTGCAGGTAGCCAGCACATGCCCAGCACACACCCACGTCAAGTTTTGTGCCTGCCAATACACACCTATGCCAAGTCCCATGCATACCAGCACACTCTCGCACTTGTCCTACACACACCCACGTGCCCCAACGCCTGTCTACTGCAAATCTCGCCCCCCACAAGCATGCCAGCCTATCCAAATGCATCCAAAATCAATTTTTGAGATATTTTCCCACTTTTTTGGCCTTTTCCTCATCTATAAAAGGACCTTCTTCCCCATTGTAAAAATCTAACCCCTAAAAAATCCCTAAAAATCCCTCTTCTCTCTCTAGATTTCTCTCTCTAGTTCTTAGTTTTTTCTAGTTTTAAAGTTTTTCTCTTTTTGATAAGAACTAGTTATACTTTTATAGATTTCTAGTTTTTGAAACAATAAACGGAAATGCAAATTCGTTTAGATATTTTCCAGAAATAGAATTAGCATCAAAGTTTTGTAAGGATTCTTTTGATGTATAATTTTAAATGAATTATTTACAATTATTTTTATGTTTTATTCCCATATGTTATATTTAATTTATCTGTAATTAAATTTAAAATTACTGGATATTTATGAATATGATATAATCTGAAAATTAAATTCTTACTAAAACATTGCTGACTGGTTATACTTGCGAAATATTAAATAGCTAAAATATTTTTATAAAATAAATTGATTTTGTCTTTATTCAAAATTTTATATTAAGGATGTTAGAGAGAAATATATTATTTTTCATTACAAACTCAAATTTGAAAATTAAATTTTAAGGTTTAATTATCTGGTCTAATTTAGAGTAGAGCTATTTTATTCATTAGTACAATTGCCCAGTAGTTAGAGTGAAGCTCTATTTCAAAAGTTTTTTATAAGAACTATTATTCGAAAATGTATTGATAAGATATTTTCAATAATGGTTTTAAAACTTGAAAGTTAGTACTCGGATAATTAAATTTTTAAGTTTAATTTGGACACCTTGAATAAAGTAACTAACTAACTCCGTCTAAAGCTGTGATTAGATGGTTTACTATTTTCTTAGAAATAAAGATGAAATTTAATATTTAATTAATTAATAGGCACCACCTAAGGATATTAGTTAATTAATATTAAACAAAAAAATTTAGGCCTTGCCTAAGGACAATTTCATTTCAAAAAAATAAAATCAACAAATATCAATTTATATATTTAATAACCTAAATAATATGAGCAAACATAATTAACTTAATTATTATATCCATAAATAATCTACTATTATGAACGATAAAAATTTGCATTATTATTTATTGAATCCATATCTATGTTTATTTTTTTATGTCATTAGATTAGGAAACAAAAATCAAAATATCGTGATAGAATATGGATTCAATAAACAATAATGAAAATTTTTATCATTCATAACAGTATTTATGAATATAAAAATTAAGTTAATTATGCTTACTCATATTATTTAGATTCTTAAATATATAAATTGATATTTGTTGATTTTCTCTTTTTGGTATGAAAGTGTACTTAAGCGGGGTCCAAATTATTTTGTTTAATATTAATTAACTAATATCCTTAGGTGGGGCGTATTAATTAATTAAGTATTAAATTTCAGCTTTATTTATAAGAAAATAGTAAACCATATAATCAAAACTTTAGACAGAGTTAATTGATTAGACTTTATTCAAAGTTTTCAAATTAAACCTAAGAATTTAATTATCTGAGTACTAACTTTCAAGTTTTAAAATCATTACTCAAAATATATTCTCAATACATTTTTAAATAATAGTTTTTGTAAAAAAACTTTTGAAAAAGAGCTTCACTCTAACTACCAGGTGATTATACCAACAAATAAAATAGCACTACTCTAAATTAGACTGGATAATTAAACCTTAGAATCTAATTAATTTTGTACGCATTTGGTGTTGGGACTTTATTTGTATGCCTATATGGTGAGAATTTAAAATTTTACTATCATTACTTGGCTCAATACACAAAGGACCTCATTTGTATGACAATTGCAAGCAAGATTTTCTCTTAAGAATTTCAACAAACACCTAATGCGCATTAAATAAAATAAACAAATCTCATCTACCTTATTGCTAGAGATGAAGAAGATTACCTTTACCTAAAGAGATTGCCAAATCTCTTGAGTAAAGGGAAGTTGATTTCCCTTCTAGATTTCTTGGAAACCATCTTTCTTTCGATAGCACCTCTTAGTTCACCTTGAACCTAAACAACAAAATACCACACCTCTTAGATAGATGGATGTATAATTCAAGGCTTAGATCCAACCATCTAACAAGAAGAGATGAGAGAAGATACTTTCGACCTAGGGTTGAACCACTTAGGTTTTGGTTTTAAGCAAGCCTTTTCAAGTTTTGGCCTAGGAGAAGGAAAAAAGTGGCTGTTGAAAATGGAGGATTTCTACTAGGGTTAGAGGCCAGCACATTTGGATCACATTTTTCTCAATTATGCCTCCTTAAATAGGCTAGGGTTATGGCAACTCTTTGTGTAAGGTTTGAATCAATTACACATATGCTACTAGCCTTCTTTAGCCATCTCATGCTCTCTTTAATCTCAACTTGTGATTGATTTAATAAATTAATTTATGAACAAATAATATTATTCATATTATTCTATTATACAATGTCTCTATTATTCTTATAAGGCATTTAAACATTATACTAAATAATATTTGTATAACTTCACAAATTTATTTATGGTCTAAACATGTCATATTATGAAATTTTATTTTAGCATTTCATCTCATGTATTATACATTATTATGAAATATAAAATACTTGTTTCTTTTCAGTTAGTGTGATTGTATAGAGGATCTATATCATCTTGGAAATAATATAAAACTTTATATTATTGACTATAAGAGGTTCTGTCATTACATTATAATTTTCTAAATGACATAATAATTATTTACTCGATCCAATAATTTGTGTCTATCCTTGTCACATGATATTATGAATAATATGCAAAATAGGATTGTGTCACTTTTGCATTATATTCATTTTCTTTGTCTCTCAAGTGAATTATAATTATAACTACATCAGTTATATTGCAAGCGATATAATTCCACTTTACTAAAGGGCCCAGTAATTCTCCAACACAGGTTGTACACAACAAACTACTATTTCATTCTTATCATAAGATAACATTTAAATAGCAATCACATTATATACTTCTCATGTGAAAAACCTACACATCTCATATCTAAGATTCTAAAGACACAATGGAAACATTAATGACACAAAATACAATCCATATAATGTTCCATTTAGTTAGGTCATGTTCAATATATAATATACACATTTTATATACTCATATCATTAAATGATAATCTCTTATCAACATTTATAGAACTACAATATACTTTTAATCGACATGACAATCTTTCACGGTAATTAATATTCTTCCTTAATTACCACAATTATGAACATATTTAGGATTACATGTTTCTCAAAAGAGTTTTATGGTTCAAGACCAAATGCATCTTTTTGAACACTTCCAAAATATAACATATTAATCTCAAGGAACAAGAATACATAATATTCAAAATCATGAACAATACATAAATCTTTATCAAAAAGAATAACTTTTAAAACACACATCCTTCAATCTCCCACTTGTTTTTAAAGTTTCTCATATATATAACAAATGCATAAACTCTAAAACTAGAATTCCATTTTAGTCTTCAAGCCACTCCCTATGATCTTGTAGACCCATGGACTCGAAATGAATTTCTCTTTTGGCTTGCAATAAGGGTTTAGTGAAGAGATCAATTGTGTTATTGTTGGTGTCAACCCATAACAATGAAATTTTGCCTTCTTTGATGAAGTCAAGAGTTACAAAGTACTTTCTGTCCATGTACTTTGTCTTGTAATGTGACTTTTGATCCTTAATTTGTGAAATAGATGCATTATTATCACAAAATAGCTCCAAAGGACCTTCACTAGATGAAATGATGTTGAGTTCCTCAAGGAACTTCTTTATCCATACTCTTTCTTTGCTTGCCTCTACGGCTGCCATGACTTCTACTACGGTGGTTGAGTTAGCTGTAGTTGATTTCTTCCAACTATGCCAGCTCACAACTCTACCATTCAGAAGAAAGATGTACCTAAACTGATATCTTTTGTCATTTGGGTCTATCATAAAACTAGCATCAGTGTAGCCCTTTATAATGAGATCTCTTTGACCACCATAGATAAGAAACTTGTTCTTGGTCCTTTTCAGGTCTCTAAGAATATTCTTGATTGTAGTCCAATGATCAGGACCAAGTGAAGCTTGATGACGACTTGTCATGCTTAAAGCATACACGACATCGGGTCCCGTGCTAGTCATAACATACATGATGGAACCTATGGCTGAAGCATAGGGAACATTCTTCATGTATTCAATGTCATTGCATGTTGTGGCACACTATGACTTGCTAAGTTGCACAAACACACTCGTTGGCACATTTCCTTTCTTAGACTCTTACATATGGAACCTTTCTAAGATTTTGTCAATATACATATTTTGACTTAGACCAATGAGCCTACGAGACCTATCTCTTTAAATCTTAATCCTTAAAACATATTGAGCCTCTCCCATGTCTTTCATTGAAAAGATCGATTTCAATGAGTTCTTTGTTTGCTCCATCAAAGATTGTTTATTACCCATCAGTAATATGTCATCGACATATAAGACCAAGAACATAATGTGGCTCCCACTAACCTTCTTATAAACACAAGGTTCTTCCTTGCTTTGAATGAATCCAAGGGTTTTAACTTCTTCATCAAAGTGCTTGTTCCAACTTTTTGATACTTACTTCAAGCCATAAATGGCTCTCTGAAGCTTGCATACTTTGCCACTATTTTTTGGATCTTCAAAACCTTGAGGTTGTATTAGGGGTGTCCATAAATCGGACCGGACCGGACCAAACCAGACCAGACCGAATGGTTTTACAAATCAAACGGTCCGGTCTGGTTTGTATAAAATTTTCACATTATTCTTCATTAAATGTATAAAAAACCGAACCAAACTGGACCAAACCTTTTTATAAATCAAATGGTCTGGTCCAGTTTTTATTACTTAAAATTGTTTCAAACGGTCCGGTCCGGTCCGGTCCAAGTAATATAAACGGTCTGATCTGGTTAAAGTTTTTTGACCAAAACCGGACCGGACTGGACCGTTGGACACCCCTAGGTTGTACCATGTATACAACCTCATCCAACTTCCCATTTAGGAAAGCTGTTTTGACATCCAAATGCCATATTTCATAATCATGAAATGCGGTAATAGCTAGCATAATCCGAATAGATTTAAACAAAGAAATTGGTGAAAAGGTTTCATCATAGTCAATCCCTTGTATTTGACTAAAACCTTTTGCTACAAGTCTTGCCTTATAGGTTGTCATGTTACCATTCATGTCCATCTTCCTCTTGAAAACCCATTTGTTTCAAATAGATTTTGATCCTTCAGGAAGATCTACCAAGTTCCATACTTGGTTGTCATACATGGATTGTATTTTGGATCCCATCGCTTCCAGTCATGCTTTGGAGTCTTTTCTTTCCTTTGCTTCTTCGTAGGTCAAGAGGTCGTCAGTATCCATTACCAAGACCTCAAGAAGACCCATGTAAAATTCGGGTCTTCTCCTTTCCCTTATTGACCTTCTAAGCTCTCTTTGTCCTTGTGATTCATCTTGAGCTTCCTGAACTTATTCCACAATTTCTTGCGGAATAGATTCATGCTTAATTCGAGTTAGATGAACACTAAGTGGAGAAGTCTGAGTCTCTTCAACAATTCTTTGTGAAGTTTGATTACTTGTACTCCCACTAATTAAAGGAGCTTCATGTGGTATTTCATAATCATCTTGAATGTCATCATTCATCTCATGATCACTTACTAGTAGGTCCTCTTGAGTTTCCTCAAGTGTCACCCTACTTCCACTACTTTTGATTCTCTCGAGAAACTCCTTCTCTAAGAATACTGCACCCTTATTAACGAATATAGTATTTGTTGACTTGTGCCAAAAGCTATACCCTTTTGTTTCTCTCGGGTATCTAATGAAGAAGCACTTATCCGCTTTGGGTTTAAGTTTTGTTGACATCATACGCTTGACGTATGCCTCACAACCCCAAACTTTGAGAAAAGATATGTTGGGTGGTTTGCCCATCCACAACTCATGTTGAGTTTTCTCTATGGATTTTGATGGAATAATGTTTAGTATGTGAGCTGTAGTTTAAAGTGAATGACCCCAAAAATATAAAGGTAGTTCTGTTTAACACATTATTGAATGAACCATATCAAGCAAGGTTAGATTTCTCCTCTCGGAAACATCATTCCATTGTGGTGTCCTGGGTGGAGTGAGTTGTGGTATGATGCCACACTCTTTCAAGTATGTGTTAAACTCATTGCTCAAGTATTCTCCTCCACGATCAGTTCGTAGAGCTTCAATTCTCTTGTCAATTTGGTTCTCTACTTCATTCTTGTATTCTTTGAATTTCTCAAAAGAATCATTCTTCTTCTTCATAAGATATACATAGCCATATCGACTATAATCGTCTATGAAGGTAATGAAGTACCTATAACCATCTCTTGCACTCGTACTCATTGGACCACATACATCGGAATGTATCAATTCCAATAAGCCACTCGTTCACCCTACTTCTTGAATGGTGATTTGGTCATCTTTCTAGTTAAACAAGATTCACATGTTTCAATTGCTTCACCATCAAGTGAATCTAAAAGATTTTCTTGCTGGAATTTCTTTATGTGTTTCTCACTTATGTGACCAAGGTGATAGTGCCACAAAAGTGTCTTATTTGTATGATACATCTTGAGTCTCTTGTTACCGATATTCAATAGATGCTTATCCTCATCTAAATCAAGAAAATATAATCTATTTGAAATGATAACATTTCCATAAAATAGACCATCCTTCTTAATAACCATATGTGAGTTATCTATTACAAAAACAAAAGCCTTCTACATCCAAGCATGATATAGAAATAATGTTTCAAAATACAGAAGGAACATGATAAGCATCCTTTAAACTTAAACATAAACCACTAGATAGGTGAAGATTAATGGTGCCAACAACGACCGTAGGGATACTTGCACCATTTCCAATTTTCAACATAACTTCTCCTTTCGAGAGAGGTCTCATATCCCTTAGTACCTGCACATTAGAGACTAAGTGAGCATATGATCCAGTATCCATTACCCAATCTTGGATAGTTGTGGCTAAATTTAAATTTAGTTCAATAGCAAGTATACATTTAGGGTGCTTGCATTCAACCTTGCCTTCATCCAAGTCACGCTTATACTTGGGGCAATTCATTTTGAAATGTCCCTTCTCGTGGCAATAGAAGCACTCTGTGTCAAAGTTAAGAGCATTTCCTTTTGTGCTTCCCTTAGAGGTGCTCGCAAGGACATATTTCTCCTTTATCTTTTCCATGTCAACCTCAACAGTCTTGAGCACATTGTGAAGCTCATTCAATGTCATCTTCTTTTCACGCATGTGATAATGCATGATAAAATCCTTGTAGGAATATGGAAGAGACCCAAGAATGATATCTTCAGCAATGTCCTTGGGTATTGAAGAATTAAATTTCTCCAATTTCTCTAGATAACCCTGTACTTTGAGAAAGTGCATTGAGACATATTCACCCTCCATCATCTTGCACCTTGTGAATGCGATGGTGGTTTTATAGCGCTCCTTGCAAGCACTATCAGTGAAAATATTCTTTAGTTGTGCGACAATTTCCTTGGCTGGAGTATCAAGGAACTTTCTTTACAACTGATCGCCAATACTGGCCAAGATCAGTGTCTGTACAACTCGTTGCTAATCTTTCCATTTCTTTTGTTCCTCCTTTTCTGCATCAATTGGCTTGACTTTCTCTTTCTCTTCTAGGAAACTGCCATCCATAATGTGTGAAAGATCCTTTAAGCACAACACAATGTTCAGTTTGAGGATCCAATCAGAATAGTTTGACCCATCATTAGCAAGGGGATGTTTTTCGACCATAGAACGCAAAAAATTAGGAAGTGTAGACATAATTACAAAATTAATTTAAGGATATGTCAGTGTTCATGTATTTAAAATTTGTACTAATAAAAATTAAAGTTTGTACATTTTGCTAGTTACATAAGACCCTTTTCAAATAAATAGACTCATCTAAAATATTTGTTCAGGTAGGTATCATTTACCAATCATAACCTTTAAGTAAAACTTAATTTTATGACTCTTGTCGTTTTCATTCAGAAAGAATAATCCAATTTCTTAATAAAACTATCTTTCCCAAAACCCAAGCTTAGATCTTGGTGGTTTGTATAAAAAACTCATTTTATTGGTCAACAAGCATGAATAAGTCATTCTCCAATGCAATCTATGCATTCTTACCATCCATCACATCACGATGAACATGATGATGAGAATGTACTTCCAATAGCTACCCCACATAGGAGTCCTCCTCTATTTGATGAATCATTTGTGGTAAGATTTAAAGTTTATGTAGATAATCTATTATTTTTATTTTTTATTATATATAACACTTAAAGTTTTTATAGAATATGAAATGTTTGTTGAAATATCCTTCATCAACGGACTTTGTTGCTATTGGAATGGTACAACAATTGAGTGATGATCGAATGATTCATAATCAATATTTGCCAAATCATTAGTGAATAGTAATTGATCAATCATTGCTCTATGATTTTCCACTACCTGTGCATTCTGATGCTACCACAATTCAAGAGGCAGTTGGACAATATATGGCTTGACTGTCGATTCAAGTTGTGATAAATTTTGATGTGGTACTATTTTTTTACTTAAGATAACACTTTTTTTACTATTATTATATTATTATTCTTTTATTGTTACTAACATACATAATACTTCTTTTTTAGTCTATTATACCAGAATTAGTAAGTGCTGCATATTTAAGATATACAAAGCAAGTATCTCGTGGTAAATCTATATCTAGTGGTCAATGATCACGCACTAAGTCATTCAAGAAGAAGCCATGAAAAAAGTATAGTTATGATTATGCTTTAAACTTCAACAGAAATCTTGGCGCTTTGATGACTATTATTGCGAGAGCATCTAGCATAAATGATGGATGGACTGTGCCACTTCCTATAGATATTTCTGGTGAAGACCTCAGCCAAACTTATATATAAATCGAGTACATATTGCAATTATTTGAATATCAAATGATCGATTTAAGTATAATTCAAGTGTGGACAAGGTGAGTCCTCAATCTATTTATTTTTCTTTCATTTATAGGGCATGTTATTATCGACTTCAACATAATCACTCATCATATTTAGCAATGTTATATGATTCTTCATTTGTCAATCAATATCAAGAAAAGGATGTTAGCATTAGAGCTAAACAATTATATGATAGGGCATTAACGCTTAATAGAAATTAGAAGTTGATAATTCCTTGGTCACTAAAGTTTGAACAAGGCCAAGATCATTGGATGTTGGTAATCCATGATCTGATGGCAATCATGTTTGGTACTGTGACTTAGCTTCCATAGAATTGAGTAAAGATACAAAAGCAGTTGTTGAAATGTACGTAAGAGTTATAGTTAGCTATTTTTCTTCTATTGTTCTTTGTAATATTTAATAAAAAAATAATTGTTTTAAACTTTGATAGGGCATGGAAGCTGTGGAACAAGAGTATGGGCATTGCCCTTAAATAATCTCATAAGCTTATATGGGACAAAGTTATGGTATTCACAAGCGAATATTAATAATTTTATTAATTTTACTATTGAATAATAAAGATGTTCGAATATGAAAAATCATGTACACTTGTTTTTTGTAGGTTCTACAACAAAATGATGGAGTCATGTGTGGTTACTATGTCATGAAGTTTATTAACGAAATCATCACAAATATTAAAATTCCAATTGAAGATGTGGTAATCTCTTTTACCAATATACATTTTTAACATATATGAGTTATTTTTTGTGAATTCATGAAATTACATTCTTATTTTGAATTTAAATACATGTAGTTCTTTGGTTGGAACAAGACGGACTATGACCCACAAATTTTTGATGATTTACGAGAGAAATGGGCAAAACACATAATTCAAATTATATCATCATAAGAAGAATGAGGAGAAGATTCTGATGACCTTGAATAGCATATGACAACATCATGGTAATTTTTATAATGTTTTAATTTCTCTATTCCTGTGTCTGAAGTTTGGGTACCTTGTTTGATGGATGTTTATATGTACTCATGTATTTAAGGGAATGAATTGTTTTATGGACCTATTTTTTGCCCAAACTTCATCTCATTTCTCTTGCCTAGTTCCCTGGTATGACAACATCATGGTAGTCACAGGCTAGCGAAGTATAGGAAAACCACCAAGAACCATCATATCTTCAAGAGTAATTATTTTTTCACCCCAAAGAAATACAAAAGTATTAGTTTATGGGCACCAAAACTCAACCAACCCAAGTAACAAATCGGAGTTACACTTGACTTCATATTTAGAGCTCATTATAGCATTAAAAATACCAGCTTGATTCCAGATAACTTCATATTTATAAACAAAATATTAGTACAATGCTAATATGATTTCGAAGGGATGGGGTTATTTTTATATCACTCTGGTGTCAATGTGGTAATCTCTTTTACTAATATTTTAACATGTATAAGTTATTTTTTTGTGAATTCATGATATTACATTCTTATTTTGAATTTAATTACATATATATATTTCTTTGGTTAGAACAAGTCGGGCAATGAGGGTTATTATTATATCACTCTAGTGTCGATGTGGTAATCTCTTTTACTAATCTTTTAACATATATAAGTTATTTTTTGTGAATTCATGATATTACATTATTATTTTGAATTTAATTACATATAGTTCTTTGGTTGGAACAAGTCGGGCAAAAGGGGTTATTATTATATCACTCTGGTGTGGATATAGTAATCTCTTTTACTAATCTTTTAACATATATAAGTTTTTTGGTGAATTCATGATATTACATTCTTATTTTGAATTAAATTACATATAGTTCTTTGGTTGAAACATGTCGGATATGCAAATTTTTGATGCTTTATAAGCAGAATGGACAGAACACATGGTTCAAATTATAACATCACAAGAAGAATCAAGAGAAGAATCTGATGATCTTAAATAACATAGGACAACAACATGGTAATTTTTATAATGTTTTAATTTCTCTATTCTTGTGTCTCTAATCTTCGGGATGCTTGTTTGATGGATGTTTATGTGCTCATGTATTTAGGGGAATGAATTGTTATATGAACCAACTATTTTTTTCCGAAACTCCATCTCATCTCTCTTACCTAGTTTCCTGGTTACTATGCTGGTAATTCTAAGCAAACCAAGCTTTCTCTCCTTGAAATAAAATGAAAATATCATAAAATCTATGACAAAAGAGACATCATTTTATTTTTAATTTAATTTAAATTATATATATATATATATATATATATTGTATATAAATTATTTTTTGGTAATAAATTTAATTTTTAAGTAGTATATTATATTTAATTTTTCAATTATTTGTATTATTTAAACATTGTTAAACAAATTTTGGTTTTTTTCTCCTATTATATGATCGAATACAGGTTCTTAGTAAAATAGAAAATGAGTAAAATATGTAAAAAAAAAAAATTTAAAGTCAGTTCAATGCGTGAACCAACTTTAAATTTTAAGTCTTTCCATTTAAAGTCGGTTTTGTAGTAGTGGATTTCAAAGAGAAATAAATGCATAATTTGTCTTTACTTGTTCTTCATAATAGTGCTTCAATCTCTGACCGTTAACTTTGAATATATTCATTGCCTTGTCCTTTAAGTCTATTGCTCCAAAAGTGGAAACTTTGTCAATTGTATAAGGACTTGTCCATCTTGATCTTAACTTACTTGGGAAGAGTTTTAGTCTTGAATTGAAGAGTAAAACATGTTGTCCTGGAGTAAACTCAAGCCTAAGAATCTATTCATCATAACACTTCTTTGTGCGTTCTTTGTAGATCTTTGCATTTTCATGAGCATCGTTCTGGAACTTATTCATCTCATTCAATTGAAGAAGTCACTTTTCCCTTATTGCCTTCAAATCAAAATTTAACTTCTTTATAGCCCAATAAGTTTTATGTTCTAACTCAACAAGGAGATGACAGGCTTCAATACCATGTCTTATATTGCTACACAAACCACAATGTTCATTGTTAGTGTTGGTTTATGTAGTAGTAAGGGAAAATTGCTTGGTCAATTGAACAAGTTGTTGTTGAACTTCATTACTAGAATCGATTTCATAAACTCCAACTCTTCTCACTCGTAAGCTTTTCTACTGGGAATTTTCACCCAACATCTCAAAGAGATTGTACATCTTTGAGGTTGTCTTCTCTCCCATAGCTTCTTCAGCAATGTTGTTGACAATGAATTGGCATTACTGTGTAAGTCCATCATAAAAGAATTGGTTCTGCAACTGTAGGGGAAGCTATAATGGAGGCATTGAGTGAGGAACAGTTTGAACCCATCCCAGGCTTCATAGAATGGTTCTCCTTCCATTTGAGAGAAAGTGGCAATATTTGCTCCCAAGTCATTAGAGAACTGGAAGGAATAACATCAACCAAGCTTTGGTATTGTCCTTCAAAGTGTAGGGGAAACACCTCATTCTAAGCTGATCCTCATTTAGAATATCGAGGGGAAAGTTTGGACTGTGGCATAGAAGTCCCTAATAAAAGAAATAGAATCTTCATTAAGCAGCCTATAGAATGAAGGAAGCATGGAAAAATGAATGTTTTTCAAGTCATAATTTTAAGCAACCTCACCCAAATAGATAGAGGTAGTTGCCATGCCAATTACTGGTCGTGTAAACTCCTTCATGGTGGTTTCCCTAACATGTGGGTTTTATCCCATTTCTATTGGTTATGGTAGAGGATTAAGGGTTGGTTTTGTATTTAGCTCAAAAATAGGCTGATGGTTAGAATCCAACCTTGTGGACAATTTATGAATATTATTTACATATGGTGTAAGAGGGTTTCCTAAGAATTTTCTACCGTACATAGACTAGTGAAAGCGTAAATTTAAAAGACCTGTCAAAGGAAAAGAATAATAAAATAACTATACAAAAATTTAGAGAAAATAAAAAAATACTAAACAAACAAGTTAAGTTAACCTCTAAGTTAAATAACATAATTAGTATTAACCAAGAACGCTCCAAGGAAAGAATGGTGGGACAAACCTTCCTTAAAAACCATCATCTTAGATAGAGCAACGTTCCCAAGAAAGGCTAGTGGCACAAAGACTTCTAAGAACTAGTCTCATAGATAGAGCTCCCTTAGATATTTACTTTTCATGCTAATAAAAACTTTCGCAAGTACACGAATCATTTTATAGAAAATGACAAGTATACTCCCAAGGCCGATCTAAGAAATATATGTGGTTTTTAATTTATTATTCAAAATCTTAAAAATGAAATTAAATCCTAAATATTTTGTCATGATATTTTGGTTTTGTGTTCTAATCTATGACATAATACAAATAAACATAGATATTCTTCAATAAACAATAATACAAATTTTTATCATTCATAACAATAGAGTACTTATAGATTTAATAATTATGTTAATTATGCTTACTCATATTATTTAGGTTATTAAATATATAAATTAATATTTGTTGATTTTCTCTTTTTGGTATGCAAGTGTCCTTAGGTAGGATCCAAATTCTTTTGTTGATTATTAATTAACTAATATCCTTAGGTGAGACCTATTAATTAATTAAGTATTAAATTTAAGTTTTATTTCTAAGAAAATATCAAACCATCTAATTACAACTTTAAGCGAAGTTAGTTAATTAGACTTTATTTAAAGTGCCCAAATTAAACTTAAGAGTTTAATTATCTGAGTACTAAATTTTAAGTTTTAAAACCATTATCAAAAATATGTCGTCAATATATTTTTGAATAATAGTTTTTATAAAAAAAATTAAAATAGAGCTTCATTCTAACTACTAGGTGATTGTACCAATAAATAAAGAAGCACTACTCTAAATCAGATAATTAAACTTTATAATCTAATTTTTAGATTTAAGTTTGTAATGAAAAATAATATATTTCTCTTTAACATCTTTAATATAAGATCTTGAATAAAAACGAAATCAATTTATTTTATAGAAATGTTTTACCTATTTAATATTTCTCAAGCATAAAAACATTATTATTATATCATATTTACAAACAGACAGTCATGTTAAATTCAATCATAGACAAATTAAACATAACATAAAAGAATAAAACATAAAATATAATTATAAAGAATTCATTTCAAAATTATTCCTCAAAAGAATCCTTATAGAACTTTGATGCTAATTTTGTTGCTGGAAAACCTCTAAACGGATTTGCATTTCCTTTTATTGAATCAAAAACTAAAAATTTATAAAAACATAGCTAGTTATTATTTAAAAAAGAAGAACTTTAAAAACTAAAAACTAAGAAAACTTTCTAGAGTGAGAAAGCTAGAGAGAGAAAGAGCTAAGAAAATTGTTTGTTTTACAATGGGGGAGAGGGTTCTTTTATAGGTGAGGAAAAGGCCAAAAAAGGTGAGAAAATATTTCAAAAATTGATTTTGGATGCGTTTGAATAGGCTAGCACGCGTGTAGGGAGCAAATATTGTGGTAGATGGGCAAAACTTGTGGTAGATAGGTGTTTAGCGCGTGCGGGATACGACTTGGGTGTGTGCTGATGTGCGTAAAAATCGGTGCAACATGCGCTGGGCATGTGCCGGTTGCTTGCGGACCTCTGTTGGGCATGTGTTGTTGGCTGCGTGTAGGATTTCAGCCTTTTTTTTTTACATTTTTTACTGTTTTGACCCATTTTGTCCAATTTTTTCATCTTTTTAACTTTTCCTCAGTTCTTTTCTCAACATATTTATGATGTATTACCTCTAGTATTTTTCTTCGAGTCTTTAAGTTATTTTTGAATGAAAATACCTAAAAAATAATAAAAATACCCGTGATTTTGAAAAGATAAATTTATATAAAAATATGATAAATCATATAAATATAAATCTATTTTATCAATTAAAATACATTAAATCATGATAATTTTAGTGTTTTTTAAGCATTCATAACCACAGTATGATTCAATAGGAGCCGAGGCATGATACCCATTGGATCAGTTGGAATTCAAACAGAACCATGCGCACCATGGTAGAGGAAAAAAGGCATCACGACCAGACTCTTTCTAACATCAATCAACTTACCAACCTCTAGACCCCATTGTGGCATGGATTATTAGATGCCTTGGCCTACGTAGATTAGTTTGTAATTTTCTCATATATATTAATGGTCGCCAACTGAAAAGAAGATTACATCACAATTTTTATACATTTGATTTAATATCTAAGTTGAGAGCTCTAATACTCTTTGGTCTTTTATAAACCCACTTATCAAGAAATTTGCAAACCTTGTCGCATCCTATCATTTTCGCATTATTGGTGAGTCAAGGTGAATGCTTTAATATGAATATTAGTTTTCTATGATCTATTTCAATTTCATTATTGGATCTTTGGCTGTGTCTCTTGTGGTTCTCAATCATATAGCATTTGTGGGTTTCAAGAACCGTGTTTTTGGGTTCGCATCAAATTGAGCTTTTACATTGTTTGTTTGATGTCTTAAACATTTTCATGGATTATTATAAAATTAGTTCTTTTCATTATTTGTGTTTCATACTTGGATGTTGAAATTGAGATAAACCCAAAATTGATGTATAAGAATCAAATAGTGGAGACTACCTTATGAGATAATTTTGAACCTATAAGCGTTTTACTTTAAGTGATGATTTCTTTTCTACTCTTTTAAATATTTTCTTATTATTTTAAATTGCTAAATGATCTTTACAAGTTTTGCATTGAACATTAGGATTTTAAATATCTGATAAAACATCGTGTATTTATTTTCATTGCTTAGATTAAATGATTTGAGTAGAAATTGAAAATGTGTACCTTTTTCATTCATGCTTGACTCTTAGTAAAAAAGAAGAAAGATATATATGGGGTTTCCATAAAACAAAAAAAGCCAAAAAGGCTACTTCCCAAGCACATATATGTATTGATCGCCACACAAATTGTGTGTGCAATGAATACGCAAATATACGTATCGTAACAAGTAATATAATGATAAGAAAAGATTATTCCTACGAAAATTATTTTATTATAAACTAATTTTTAAAATTAAAAAAAATCAATTTTTTTGTGTTTTTATATTTTAAGAAAGAAAAATTAAAATAACTCAAAGTAAATAGTAATAATTAATTAAATCATATTTGATAACTAAAAAGATATATGAGAAAATATCTAAGAATACTTAATCCTCCAATTTTCTAAACACGTGAATCGCTAAAATCCCTCCAATATAATTATCAATTAATTACATGATCAATTGAATCTAACCTAACATGTATTCTTCTCTTAAGTAATCTACAAATCATATAGTAATTAATTTAATCACACTCTCATGCCAATTAAATTGCATACTGTAAATTAATTAATCAATTATGGATCATATACAAAAGAATCATGCATCTCTATCTAGAAATTATGCATGTAATTTAATCAAGACAAAAATTTAATAATTCTATCAAATCTATTTATAATTACCTCTATAGATAAATTGTTGACCAAACAATTAATAGCATACAAATAAGATTAAATAATATAATTAAATTAAAGTTATAATTGGGGTAAAATATTAAATTATCACATGGTGAAAATTGAGTTCATAAGATTCCTATATTAATAAATTAACTACACATAATTGTGTCCATAAAACTCATATTTTTTCATAAAGGAAAACATAAAAATTGATAAAGAAAAGAGTAGAAAACAAAATACAATCAATCTCTTAAATTGTAGAATTAATCTCCTCTTGAATCACCACCAAAATTGTATCTCCTCTTTAATTTTTCTCTTTTTTTAGCTCCAAATATTGATCAAAATTATGCTAATGGAGGCCACTTAGGGCTTATTGAGTGATTAAGAGCTTAAATATTACTTAGGTGCTATCTGGACCGTCAGATCAACTTTAGATCAAGAGCTACAATCAAAATAAGTAAAACTGATAGTGCTAGCCAAACACAACATGTCACGTGGCAGGGGAAATTCATTGGGCAAATCAGAGAGTGATGCGTAGTAGGGGAGATTGGTTAGAGTCAACGCTCATTGAGTCAGCACCACGTGGCATGACGTGATTCATGGAAACAGATGGTGTGGCACACTGGTGGAAAGCGATGAGTAATCAAATGATGACATATGGTAGAGAAGTTTGACCCACTCTGAACTCGGATTGAACATCATGCTGACACGTGGCACACGTTTCATCCTCCTTACACGTGGTGTAGCGTGATTTGCTCTTCATGCTTACATGGCATCTACGTGGCTTGCCCAATCAGCTCCCATGCTTGCGTGGTAGGCCACGTGACAACTCTTGATTGATCCTGTGTTAAAAATTCATAAAAAATCCCAAAAAATTCCAAAAATTATATTTTCACTAAAAAATTTATATTTTAATATTTTTATCTCTAAAAATACTATTTATTCAATAAAAAAAGTAAAATATTAAGTAAAAAAGTACACTAATGACTCTACATTTATAGAGTCATCATGTATATGGGTCTATTATCTAAAAAAAGAAGAAAAAAAAAAGAAAAAGAAAGAGAAAAACAAATAGTCTAATTATATACTATAACCTTAAATTCTTCAAATTAGTGACGTGGCTATTATAAAAAATAGTAGGAATAATCCTCTTGAAAACAATGCATTTTCATTCATCTTAAGGCACCAATTTGATTTTTCTGCTTGATGATTTGGATTAAAGCATGACATTAATAACGTGATATCTTTATAAATCCTAGCATTTGAGTCTTTTCATGAGATTAATGTTATTTTTATTTGAACCTTTCTTATTTATCATATGTGAACTTTTTTGCTTTATTATTTACAAAACTTGTGGTCACATATACCTTGTTGAGTGCTTAAACCTATAGGATCAATGTAATATTGAGAACATATCCTGTGAGGATTACAATCGAAGCAAATCAGATTCCTAACACTAGGATTTGGTGAGTCAATGTTGATATGTTCTAGTAATGAGACATGAATTTATGATGTGTAATTGGTTTGAATAATAAATTATGAATCTTTAGGATGTTTAATTAACTTGTGCTTGAGATTTTGATTATGAACTAAAAAGAAACTAAAGTATGAGAATTTTTGTTGATTTTAATTTTAATTTTTTCATGTGAATTATTTTTAGTTTTAATTTTTGCATTTTATAATGTTTGTGGGTATCATTATCGAAAGCACTTATGAGATTTAAACTCGTCTTATAGGACCACCTAGGGGTTTAAAGGTTTATTACATACACTAAATACAATGATGTCAATCTATGAAAATAATTTAGGTTAATATAATTTAGTTTATGTATTTTTGTTTTAAGTTTTAAATCACATTACTTGTTAAAAGATAGTAAGAAGTTGGTTAGGAAACACTCTTATTTTGTGATTTTATTGTGCTTAATTGTAATAAATAGATTTGATTATAGTATGCTTATATTATTATTTATACAAATCTATTCATTTGAAATCATGGGTATATTTTGTTGTATTTCATGTATTTTTTGCTTCAAAATAGATAAATTTGTAAATATATGAAGAACAAGAGCACTTATTTTACACCCTAGAAGCTTTAAAATATTATGGCATGTAAGCCTTACATCAAGAATTAATCAATTTGTAAGGTGTACAAGGAAAATTTCATGATAAACAAAGTGTGCCACGTGCGAATAAATTAGTGTGACGCAATGCACACGTTTTAGAATGAATTACTAAGCACGTTGATTTTTTGTGCCACGACGAGACCCTTTCATATTGATTTTGTGTGAACCAATTGAATTCTACGCTGCGACGAAAAAAACGTTATGCCATAATACGTAACGCTGATTTTCACTCTGAAGCTTTTTGTACATGATTTTTCTTATAAATAAACATTATGTTCATTAGGTTTGACATATAAAAATATATAGTTTTACATTACAAACAGTAGTCATTAGCTTTATATTTTCTTAATATAGTTTTATTTTCATACACAATAAATTAGATTCATAGAAGATCAAGAATAGATTTTTGGGAGGTTTTTTGGATTAAAAAATACAAAAGATATTTGAATATTCAAGAATGTCTTAAAGATCAAGATCACAATTTCGAAGTAAGATACCACATCCATCTTTAATTGGTATTTAGATATGATTTATAATAATTTTATATTTAGATTAATCTTTTTGTATTTCTTAATTATTTGAATGTTATTTTTAAAATCATTCATCATGAAATTTAATATGAACATGTTTAATTGATTTTTAACAATGAGAATTTAGTTATGTTGTCATGTTTGTGTAGATTTATTTAAATAAAATTTTTAAAATAAAATAAATAAAAATTATTTTTTATTCAAGATTCGTTACAAGATTTATTTATAATTTATTTATTTTTTAAAATAGATTTAAAAGAATAGAATTAGGTTTTAAAAATGCTATCTAGATCTAATTTAGACAACTTCAATAAATACTTAAATTAATGATTCTGTCAAAAATATTGATTTTTAAATTATTTGATCTTTTTTTAAGAATAATACATAATTTAATCTATCAGTAATCTCTACTAAAAGATTTTAATTAATTTGATTAATAAAGAAAATAATCACTATCAAAAACTTTTTTATAAAAATAAATAATCTAAATTTATATTTTAGTTAACCTAAATATTCTAAACAAACATGGTTAATTAATTAAATATTCATATAAATTATCCATTAAGTATTAATTTTATATATGTATTGATTTGTTTAAAACGAATACATATTTTAAGTATTTTTAATTATTTTTTATTTGTTTAGGATTTTCAAAACTCAATTTGATAGCATATTTAGATTTTATTTAATATTTATTTAAGATTTTAAGAATATTTACAAATTATCTAAAATCATTAAATTTTTCTTACTATTTTCTTTTAGAATATACTTATTATTTATTACCTTTTTTGATGTATAATTTTGATATGAATTGTGATTGCAATTACGAGGGCTTCGAAAATTTTAAATTTGGGGCAAGATTATTGGTGGTCGGTAGTTGATATTTAAGTTTTTTTTTTTTTCGTTCTTCTTCGATATTTTAGTTTTAGAAGAGGAATGTTTTACGAAACAAGGGAACAAAGCGTTTCAATTTTAATATTTGGTCTTAACCTACCACACGGTACGGTGACTAAAACCCTCAAATTCTCAGACTATACTCCCTATTTGTAGAAGAAATTTTCTACTAAACCCTAGCTCCCATGACGACGCTTTTTCCTCTGCATTGAGCTACTCCTAAGGTTAGTTATGATTTAGGGTTTCTGATTTTTCTAAAGTCAGTTATTTATTTTTGCACCAAATCCACGATCTTTTTAAATTTTTTTTTATTTCTGGCAGTAATTTATGGAGCAAAACTGAGCTCGAATGCCAAAGCTACAATCGGAGTGACAAATTCTTATCGCGTTCAATTTCGCTAAATGCATTCGAAGCGATCTAGGCAGAGCGATGGGGCAGATTCGAAGGTGTCGCCTGTTCGAACAAGTGACAGGCTCAGGAGGAGGCCTAGTAATCCTTACGGACGCCATTTCGTTTATTACACACAATCGAGCTTCTACAACTCTAACAAGAAGAAGTCTAAGAACAGGGCTGCTGCTTCTCACATTGCCAAATTCATTGAGTCTAAGGCAATCAAAAAGGTCAAAAATAGAACTAACAAAGTGAGTTCTTTCAGTTTCATAGGTTCTTATTTTTATCGACGATTTTTGTTATTAGCATTTTCGATTGGACTAGTTAGGTGGAAAGCTTTGCATTCGGGTCCGTCATTTGGGTTCTCTTGGTTTGTTTAGATGGTGACTGAATACTGGGATAAAATCAACTTTAGGATGCTGTTTAGAAGTATTGGGCTTGATGATTTGCAATGTGGATCACTTTTGAACGTCGTCACTTTGTTATTATTGTAATTTTTATTTACTCTTTTTCTGTGAGGGTGGGGCTTTAATAGTTTGGCTATAAGCTCAGATTTCTTCAAGTTTTTGTCTCTTTCCTTTCCATGGGGGCCATGGGTATAGTTATGCTCACGTTTTGACTCTATCTAAAGATAAATACTCTTCAATGCAGTATTTTTTATGAATTTATCCTTGCTTATTTTGTTCAAATAGTTTGATGTTTTAACATTGAGCCTCTTTTTTTTTTCCGGAGAGGATGTGGTTTCTATTTTTCATTTGGCGCAAATTATACCATTTTCTTAGGTGAATATAGAAAAATCCTGACTCTTTTTTACTCCGCATTCTTGATGAGGATTGTTGTGCATGGCTAGTTGTATTTCTCTTCTAGACGTGCTAATCTCTAATAATATTTTGACAATAGTTGGACAATTTTGAGATGTAGGTTGGTGTAATTTTCAAGCATATGTTTTGTTTTTTTGGCTTCAATCCTTTATTCATGTTTGAAATGTTTGCTTCTAATAGAATTTCTCTGTTGAAACTGCTTCGACCATAACATGTATTCTGTTTTTGCTATCTATTTTTTATTTCATGTTAAGAATCTTGAGCTTCTCATATGTTTTTCTCTACTTTCATATTTAGGAAGGAGATGCAACAAACCTTCGGCGATCATCCAGAAAGCGAAGGGCTGTAGTTCATGAAGATTTTATGGAAAGTTCTGGCTACGAAAGTGAAGACCTAATGGTAAGGTTTTACCCACTCCTAAGCATGTTATTTTTATGTTGATATATTATGTTTCATCATTTTGATGAAGCTTGGAAGATGTTAAAGTAACAAAGAATAATTTTGTATAGGACTGAAGTAAGGTTATTTTGTTTCAGAAACCCACTCGTCAATCTTCTAGGAATCGGATAGATAACAATGCCAGTCAAGGTGAATTATCATATCCCAAGCTTAAGAAGAATATAGAGAAGCGACCAACACCTCGACGTGAAGGGTTGAGGCCTCGTCGTTCAAAGGGAGTTGCAAGAGAACAATTGAATTTGGATACTTTGGAAGAGAAAGTTGGGCAAGATGAAGCTGAAAATGGAAATGATATTGAAGATAATGATGTAGATGATGGTCAAAATGAGGGTGAAGGTGAGGGTGATGATGAGGGTGAAGGCGAGGATGAGGGTGATGATGAGGGTGAAGGCGAGGATGAGGGTGAGGGAGATGGTGATGATGATGATGATGATGATGATGGAGAGGAAGATGGTGATGACGAAGAGGGTGAAGAAGAACAGGACGGAAGGAGGCGATATGATCTTCGCAATCGCGCAGATGTACGTAGATTATCCATGGACGAAGGAAAGCCGAGGCCTAGATCCCCTCGAAGAATATTACACCAAGGGATGGGTACTAAGGTTGGTAGAGATGTGAGGAAGAGCGGATCACGAGTCCACAAGCGCCATCGCTTTACAAGAACTGAGGATTCTGATGACTCCCTTCTTGTAGATGAACTGGACCAAGGTCCTGCTATTCCATGGGCACGGAGTGGGAGCAGATCTGGACCGCCTTGGCTCCTCGGAGGACTAGACATGCACGGGACAACAGCGTGGGGATTGAATGTTGCTGCATCTGGTTGGGGACATCAGAGTGATGCTTTTGCTACCTTAACTTCCGGTATTCAGACTGCTGGGCCAAGCTCAAAAGGAGGGGCTGATATTCAGCCTTTGCAGGTAGATGAGAGTGTCAGTTTTGATGATATAGGCGGGCTTTCTAAATATATCAATGCGTTGAAGGAAATGGTGTTCTTTCCCCTACTTTATCCAGATTTCTTTGCGAGTTATCATATCACCCCGCCAAGAGGGGTGTTATTATGTGGTCCCCCTGGGACTGGTAAGACATTGATTGCCAGGGCATTAGCATGTGCTGCATCAAAGGCTGGCCAGAAAGTAAGCTTTTACATGCGCAAGGGTGCTGATGTTTTGAGTAAATGGGTTGGTGAGGCTGAAAGACAACTGAAGCTACTTTTTGAGGAGGCACAAAGGAATCAACCTTCTATCATCTTCTTCGATGAAATAGATGGTCTTGCACCTGTGAGGTCCAGCAAGCAAGAGCAAATTCACAATTCCATTGTGTCCACTTTGCTTGCTCTAATGGATGGTCTTGATTCTCGTGGGCAGGTGGTTTTGATTGGAGCAACCAACCGTATTGATGCAATTGATGGAGCATTGCGCCGTCCTGGACGATTTGATCGGGAGTTCAACTTCCCTTTGCCTGGTTATGAGGCAAGGGCTGAAATACTGGACATTCATACTCGCAAGTGGAAGCATCCTCCTGCAGAAGAGCTAAAACTGGAACTTGCTGCTAGTTGTGTAGGATATTGCGGTGCTGATCTGAAGGCACTATGCACTGAAGCTGCTATTCGTGCTTTCCGAGAGAAATATCCTCAAGTTTACACTAGTGATGACAAATTTCTCATAGATGTGGATTCAGTAAATGTTGAAAAGTATCACTTTATTGAAGCCATGTCAACTATTACTCCTGCTGCTCACAGAGGTGCTGTTGTGCATTCTAGGCCATTGTCATTGGCAGTTGCACCATGTCTGCATAGACACCTTGAAAAAGGCATGAGTTACATATGGGATGTTTTCTCTCCACTTTCAATGTCATCAGAATTGTCCAAGCTTTCTTTACTCTCCTATGCTTCAGCAATTCCTTTAGTATATAGGCCCCGGTTTCTTTTATGTGGTGGTGAAGGTTCTGGACTGGTAAATATCTTGAACCGTTTAAAAATGTTAATTTTTCATTCTTGTGTCACAACTAGAATACTTACTGCTTTAGTTTACAGGATCATCTTGGACCAGCAATTTTACATGAACTAGAGAAATTCCCTGTTCATTCTCTTGGGCTTTCATCTCTCCTCTCTGATCCTAGTGCTAAGATGCCAGAGGAGGCATTGGTTCATATATTTGGTGAGGCAAGAAGAACAACACCATCTATACTCTATTTGCCTCAGTTCAATCTTTGGTGGGACACAGTGAGTTCATACATTTTTCACATTTTTTAAATCCAACACTTGTTAATGAATCATGCTCTCTTAGTGTGGATTTTTTCTTAGAATTTTTGTTAATGCTGTACAATATTATATAAGTTGACTTCTTGTCAAACATGTACTATCTGATTTGCAAAAGTAATTCAGGCGCATGAGCAGCTCAGGGCTGTTCTCTTAACTTTGCTGGAAGAGTTGCCTTCCGACATGCCCATATTGTTGCTAGGAACATCCTCAGTACCTCTTGCTGAAGTTGATCCCATGGCTGATGCAATATTTCCTCATCGTTCTGTGTATGTTCTATTTTATTTTCATTTTTAGCAATCAATAGTACTGTGATTTCAGCACAGTTTTGATCGATGGTAAAAGTTATCTTGGTGGTGCCTTCTTTTATCCATCTGAAGTTGATTTACAAAGAAACTTGAATGAATTTTCAGATGGAAGTGTTTCATGCTAATATAATATTGCCTAGAACATTATGTTCTTTAATAGTTCGAGTTGTAATTATTATTTTAAATTTGAATTTTGGTCTTTCTAGGAAGCATTTGTAAAGGATTCCTTCATTCATGTTCCCCACCGTGACTTTGCATTTATTGATTTTATTCTTTTACCGTCAGCTACCATTTAGGCAAACCATCATCAGAAGATAGATCATCGTATTTTGACCATTTGCTTGAGGCTGCCTTGTCAATCTTGGTGGAAGGGATGACAAAGAAACCCCTGGAATCAAAGCCTCTCCCAGAACTTCCCAGGGCTCCGAAGGTGGCAGCAGGCCCAAAGGTATCTGAGTTAAAAGCCAAGATAGAAGCTCAGCAGCATGCTTTGCGCCGCTTACGGATGTGCTTGAGAGATGTTTGCAACAGGTTATCTATCTGGTTGATTCATCATTGCACTCATTAACATTGGTATATTTTGATGGCTACATTGGCATTCTCTTGATTCTGTCATGAGGTTCTTTCAGAGTTACTTTAGCCAGCATGGAATTGAGATAAATATTTGGCTTTAAAGAACGTTCTTGTATAATACATATGCCAGGTGATAGAGTAGCTCACCGTGTTTCTCTCCTGCAGAATTCTATATGATAAGAGATTTAGCGTCTTTCACTATCCTGTTACGGATGAAGATGCTCCAAACTACCGATCCATAATCCAAAATCCTATGGACATGGCTACTCTACTTCAGCGTGTTGACACTGGGCAGTATATCACATGTTCAGCGTTCCTGCAAGATGTTGATCTCATAGTTTCCAATGCAAAAGTGTGTTCTTTGCTATGTTCATAGCTTTTCCTCCAATGAAAAGAATTGTTTTTTCCTCCATCATTTGTTTTATTACCACAACTACTACCACCATCATCAAACAAACCTTGATACATATTGGTGTTTCTTGGTTTGTTTTGTGTTTTTTAATCTTGTCTATTGGGCTTACTTAACTGTCATCCGGTTCTATTGAAATTGCTTCCTGTGTTCAGGTTTACAATGGAGATGATTATAATGGTGCAAGAATCGTGAGTAGAGCCTATGAGCTCCGAGATGCAGTAAGTCTGTTGTTTGGTTATCTTTTGGTGGTTAGCCCCTGGCATGATTCAAAATCATTTTTCTTCTACAGGTACATGGAATGTTGTCACAGATGGACCTTGCACTGGTAGCTTTCTGTGACAAGATTGCAGCTGAAGGTGGTCCTATGCACATTCCGGATGATTTAGGAGGATGCACTTTCCCATCAACCCCGGTTGTGCAGATGGGAACTGTTACGAGGGCCAGTGCTCGACTTCGTAATGTCCAGCCAGAGGTAAATCTGGATCAAAGTTATGAGGCACTAAAACGGTCCAAAAAGAATGTCGATGCTGCACATACAGGTACTCGGGCATTTCATATGTTCTTATTCTATTTGTATTTTCTCTTAGCTATAGCATGAGTAGATATAGGGTTGCCAATTTGTGCCATGGTAGATGACACACAATCTGAACATGATTAACATGATACGATTGACAACCCTAATAGACACCATTATATTTCAGTCTTAACTGCAGAAGATAGGCCACAACATCAAGATTCAATAATGTCGCAGCAATCTGAGGAACCCATAACAAATGAAATTAGTTTTCAGCAGCAAGAAATTGCTGATGTTGATGGCAATCAACATGAAATTTCTAGGGAGGTTTCGGGGCATACAGATGGGAGTGAATCACTTGATGTTGCAGTGTCAGATGGTGAGAATTCGAATCAATTAGAGTCTGTCAGACAACGCTTTGTTGAGCGATCTGAAACTTATGACCTTCCACAGCTTGAAAGACTTTATACGCGTATCATGAAGGGCATTTTTGAAATTAAAAAAAAAGGAACTAAAGAGGAACCCAAGACTGCAATTTTGAGATATTTGTTGAAATTTTTGGAGGATGAAGCCAACTTTTGATTCCAATATCCTTTCCCATCTAATATCTGACCCTCTCTTTGCGGGGAAAAGAAAGAAAGAAAAGAAATGTAAAATCGATAAGAAAAAGTTTCTCCTGAAAAGAAGAGGGGAAATGAGTAACTGATGTAAATTCGGTACCTATTTTAATGAAATTTAATTTCTCAAGTTTCAATCAAATAGTATCTTTGGCATGTCTTTTCTTATGTTTTCGTGGTTATTTTTTCTGAATTATTTGTCTAAAGCGATTTCAAGCCTTAAAATTAAAAGATCGGTAATTTGTTTTTTGTTTTAAAAAAATTAGGTGAAATCCATTAGGTTATAAAATATTTATAATATATTCACAATATGTACTTCCATATTATTGGGCGCAGTCATATATGAAAATTCAACATACGCATAAAACTTGTGTTATTTTCTCTCGTGGCTATGAAAATTTTATATGAAATTTGCTCAACTCAAATTTTTGATGTCTGATAAGATTTTCCACTAAATTAGCAAGGGGCTAACATAGATTTTATTCTTGGCAATAAAATCTTTGACACTCGTGATCACAAATTTGTGATATAGGGTTTGTTTGGAACTGCATCTTTTCAGTTGAAACGGTCCAAAAAACCTCTAGAGGTCTTTGGTTATTTTCAAGAAAAATGCTTTTGAAAAGCACTAATGTTTTTAGAAGAATAAATAATACTTATTTTTATGAGAAGTTTAAGATGTATGCTCTGTTATTAAAATAATTACTAGAGTATTATTCAAAATCATTTTCAATATTTTTATCCCAAATACTTAAATGTTTATCTTAAAATTATTTTTAACCAAACTATTTCATTTTAAATTATTTATCTTAAAATTAATTATCTTAAAACTACTTCTAAAAAAAAATGTATTCAAGCGGGTCAAGATATATTTTTGCAAATGGTTAAGATAATGTTGGGACATTACGGGCTGGCTATCCAGAAAAGCTAAAAGTTATTTATTCGATTGGTAGAATAACCAGAGGTCTAACTTTGGTTTTTATCTAGGAGATTTTATCTGGAGAGGACCTCGTTTGGGATGTCTTCTTATTTTTTGAAAAGAGACTATAGTTCCATTTTTTTTAGTTGAGTAGACTTAGTCTTGAAATCAATCTTGTCTATTTTTGTTAAGGGTAAACCTTTGGGATGTCTTGTAATTTTTTTTGATAACGTACTTTAGTGTCAATTTTTTTTTTATGAAGTATATTTAATCCAATAATTTTTAGATGAAATTAATCTAATATATATTCTTTTAAAAAATAATATTTTTTAAAGATAAAATATTATTTTTCTTAAAAGTAATTTCTTTTTTAACACATAAAGATTAAAAAAAACAAAAATAGAATTTTTAAAACTTGTAACTTTAAAAATAGTACCCCTTCTATTCAATTAATATATTTTCACTATTAAAAAAATGTTTATCACATCATATCACATTAAACTGTAATCATTTAGACGTCAATCTATTTAGACCCGACCCGTACAATGTTAAACGCCAATTAAACATGTTCAATGTTAAATGTCTTTAATTGGGTACCGTTTAATATTATTGGGTGTAATTTTTATTATAAATTTTAAGTGTATTATTTTTTATAATTTCCTAAAAATATATTTTCTTACACTTTTTGTTCCTAAAGAAAAAATAATTTCTTCTCTATTTCTCTTTATTAAAAAATATTATTTTTTCTATCTCATAGTTTATTTTACTGTTAAAATTAAAATTTATAATTCTTACATAAATGAATTAGAGGTACTATCACGTCCGAAAATATGGGTACATGAATTTCGAGAAGAGAATTATTTTTAAAAGAAAATTTCTTAAATAATCATGAAAAATCAATTATTTGTAAACAATTTAGATACCTATGGAGATTTCTTTTTTAAAAAAGCAAAGTTCATTATCAATTTATAAACTTAAATCGAAATATTTACAAAATAATTAAATATATCAAATCAAAATGGTCTCAACCTACTAAAATGTAAATTAAAATAACAAATCAAAATAAATAAGGTTTTAAGTCAAACTTTTTAATGTCTGAATCATCCGCGAATAGTCTATAAATCTTTACTGTAACTATCTTGATACTGCAGCTAAAAGGTGAGAAAAGAGTGGGGGTGAGCGCTCAGTATAGTAGTTTTGTCTAAAATAATATTATAACAAATGTTCATGATGCATGCCACATATAATAAAATTCATAAATAGAAATAATCATCATCATGGGTATATTTTTATTTTAAAAATTGGGTATACCTATACTTCCTTGCTTCCAAAATCGAGAGAGTATATATTTCAAGTATTCCTAGCATGCTCATACGAGATAAAATATGCTATGCAAATAAAATCCAATGCATAATGTGCAACCTCCATATGTATTGGTCCACCTTCGACCCTATGTACGGTCATAATTGAAAGAGTCCACAACCCGGTTCACTATCAGAGTAAGGAGATACAGACTCTTAAAGGACTCATCCCTAACTCAAAAGAAAAGAATAATAAACAGATATACAAAACACACTATAGAAGCAATAAAATATAATCTTAGATAAACATATATCTTTCAATACATAGATAATGTTAAAAGAGAAAAGGATAGGTAAATAATCAAAAGCTTTCTAATTAGAATTTAAACTTTAGTATGTAATAACATGAACAATTCAAACTCAGATTATACTAGCACAACAATATAGCATACATAACATATGATATAATGAGGATAATCCACGTAAAAACCTTATTGATGTGGTAGCATTCTCAGGTTATTTATGGCCATCACTCGGTAGCAAACAATTCAATAAGCAATAAAACAATTACAACTCTAGTACAAATAAAACCACTAACAAAATTTCTAATAACTCAGCTCAATTCACACTATTCTATGCTCACAAAATGTATCACTATTATTGAAACACAATCAAGATAATAAGTAAAAATAGAATTCGAAATGATTAGAAATTTTGGCCCAATTTCAGTAGAATTTTTGAATTCAATGAACCAAAAAAGGGTATTTATAGAGCATTTCCAATGGCCAACTAACTTCACCATGGATCTCTCCAGCCACTTTTCCACAGCTATGTTGAGGGGTATGGCGAGGCCCTTGGCGAGCTGCCTTGTTAAGATGCCAAAAATTGTCGAGTAATTTTCATAAGATAACATGTTTTTTACACACCACAAGATCAGTTGTTTAGTATGCATGCTAGGCCATGAGTACCAATTTTTTGTTTATGTATGCATTACTGATTCATAATAACTAACCTTACACAGAGGAAGATAGAATACTTTGTAAACTAAATAGACACCATGTTTTGTACATGGGAAGCCAACACAAACATACGATGTCCAACAGGATTTACATTTTCCCTCTTTGGCTCTCTGTTTCAAAACATCACATAACTACTTACAAACAACATCAATCATGAGATGATCATAAATATTACCTAAAGATGTTTGTTCTCATGAACAAAACATCGACGCACACCTAAACCCAAAAAATGTACTTAAACAAAGTGCATCCATGTTGTGCGCTCCATCTAGCTTCTTGCATAAACTCATCCAACCTTTGTCACTCTGAGCATGAGGCAGCACCATTGCATATGGCACACTTGAAGCTCGATGAATTCAATTTACACCTTTAACCTACACACAAAAACCAAACACATACCCTCTGAATGTATCATATAGAAACATCGTGTAGTCTATCGATATACTATTGTGTTACCCCTACACAGGACACAGGTAAACACCCATAGGAAAATCACATGAAAAGTACAAAACTCCTCCTGAATTTATGTAACACTCCCCCTAAGTGTATGCAAGCCAGGTAATAAGATGTAGTGTAATCCTATACTAATCACCCATGCAACACACAACACAGCTTTAAATACATAGTTATGCACACAAAATTCTCACTCTTTTTGACATAAAAAGTATAAAAAAACCCTACATAAGGGAGAGAATGCATACAAATATGCAATAATCATAACATTCATGCAAGGTGGAAAATAAGATTAAAATAAATAAATAGGATCCAATCATGCAGAAATAGGGTCAAAAAACACAACATACTCATTCTCATTAATCAACGTATATCTACATGGTTATCACTCCATCGTGCATTCATGTAAGGGTATGACTAAATTTTTGATGACATGCTCTATGTGTGTTATGCCAAACTTATTTACTCTATACGCCATCAAGATAAGCTCATGTTAACGACACAATTAGAAATATAGACTCAAATAGTACCAAACTTCATAAGTCCACATTTAGGCCCTCTCTTCACTAATGTAAATGCCAACTTAGATGGAAATCGATAGGTTGTAAAGATAGGCTAATGTATGGGTAGGTAAGATAAGAATTTTTTGGCTCAAACACACCTTTAACTAACTAAATACAAAATAAATCAATGGGTTCACAACCACAAATAGTGTACCCCTAAACTAAGGCTCTTTTTTCTTCATATCCCAAAATTCAATCATTAACATTTTTTTTGGGAGAATTACATACCAAATTCAATAATTTATTCATCTTTTTTTATATACTTTTTAACCCAAGAAAGTAAATAAGACATTCCCAAGACATACAACTCAACATATAACATAATAGAAACACAACTAAGGTTGTACAAGGTAAGTGAGATTTATCATTTGAGTTAAGTTAATATAAATGTGCCATGAAATAAAGGATAACATAAAGGCTCAAAAAAGGATAATTAAGGACATAAATAATCATTGGTGGCTTGAAAAATTAAATGATCCAAAGAAGGCCTAAATCTTTTCTCAATTTAAGTAGCACACTAAAATGAATTCTAGAACTTGTTATAGACATAAAAATCATCATGCATGAGATCCACACAAGCTTCTCAAAATAACTATACAAATTCACAAAGTTACGCATGTGCATAAATAATAGAGAATTAGAAATAAAAAATTTATTCATACATACGCTCAATGAATATATATGTCATAACAATCAAATTTCAATCCAAGCCAAATGCATGCTAACCATATAACATCATTGGTCCCCATTAAATTCCTTTTACATGCAGTAAGTTAGCTGAACAAAAAAAATGTAAAATTGTCTTAGGAAGAGAGAGAAAGAGAGAAAGAGAATACCAAACGACCAAAGAAAAATATTTTTATTTTTAGGAGTAAAAGAAGAAAAACACAGTTTAAAGAAACATACTAGTAGCGCAACAAAATATAAGTCACAAACAAAAGGACTATAATCAAAGTGAGAAAAGAATAAACACTCAACCATAAACATATCACTTAAAAATAATGATAAAACAACATACTTCTATTTAAATAATTTTTAAGGGACAACTAAGTTATGAGATATTTTCTAAGTCATAGGAGCATGAGGAGTATATACAACTCGAGTATTATTTTGTTTATATTTTCTAGAAAATTCAGTCAAGTTATCCATATAAATAAGGCCTAACATACTTTTTGAAGATGATTTATTTATTTTTGCATTGTGCCTAAGGTGCATAATATACACTACTTGAAGATTCTTAGATGACCCATAGTAACTACATCCAGAAATAAGGGAGGGGGGAAAGCAAGGTGGAGAATTTTAAGATGTACTCCTTACATATCTAGGATGCTGCCTAACAATATGACCAACAATCATATATAACAAACACGAATGGTGGAGTTAGATAATTTGGGTCTCTAAATTGGAGGAGTTGTACGCAAAGGAGGAGGAGGAGGAGGAGAAGAAGAAGAAGAAGAAGTGCTCACATTGACTTTCACACGAGGATGAGAAGTCAATTTCCCACAGTGTCGTCTCAAATGCCCAAATTCACCATAGTGGTGACAAGTGGGAGTAACAATAAGTAGGGGCAGTAGACCATTACTAGCAACATGATGAACTAGCTTTAGGTGAAGTGTTC